>CM064482.1:19813096-20360596 GCA_032716605.1 Paralithodes platypus
AACATAGAAAAATCCTTGGCTATACCTATTCAACTCATGGTGATTCTTTTACAAATGAACTCAGGGCAGGTCAGCTTCAGATGGTGGTGGAGGTTAAACTACCTTCCTCAAGCAGAAGGTACGGTTTATATACCCTGGGCTCACCTGGCTCTGATACCAAACTCTCGAACTGTATTAATCATCAACTCATTATATACTCGCTGGATTAAAGTATTACTTTTACTAAGAACTCTATGATATAGCTTGTAATCAATACTTATGATTAGAAAAGCCTATTACATTATTAACAAATTATAACCAACATCTTTCGTATGTCAGTCAACGAACGATTTGAGAGTTGGTGGGAGTTTGGAGAGAAGGGAGAGAAAACGGGGTAGGAGTAGGAGTGTAGAGGAATAGGGGGGAGAATGGAATGTGGGGATTAGTGGAAGAAAAGGGGGGTGAGGAGGAAACTGCTTCCACTTCCACACCACACTGATTGGTACACTCATGAACAAAAATATCTATCTATATAGGAAACTATGCTGTCTACAGGTCGAATTAATTATAGCAGGCTCATAACATTGCATACGATATTTAATCATAAATAATTAAATATCTTAACCACCATAATAAGCACAATACCACCAATACAACAAGTGACACCTTAATGTACTAAAGTAGAAATCCCTAACAGTGTACATCCTTGACACTAGTCCATTACCTACCAATATGTGCACAATACCTCGTCTTTCAGGCGCATGCATGAGTAAAGTCTGTGATACATTGCCACTTCATGTTTTCGTCTCCCAGGTTTGTTGACTACCTGGCCGATCCCGACTCTCCGTTCATACCAACTCGCGCACTCACAGGATTATCATATATCACTCTTGGTAATGCTCACTACCAGCAACATAGATCATGATTACACTGCCTTTTTTTTTGGGGGGGGGGGGGGAGGGGGCATCCTCAACCCATCGTGGATCCATCCGGATCTCTAATTATGCCCCCATGAAACATACACAAATCTGAGCCAAATATTGCCTTGATTTCGTGCGATTTGCTTACTTTTGGGTATATCAATTGGCCTACGGTAAGTTTGGGTAGTTTGATGTATATATAGCGGTCCGTCTTCAGTCGGGTGTTACGGTGACCAGCGAGTGACGTTCGTGTGTAGATCGATCCATATTTATCGTATTTTATGTCATTATTACATCTGGTGTACAAAACTTGGTTTGAGTCTCCGTATTTATGTACTAATAAAGGTGTGGACAATGTTTGTTTTTACCCATAATCACTCGTTACACGTCTTAACCTCCCATTTTCCCTGAGCTTCAAAGCCCCTCCCCACTTGTGGTTTTTGTTTTAATATTATTAGGGTAATGGGGCCGTATATTACGGATGTATAGGTTTTGCCAATAATATTATTGTAGAAAATATACAGAAACGCCCGTTTTTTAGGTAAATCTAAAAAAAAAGAAAAGAAAACGAAAATACCTAAGAGTGGCTAAAGTAACCCAAAAATGTGACCACCATCTTTACCCTGTAACGTCTTCAGAATTTAATAATGTTGTGGGTAGGACAACATGAGCAGAAACAAAATTATAATAATTATTATTTTTCAATCTCGATTATTGTATTGAATAGTTATTTATGACTGGTTAAACAATCAAATCAGCTTTAATGAGGAATATTTAAGCACACACATATATGCGCACACACTCACACACCAATAACCCACACCCTTCCTTCCACCCAGCCCAGGACACACACACTGACTCTGTCCAACCATACATACACACACAAAAAAGGTACATATTTACGATACGACCTCGAATTTAGTGTTATATCGTTGTATATAGTTCACTGACTTGAGGATATGCATTAGCACCATCCAACCCCGACACACACGTCGACTCTAACCACACGTACAGTTTTCAATTTCCAAATATTTGTGCTGCCAATGATAAGTAAAACTCACTCTAATTTCCTCCACACAGCATCTGAGTATCCATCCTGACATTTCTTGATATTTGAGGTGAGATATGTCGCTTAAGGTGAGGTAGAAATAGACTGATGTAGCACATCCTGCTTCATCTTGTTACCGTCTATAGTCAATCTTATTTCAGTGTACGGTAAATTGATTCCCTTAACATGATTCTCGATTTAGTTAACTGAAATGAAGTACATCACAGATGGCAACATGAGGCAGAATACACTGATATAACAGGTCTTTCTTCATCGTATTATCGTCGGAAAGTGTGGTGTAGTGGTCTTGCCACTGGACTGGTAATCCTAAGGTTCCGGGTTCGAATACCGATGTATCAATGGAAAGATATTATTGGGGTGGAATTTGGGCTGTATCTGGTAACAGTGCATTACCACAAAGCCCACCGACATGCCATATAAAATACCCTTGCTGTCTCCAGTTAATTAGTATTGTGTGAATATTCCTATATTAAAAATATGCTAATAGCCGCAGTGCCTAGTGAGTTTAGAGCTCAATAGGTGGTGTTTGGGAAAGAGAGGGTCCGAGACCGTGAGTGAAGCGAGATAGTGGCGAAGCAGCTCTGAAGAGTCAGATGTTGCCTCAGGGCCACGAGGGACCAATCTGGCATCGTGATCTGCGAACGAGCAGTTTGAAGCGCTCATACTATTTCAAAGTCAATAATATTTCGGCTGACTGTAAATATATTCCCTTAACCCGCTGAGTACCAGCTAAATATTTATAAATGTACCACCCAGGACTGGCTGATTCTGATTTTTTTTTTCTCCAGAAACAATAGCGAATGGGTTAGGAATGGAGGAAAAACTACGAAAAACCGATCCAAAAGCTCAACAAATGGTCCTACGGAGCCCCCGAAAACGGATTTTACAAGAGTAAAAAATTGAAGGCAATTTCCCCCAAAAAACATGTTTTTGCACGCTCACGCACACGCGGTTGGACTTTGAGAGTGTTCAACCATCGGCATGGGTGCGTGAGATACTTACACAGTTCCCATACAAATCTGAGCCTTCTAGGTGCCATAGGACCGGAGTAATTGGGACCGGAGTGACACTGACCTAGACGTCTGCGTAGGTGGGGTTTAGCGTTACATACATTGCCGACGCACTGTTTGCGTCGCTGGGGCTCAGTGGGTTAACTACATAACTCTTGATAGTTTATGGACAAATATGAAACTACTGACTCCATCACATTATTGCCAAGTGTTCATAACCGACAACATGTTTCGTTGTAATATATCGATAAAAGCTGAATAATCAAGATGAGGATATTATAATTTACCGTCAGCTGGAAACAAACAAACTATGTAGCTTCAGCAGGAAAACACAACATCAAGGCACACTAAGGGAGGGTGGAGAAACAGCCATGTTACCAGTATTGTTTTGTCCACTACACTCACAGGATTCGTGTTTGATTCTTGCACCATTTGAATATTCTTGACTGTCAAGTCTTATCCGTGCTATGTTCTTAGGCTGCACACTTTGGTCTAGTTCAATAAAACCACATTTGTCTAATATGAAAGTGGTTACAAATAAACAATAAAACGTCCCGGTCACCGCGAACATCAACACATAGGTGAGAAGACTGTGGTGGTGGTGGTGCTGATGTTGGCCTAACCAGGGATACCAACAGGATACCAATTACTGCCACTTATACTCAATGTAACACTAACGCTTGTATTCCTAAGGCCCGTTTACACGATGCGATGCGTGAAAATGTGGGTGGGCACCCTGTTTGCCGGGCAGCGGTCCCCGCAACACACCATAAATTGGGCACGCAGGGTGAAATATTGGGGCATCGGGCGATCCAGCAGTGCGGGTGTTTTCATGCGGCACATGGCACAGGGTGTCATCAGTGATGACCTTGACTTGATAGTGAAAGGTTAAAAATATATTTACTAATTAACTATAGGTTTTCCTAGCGTGATCTTTGTTGGAACTATCCGTTTGAGTTATCATATACCCTGTATTTAAATTAATTATAATTTAATAACTATAGTGCTATATAGAAAAAACAATAAGTTTGCGAGTGTTTTATCACACTATTAAAAGTCATAATTTTAATTCCTTGCAGTTTCACCCAAGATGTCTCGACATATGCAGTGGTCTCGTTAGGTAGTGCTTAAATTAATAGAAATGCATAACAAAATGAGTGTTTATGGAAAATTAACACTGATGCATACAAGGACAGGAATGCCAGAGATGCCGCTTTAAGAAAAATCAAAGAACTGCTCAAAGGATATGATGCCAACATTTATGCAGCTGATATAAAAAGAAAAATACACACACTGCGATCTCAGTTTGGTAAAGAATGTAAGCTTATTAAAGACTCAAAGATATCAGGAGCAAGTACATACGACATCTACAGACCTAAACTTTGGTGCTGTGATGATCATGTTTTTCTAAGTGATAACAAGGAGATGCAGGAGTCTGTTTCTACTCTTGATTAGGTTAGTATTACCAAATAGGCCTAATATTGGAATAACTTATAGTAAAAATAATACAAATATGCCGCAAGATAGCATGTGCAATGAAATTAATTTGGTTTGAGGTGGATACCATTAATGGCAGTATACAGAAATAATATAATTGTACACCAGGCCTAATATATAAACTTGCAGCAATAACTTTGATTCAATATTTAGCCATAGGTAAATATATTACGTGTGTATATATATTCATGTGTAGCCATCCTAGGACATAATTATAATTTTGTTGTTGATTTCTCTCTCTCCATGAT
This sequence comes from Paralithodes platypus, assembly GCA_032716605.1. Classification (NCBI taxonomy): domain Eukaryota; kingdom Metazoa; phylum Arthropoda; class Malacostraca; order Decapoda; family Lithodidae; genus Paralithodes; species Paralithodes platypus. The sequence continues at coordinate 19,817,820 of CM064482.1, forward strand.
ACAAAGTGGAAACAGGCTGGCTAACAATATTATTTTTGTCAGTAAAAGTTGCATACACACACACACACACACAAGCTCCTAGAATATTTGTTCATAACTTCCTTTACTTTCTCGGTTTTGTATTCATTGTTTACAATACAAACTTTTGTCTGATTAGTTTCCCTCTTTCCATTTTAATACTCACAGATACTCACAGAAATCCTTCTGGAAGAGGTGAACCAGCCATGGCTCCACAACAACATTATGGTGGTTTTGTGTGGTGGATGTGCATTTTGCTCTATAGTTATAAAATTGGTCATGGTTTTTCCAATATTTATCTAATCTATTTTCAAAACCCTTCACAGAATTCAAGTTCATTACCCACTCCGGCAATTCGTTCCAATTATCAATCACTTTGCTAGGAAATGAATATTTTCTTTTATTAAGCCGCGACCTGGGTTTGAATATTTTTTTGAAATTTCCTCGAGTCACACTGTCCTCTTTCATCTGGAAGATGTCCTTACAGCAGTCTTCATCATAAATCCCACTGATGATCTTGTAGGCTTCTATCAAGTCACTCTGTGATCTTCTGTAGGTAATAGTTGGCAGATTTAACACCCTTAACCTCTCCTCATATGACAATTCCTTCCTTTGTGGCAAGAGCTTGGTGGCCCTTCTCTGTACATTTTCAATTGCCATGATATACTTAACCAAGTTTGGGTTCCACACCTGATTAGCATATTCCAGGTGGGGTCTTACGAGGGCTACATACAGCAATTTAAATTGTTTTGCATCCAAGCTAACAAAAGATCTTCTGATGATTCCCACTATCTTATTTGCTTAATTGATTTTGTCTGCGAGATGTGCTGAAAAGGTCAAACTGTCATCAACTGTAACTCCGATATCTTTCTCAGCAGTGGATCGGTCGATGTGATTGATCAAGTGATAGCCTTCATCTGCTATGCTCGTTTTGCCTATCCTCATGTATTTACTTTTATCTGGATGGAAACTCAGCAGCCATTTGTCGGTCCATGATTTCATCTCGTCGAGATCCTCCTGCAGCTTATGGCAGTTATCCTTGCTTGTCATTTTTCTGAAGACCTTTTTATCATCTGCATACAAGTATATATCACTCTGGTTCTTTATGCAATCAGGCAGGTCATTTATAAAAATTACAAACAGTAAAGGGCCCAGCACCAATCCCTGGGGGGACTCCACTCATTACATCACTCCAGCTGGATACCTCCCTATTTACTACCACCCTTTGCCTCCGTTTCATCAGAAATTCCTTTATCAAGGGCAGAAACCTTCCTTCAATACCACAGCATGATATTTTCTCCACGAGTCTCTTCCATTCTGTCAAACGCTTTCTGGAAGTCGCAGTAGACTACATTCACTGCTTGCCCTTCGTCGATTATCCGAGTCCATTCATCTAATACTTTAATTAGATGCAGCACTGTCGAGCGTCCAGAAATAAAACAATACTGTTTTGTACTGAATAAATTGTGTTTTTTCATGTGTGATAGCATTTCTTCTCTAATTAATTAATGTCTCCATGATTTTGCAAACAAGACTTGTTAGGCTGTTATTCTCATCATTACTATTGGGGCTTCTGTTAACTAAGGAAAAAATTAAACTTTGTTATTTACAAATAATTTCCTTACACAGATATTCGCAGTAAGTAGAAGCAAGAAAAAAAGTATTGTAATTTATGTCCTTATTAATGTATATCATTAACCCTCTTCCTTTTTCTTCAGTAATGTTTTTCTCCACAACCTCATAGCCATCTATATAATATTCGTCTAAAATCCTTTCAAACCTGCAGTGCTTGGGTCTCACCTCTTGTAATGCAATACTATGTGGAAGACTCCTCATGCCCTTAATGCTAAATGTTAACTCATTAACTTTGCCCGTGGTATAAACATCAACATTACTAAACATTATGCACAACTTATTTAAAATATATACATTTTTGGAGAATATATCCTCCCTTACAGTGAGTGAGGGAGCATATAATGTATAATATAATAATTACAGTACACTGAGAATCTTGGTGCGACCCATAATAAGAGGTTGTGAGAGCCTACTTAGTTCAAAATAATGTGAGTGGTGATGGGTTGCGGCAGGCACCAGTCCTTTCTGGCCGTGTAAACACACAGGAGGGCGTCACTCTTGCCTCGTCACCCACCGCTGGCCTGCAGACAGGGTAGCCACCCACATTTTCACGCATCGTGTAAACGAGCCTTTAAATTTTTCCTTTCGCCACACCCGATACCGAACGTATATTGTTCGGAATGCGGGTTGTTTACAGAGAGTACACTGATTACCATTTTATTTTATTAAAGTAACGTCAACTTTCAAGTTATTTCGTCCATTAACAGCGGTGTTATTGTTTAAGTTATATCTGCTAACTTGAGTAACCTGTAATAATTGCAGTATAGGAGTAATTTTCCAAAAAAATATTATAAGCGAACATTACAATATAACCAATTTTTTTTTCATTAGGTTGGCAAATCTGAACGGAAATGTTCTCTTTACGATCAGTGACCAATTACCTTCATTATTTATACTGTTTACATCAACGTATACCGCAATTTAGAAACTTACCCAAGCCACATGCAATTTCGTATTAGCAATATATATATAAATGACTGCATTTATAAGCCATGCATTTGAAAACTTACAAAAGAAAACAAAAAATACAAACTTTAAAGGGCAACAATAAATATCCACAATTTTAGCCCCAAATCACCGAATTTGATTCCACGAGTTATTTTTCGATTTACATGTTACAAACTCTCATCCTACCAAACAAAGCTCCCACGCAGTATACAGCCATGCAACACCTCCCACCATATCTAACAAACATTCCCTCCCAGTTCAACAGCTCCCACTCCCCTACGTGTCCTTCTTATTTGTTAGTTAGTCAAAATAAGACTTCAGAGGCTATCAACCCTTCTGAATTATTAACTCAAGAATAGCGTCAAGACTGGAGCCCCTTTTCCAGAATTCTAGTCCTTTGCCTTCTTATCTCACACGACATAATAATTATACTCCTTCTGTGTACTGTCGTGGACAGGAACTTCTGTATAGTATTTGGTGCTACAATGATGGTACACAGACGAACAATTCTGAGAAGTTGCATGCACCACACACATACTATCGAGGTTCACAAGTTAACGTTCACTGCCTTGTTATAATCCTTTAGATGTGTTCAGGTACACTCTAAGACACATCCTGGTTCAATATGAACCCACAACAACATAAACGAACCTTCGGAATGTAGGTAAGGAAATACTGAGAAGATTCGATTCAGTACGAGATAGCTTAAAAACACTTAAGACCAAGATTTATATCCTAGATTGTACTCCTGGCTTGACCACATCCGTAAATTGACACCTTCCAATTTCCTCCGAATGCTCCGCAACCAGCCCATCCCCTCTCATTCCCCTCAATGCAAACCCTGTTTGTTTTGGTCACATTCATAAACCTTTCTGTTGTGAAACGCAAGTCACTGATAAGCAAAATCAGGAGAATATTATATATTCATTAATCAGCACCCAACACTTTAATCTTCGGTTGATATGAGAAACACATATCCCTTACTATAGTCTATAATTTTTCCAGCTGATAGTCAATTGCGATGTTACTGTCTTCGATAATCAGCTATTACGTAGAACCTGTAGAGACATATGTTGTTAACTATGGAAACTGGGCATTAATATGATGATGAGACATCGTACTTTCATATTTTTCCATCAAGTATCTAGAAACTAGTTGCAAAGATAGATAAATTCATTTTACCATCAGGTGGAGTAAATCTGACCAGGGCATAAATCCTGACCCAATGTGAACCTTCGAACAGCAACACGAACCACCGAAATGTAGATAATATTAAATACATTTATTAGAAGATTAGATTCAATTTTGAACAGCTTTGAAAACAAAAGGACATTATTTATGTACTAGAGTGTATAGTTGCTGTCATAAACCCAATTCTGTGATTTCTGCTGACGACCCATCTTCTCACAACACTGAAATATTCACTACTCCTTTCTGTGAGGACTGAAGCATAGAGTACATCATTTATGACCTAGAAGCTAAAGCGTGACGTCACACGGTGATTTTTCCGCGCGTCCTAGGGATTTGGTGGCAGCACTGTTGTATGGTATAATAACCAAAGCACCTCAGTGGCTTGTCCTTATTATAGATAGTCTGTGCACCGCACGCGCCTGCCAGCTGACTTGCTGCAGTGTTACCAAAGTTAAGGGAATATCCGCAAAACGAGGGAGCAATAGATTAAAGAGGGAACGTATTTAAGAGTTAATTAATGTTGGTAAAACACTTGTAAATTATTGAATATAAATTAGATATATATTAGCAAGATGAAAATATTAAGTATACATATACTGTACACTATAAAACATACTCATATATGATGCAAACTGTATAGCTTCAAGCAACACAACAACATTAAAATGTCATTTTGAATATATATTATTATGTTACATGTTATGTAGATGTTAATTTGTAAAGTAGCACTAAAACTGGACATTTATACTTATGACATCTAGGGATATTTTGTCCCACCATTAACGTTGGCAACTCCCGAATCTCACATCAACAATGGCGGGTGTTGCAGGAGGTCTGCTTGTGCACCTTATAATGACGACAATTACACGATGACTGGCCTTTACAGTAGCCTCTACTTATGTCTATTTAACTAGGTCATGTCTGCAGAGTCTCTGGATAACGTTCAATTGATTATTAATAGCGTTATTAGTACAAGGTAGGGATTATTACGAATTAATGGGACCAAGGATAGTCAATATAATGTCTTTGTGGGGACCCTCCCCTCCCATTGTCCTTTGTGATCGTGCTGCCATCTCTCGAACGCGCAGATCCCTATTTACAGATTTGTGGCGTCTTCTTTGGCCTCTTGGTCATATGTACTCTATGGACTGAAGCAAGACTGGAGCGAGCAGGTAGGTGGGCATCCACATTACATGCTCGCTCATAGCACAGTACGGTTCGCTCTGGTCGAGATCTCTTTTGGATGGATCGAGACTGGAGCACGAGCGGAGTGTTATTTGACCTTTACCACCAGTGTGAATTGTTCCATTGATATGTGTGTATTAATATTGGACCGGACCGTGAGGAGAGAGTTTGAGGTTTTCAAATGTATCAGAATTAATGACCGCAATTGTACAGTACAATATAGAAGTCTTGTTGTGGAAGGGCCACGATGACCAAAGCTTGAGTAACGTTACCTTATTTTATAGTCGTTGGGTCACATCTGAAATTACACTGTTCGGTACCATCTAAGGGGGTCAAAGGGGAACAGATTGACTAAAGTAAATAACATGTTGAAATAGCATCACTACAATATGATAAATGTAGAGTATAATGGTAGCTATAGACCCTCTATGATGGGATCAAATATCGCCTGGCCCATGAGCTATTATGACCTTACAGTGTAGGGACATGTATGGGGTATCATACTGTTACACTGCATGGCCAAGATGGTTATTTCTAGGATTGAAAAGGAATATATAGTTATATCTCTCTCTCTCTTGTTTGCGTGCGAGAAGTGGAAATGGAAACACTGAAGAACGTAAGAGTTTTACCTTGTTTCCAATTTTCCAAAAATGTCCTATTAGTAACATACATTGAGAAAGAGAGAGAGAGAGTGAGAGAGGTGAGAGTGATAGATTAAGAACTATAATATACTGGAATTCCAGAGAGAAGCTAAGACAAACTTAAATATTAGAAAAAAACAATGTAAAATTAGATATATCGGAGAATGGCGTGAACGTGAGTATGGAGATACCTACAGTACAGGTAGACCCTTAAAATGGAAAGGTGAAGGCATGGCTTATATGATGTAAATTTTTGAACTTATTTATTAATTCATATGTATTTGTACATTTGTCAGTAAAATAATGTCCCGACCAAAGGCCAGTTCCTCCGAAATTACAGGCTCATAATTGTTCGCCAGGAAAATGTTGACACCTAAATGGCACGAAATGTCTTAAATGTATATATTAATGGGCCGAAACGTCCCTGAATCGTCAAACTAATTTGGCAAACGTCTTAAAATGTCAAACCTAATGGGGTTAAACAAGAAGAAGAAGGAGGCCTAGGGAAAACAGGCCCTTAACTCAGCACTTGTGAGTTTTAGGCTATAAGCAATTTGGAACTATTTGTACCGATATTTAGTACCATCTACAGTACGATTGTCGTGCATATAATATAAACTTATACAATGCAACACATTTTCTATACATCAAAACCTCACATAAGTTCGGTAATTTCAGCTAAATATATATGTCTATAGTTCTAACTTCCTTATGTCCCAAACGTCGCTAGGGGGCAATTAAATCAAAATTAAAAAGTGGTGGAAGAAAAAATAGACAAGTGTAAACATATTCCTATTACCAATAATGTAAAGGGGTATGTATTTATGTTTTAGCTTTTGTTTTTGGCTTGACAATGAATTGTCATGCCCCCATTTCAATTACTCAAGTATTTCCAAAATTATGTAGTGGAATAAAACGTTAATTGTGAAAACTTAGCATTAATATAACCATATAGTGGTTTCCTATTTTTACGTTAAAAATATCGAAAAGTCAGCTGCTAAGGAATTTAATTTATTGTCAGCTGAAAGCAAAACATCTAAACATCTATACATAAACAGTATACGAGGAGAAGCAATTCATTGCTATAGTTTCGCATAGATTGTCTTCCAGTCAAATAATTGACGTGATGAAGCTCTATGCTGCTATGCACAACGTTGTCATTAAAGTGCTCCTCCTCATATGATAACGTAAATGTATAGAAAGGCAGCGTTTGCTTCACCCAGTATATATATATATACTGTACATTGTTACGAGGGGAGATTCGGGGAAAGCAGATGCTTCAATAGCCTAGCCCACAGCACTGTCCAATGAGAAACGCCGTAGCAAAAAGGCAACAATGCTGTAGTCATGCACCCAACACTGCCCACCGTAGTACACTAACCATGCAACAGACACGCTCTTAACGCCTTACAAGCGGGCCCGTCAGTAACTTCTACTACCCACCAAGCGGGTGGTTTTACCCTAAACGACCTTGTTTCCATGCTCTTTTTCATGCATAAACAAGAGCCAGAGCGTAATACAATTAAGTATTCCTGAAAGGGCGATAATTGAGCTTTCCAATGACACCAGAACCATCCTTCTACGACCAGGCGTTCTCTTGCAACGATCGTGCAAGACGAAGGAAAAATCCCTAAAATACGGTAATTTCTTTCCATAATTCCCTGTGTAGCGAGGCAGTGAGTGTGGGTGTGTGTGGAGGCGGGCCCAGTGCTGGCGCGGGAGCCGTGCCGAACGGTCAGAGCCGACCTACGCTCCTCCCACTGCTCGTCTCTCTCTCAGAGCCAAATATTGCTCAAAATTGCACACCGCCTGAAGTCGTTCCCCGCCACATAGTCCTTTCTTCTCTAGACCGACTTAAGTCCGGCGCCGCCAGACAAGGGTTAATATCTGACTCCAACACCAACACACGCAGGTTCTCTAGGAAAAGGGGTTATCTTTCTCTTTGCTCTATTAAAGCAGTATTAAAAGGAGACACAAAAATATCTACTGTCTCAGAGTTGGGGCCTATCCGACTCGGGTTGATAAAATAGTGCTACTAGTATTTCAAGAGTACTTCTTGGTTATTCTAAACTGCGCAAAAGTGCTAAACTAAAATACTGCTAGACTCCCAGAACAATCCATATCATGCCCAGTCGCTCAGGAACCGAGAATAATATGAAGCAAAAACCATGGAAATGAGTCTCGTGCAGTAGCCTAACAAGAGTAGGTGCCAAACCTGCATATGATACACAAGGGTTGATATCTCACCAGGTTGGTGCTGGCTGTTAAAAAGCTGGTCGAGACAGTCACCAAACGGCAGTAGATATCAACTTCAATCATACACAATATAAACATACAATAATAATTCACAATGCAGTAGAATAAAGGAAAGGAAATGGAAGAAGGGTGTGAAGCTTATATCCAAGAATGCCAAAAGACTGCAGTTCCTATCTAACAAAAATTAAGAAAACTTTAGTATGCAAACTATTAATGTTAAGACAACATATTTATGATCAGAAAGACTCCAGACCTGCCCTGCTACTATAAAATAGGAAACAAAATAACATAGACGGTTATTAGGGATCTAATGGGCAAGCTCAACACACACAGAGCAGCACATGTGGTCTGGACTAGGTCTGTCTCTCGAGTGACTGTAAGACTTCCGAAGTTCCGGCCCAGTGCTGGGAAAGGAGGGAGAGCTCCAGACATTGCTAGACTACACAATTATACTAGGTACCTGTGCTCTCACTAATAACACAGAAGTAATCAAACAAACATAAAACATCATTGGGTAACTTATGATAAACTGAAACAATCCCACAAGGGCTAAACAAATAAACTAATTACACTCTCAGCACCACGACAGTGTTGCACTTGTATGGTGCACTAATGATGGCAACACCTCTCCCCTCGTGGCAACAGAGGGAAGTATAACATAAAAAGCCAGCCTCAAACCATTATCTAATGGATTAGGCTCGTTTTTTTTCCAATTAGCAGCACCACTTTGATGAACTTTTTGTCGTTCATTAGGCATGGCTGAAATAAGAATAAAAAATATAATAGTAAAATAATAAAAAATATTAAATAATATACGGAACTACATGAACTGTGTTCAATTATATTTCAACCCCACCACTGGCGTTATGGAGCTAAAATAGGCCTTATTGGCTATCAAGCCATGCATTACTTCAATACTGGGGCCTCTTCTTAAGAACACCAGTCCCTTGTTAGAAAGCAAATTGTAAGAGGCTTGTCCCTTTGAGCAGGGGTTCTGTTGCTTCGAAATGTCGGAGTTTGTACCTGACCCTGAATCAGCCGAAGGGCTAGATTACAAACGAAAGGGTTCAATCATAGACTACATATAACCTAGACACGAAAGAAGACGCCACAAATCTGTAAATAGTGATCCGTGCGTTCGAGAGATGGCAGCACGATCGCAAAGGACAGTGGGAGGGAAGAGGGTCCCCATAAAGACATTATATTGACTATCTTTGTCATTGGTCCTCATTAATTCGTAATAATCCCTACCTTGTACTAATAACGCTCTTGATAATCAATTGAACATTATCCAGAGACTCTGCAGACATGACATAGTTAAATAGACATAAGTAGAGGCTACTGTAAAGGCGCCAGTCATCGTGTAATTGTCGTCATTATGAGGAGGTATACAAGCAAAACTTCTCCAACACCCGCCATTGTTGATGTGAGATTCGGGAGTTGCCAACGTCAATGGTGGGACAAAATATCCCTAGATGTCATAAGTATAAATGTCCAGTTTTAGTGCTACTTGACAAATTAACATCTACATAACATGTAACATACTAATATATATTCAAAATGACAATTTAATTCTTGTTGTGTTGCTTGAAGGTATACAGCTTGCATCATATATGAGTAGCCTATGTTTTATGGTGTAGGCCTATATGTATACTTAATGTTTTCATCTTGCTTATACAGTATATATATCTAATTTATACTATATAATTTACAAGTGTTTTTCTATCTATCTATCTATTGCCTGACGCCGTGATCCCCGAAGGGGTGGCCACGAACGAACCGCCCCCATGCACCTCTGTCCCCAGTCAGTCGACGCCCCTCCCCCCAACCAGCACCGCCTTCGTTCATGTACTTCCTCACTCCATCCTTCCACCTCATATTCGGTCTACCTCTCCCCCTCTGTCCCTCCACCTCGCTCTCGTACACCCTCTTAGTCATTCTCTCGCTTTCCATACGTTCCATATGGCCGAACCATCTCAAGTTGTTCCTTTTCACACTTTCCAGCACATCTACCTCCACACCACACCTCCTTCTTACTTCCTCATTAGTCTGTCTATCCCTCCATGTAACTCCGCACGCACTCCTTAAGTAATTCATTTCCACTGCTCTCACTCTTGGTCTGAGTCTCTCAACCAACGTCCATGCTTCGCTTCCATAAGTCAGTGTCGGGATTACCACACTGTCATGCAAGGACTTCTTCACTTCCATACTGACCACCCTATTTCTTGTTACTGCTTTTAGCGTTCCTACAACCCTCTTCCCCTGTTGTACCCTCTCCCGCACCTCTTCATCCATAGTCCCATCTTTACTCAACACACTGCCCAGATACTTAAAAGAGTTGACGATCTCCATAGCCTGACCGTTCAGCTTCACCTCACACTCTGTGACTTCACCCCTTTCGAAGACCATAACCTTGCTCTTCCCCGTATTTACCTTCAAATTCCGTTTTTCGCACACTGTTCCAAATTCATTTACAAGTGTTTTTACCAACATTAATTAACTCTTAAATATGTTCCCTCTTTAACCCTTGTCTAGCGGGGTGTTTTGGGCTCATTTGGGCATATTCAGGCCCTACTGCATGATAAATCAGGCATCTGCATGAAAAATGAAAAAAAATATATTTAGCAAAAAAATAAGCACTAAAAGCTTCAAAATGAGATCAGAACGAGCTACGTAGCACTCGTGGTTCTCTTGCAGTGATGCCACGAACATGGGAGTTTAGCATATATCGGTATATTTTTCCCAGCTATGCTCACTACTGGCTACACTGCCGGCCTCTCGAGAACACAGGGAACATGAGTTAATGGGCGGCGGTAAGCCCGGGGAGTCGGCTGTCTGGCCCGCTGCGCTCCCGGCCATTTGCACTCGATTTTAACCCTTTAAAAGCACCAATTTGCAGCAAGTTAGGAGCATTACTCCTAACTTGCTGCAAATTGGTGCACAACTTAAGTCGAGCGCCGCCAATAAGGGGTTAATCTATTGCTCCCTCGTTTTGCGGATATTCCCTTAACTTTGGAAACACTGCAGCAAGCTAGCTGGCAGGCACGCGTGGCGCACATACTATCTATAATAAGGACAAGCCACTGAGGTGCTTTGGTTGTTGTACAGTACAATAGTGCTGCCACTAAATCCCTAGGACACGCGGCAAACTAACCGTGTGACGTCACGCTTTCGTGTCTAGGTTATATGTAGTCTATGGGTTCAATACTTACAACGGTGTTCCTTGTCTCATTTCACAGTTCCTGGGTTCCGTATGTACAGTCAGTCACCTTTCCGACTGGGCCACCTAATGGTAATTTCGCTGGGTCTTTCGCTAAGATCTCTCACTCCCCCCCACCCCGAATCTGTTGCATATTATGTCCCATAGATGGCGTCATTAGATTTGCTGGGAAGGAGAGGGGTAGGCTACACGAAGAAGAGGGGGGGGGTTATTGTGTAGGGAAAGTTAGAAGTATGTAGGGTGGGGGAGGGGGATTACCTGAATTATTTCACCAGTGTTATGGTTACTGTTTTATCTCTTGATATTAATTAAGATGTAAATAGTTGTTGATAGTTAAATCTGCCTTTAAGAAATATATGTTTATGTGTAATTATTGTTTACAAACCAATTTGTAGGGATTGGTAGATTCACTATCTATTTAGTAAGAAAGCTCTTTTTCACTTATTCACTCACACTATCTATTTATCTATCTATCTATGTCTATCCACATTATAGATTAGTCTTTTCCTTAAGCAGGTGTCACACTATGCCGATTTAAGTGCCGACGCTCCACGACTTAAGGATCGGGAGCAGGTCTTTGCCTACATCGCCGCGCGACGTGGGTGGGCGCCTACTCAAGAGAGCCGTCGGGAGAGGTCATCAAGGGCCTCAGGAAAAGTTTGACATGCACAACTCTCATGAGTTGAGTCGGCGGCTAGTAAATTGGCGGGACGGTGACGGTAGGCAGGTGGCGTCGGGCGGCATCCAGTAGGTGTCAGACGGTACAAGGGTGTCGACCTGTCTGCGTCAGACACCGCTTATAAGGTAGGTCGCTTTCAGGCAGCGACCCGGTAACGCCCAGGCACCGTCATAGGGGGAGGGCATACCGTGAGTTCGCGACCTGGCAACTTCGCACGGGACATCGTTGATAGATGGTTTTGGGGGTGTTTTTGTTTTAACCTTGATGGAGGTCTAGCGAGGAAACTAAAAAATAAATTAGTATATAAATAAATAGACCCCAAAAATCACCACTGTCCCCTTAATCCGATCCCATGAACGAGTGACTATCTATAAACCCTTTCAATAGCGGTGGCGTTTGTTTTGCCATAGTTCTGCCATACTTAGACGATTTTATGCAGCTTAAGAACGGTCTGTGGGAGTTAAGAGAGAAAAATGAGAGGAATGGAGGTCTTGTGATTGCTACAGGCCCGTTGTAAGCATAATACAATAACCTAATAGTTGCCAGACTATAACGAGAAAGACGTCACCGGTACTGAAAGGGTTAACTATAGATGGCCTTGTTTTACCAATTACTAAAAAAAAAAAAAACACTTAATTAAGGGGAGATTGGTGCATTTGTTTGCTCATTTATGGATCTTTTTATTATGTTTTTAGTTTCGTCCCTAGATCTCAAGCTTACACCCCCCCCCCCCCCCCCCCCCCACCCACACACACACACACAAACGTCGCCTCCGACGGACCGGTTTGCCTCGGTCGGGATCAAGTGTGACGGAGTAGGGGTCCAGTGTGACAGGGTGGCTGTCCATCGCCGCCGTAGTATCTATCGGCGCCGCCCTACCTCCTATAGGAGCCGCTCGTCAGGAGCATTGTCGCCAACCAATTTGCGTGTTACGGCGTATGACGCCGCCCCAGCGGCGTCATTTATCTTCCTTAGGTCTTGCATGGTTGCCATTCGACCCTTTCCAGTTGCCGTTAGGCGGCATGCCCATCCATACTGCCCGCCGTGGGCGTCCCGCCCCTCTATCACCCACGATACTCAGCAGTAGTCCCCCCCTTGTATCTCCACTCCTTAATTCGTGGAGCATCGGCACTTAAATCGGCATAGTGTGACACTTGCTTTAGCTGATGTTCATTTGCTCTTCTTTGGGTTAATGTTGGTCTCTTAATTTTGGTTGAGGTCCAGGGCTGGCCCGTATTGTCGATTTGCGGCATTTGTTTTGGGGCTCCTCATACCTCTCTGTCTCATGCCTTTTTCTTCAAATACAGCATTATGTGTAGCATTGTGTTGTTACTTAAAATAACATAATGTATTGCATATCCATATCCATCTAGTCGTCATTGGTGAAATTCCCATACCAAAATAACAGCTTTCATAACTAGTCACTTACACCAAAGAATCCTACACTGTTAGAGAAAATAGGTCATTCAGCAATAAAAGCAGTGCAATATATATTGATATCTATCTATCTATCTATCTATCCATATGCTCAGGCCCAATCCCCATTTTGGGGGTAGCCGACTGAAGACAGAGCAAGAACAGGGAAAACACAAAAACAACATAAAACAAAAAATAAACAGATAAAAAACACAAACTCTCACACATCCAGGTCACCCAGGAGAAGACCCAGAGACCAGGGTTACCAAGGTCGCTCCAGCACTCCCCCGGCCCCTGACCACCCGGAGAGGTTCCGATCTCGGCAGGCAGACATGCAGCGGAGCCAAAGCCACAAGCCCTCCCACCACACTTCCAGGCACACCCTTCATATTAATCGTCTCCCCGGGCCAGGCGCCTGATGGACTATTATCTAGTCCAACTTGCGCCCGACACCTTACTCCAAATGACCACATGTTCACTCAACTATTCACAAGCATTCTCCATTCACTCCTGTCCACCACCACTTCCCCTGCCTGATCTATAGTCATTCCTCTATCATCCAAAGCCTTTCTTACACAGTCTCTCCATCTCAATGGGGGTCTTCCTGCCCTTCTATCTCCCCTTGTACCTGACTCACATATTCTCTTTGTATGCCTTTCATCTCCCATTCGTTCAACATGACCATACCAGCTCAGCACCCTTCTGTCCACTCTGGCTGACAAAATATGTTCCTGCTGCCCCACTCTCCTACGTATCTCTTCATTCCTCAATCTGTCTCTACGAGTAACTCCACACATACTCCTCGAGCAGCTCATCTCCATCACATCCAGCCCTCTTTTCTCCTTTTTCTTCAGAGCCCATGTCTCAGCCCCATACATCACTGTTGGCACAACAATTCCTTGATACAGTGCACTTTTTACTTTCACTCCGAAATTTCTCGTCTTCCACATACTTCCCATTGCTCCGAAAACCTTCCTTCCTTCACACACTCTCTGTTTTACCTCCACTTCCATACCTCCACTCCATATTGATATAATTATGATATTCTCCAGATGTGTATTTTGTGTTTGAAAAGAGGGGTTGGAGAAGAACAAAAATATATATGACTAAAATACAGTACAACAATATCAGACTTTAGAACTGGTACCGATAACCTACTTAAATAGAAACAAATACATTATTTGCTCGGAAGTAAGTGCTACAAACTTCAAAGTCGTTATAACTTATAAGAAAAATAGGTCCTACTAAAATGTCATTAGAAAACGCTATATACTTTCAAAGTAGCCCCAGAGAAGTTTTTGTGGTTTGTATTTTCCAATGTTGATATGTATGATAAAGGTGTTTGTTATTAGCATATACATTTGGATAGCAATGCAAATATAATTAAACTGTTCAGAGAGAGAGAGAGCGAGAAGGAAAGGGAGAGACGAACTAAATGGACGAATACATCGAAGAGACTTATACATGAAAGCTTGACTCTAATATCTGTGGATAGAGTATTTATTAATCAAAATTATTAGTATTCGGTAATGTTTACTCTATATATTCATCTAAACATATGAAAAAAATGACCCGTAGATCCACTTCACCTATGTAATACAAATTCCCATTACAAGCAACCCAATTCCTCGATATGACAATCAAAGGTTTGATGTTCTCCACTTCTCTTTACCTAATAAATTGTTTCTCTGCGTATGAAAGAGACAAGAGGCAAACCTACTTATAAACAATCTGACGTCCTATTGTCCCCCTTACCCCAGTTAGAACAGAATGCTTAGTACATAACCATATTCAAGGTGCACTGGAATGTAACTGCAGGACACGCAAAGCTTGAAACAAAGTCATAGGGTGAGGGATAGACACATTTACGGAGTGAATTCCATACTTTACTTGTTGAGCTGAAAAATTACGGGGAGATTTAAGTTAACTGTTGGCTTTGAATGGTGAGCAGCAAAGTGGTGGGAATGAGTTGCGAAGCGGGTGGCCCTCTGTCTCTGCAGAGTGAGAGGTATACGCTGCGACAGCTGTGAAGAACACTGATTATAATAATGGCATAACAGTAATATACACACAGTTTTCACATTGTGGAGATATTGTAGACAATATGGTGGAGAAGAGTAGAGATTACATGCCTTTGACTTCACCCTTCCAGAGGCATTTTTCATATGCGAACAATACCTGATACACTTACAACAGTGTCCCTGTACGGAGAAAGAGGCTGTACGGGGATAAGGGGGTAACAGACGATTGAGCAAACCTAACCTCTGGGAAACTTTTTAATCAACAATGCTAATATGATCGTTCAAAGACACACACACACACTTGTGTTTCGATAAACAGTAATGTTCCACTGCATGCACGCGCATATCAGTATATGTTATGGCTCTAGCCATCTCTCTCTCTCTCTCTGTCTCTATGTGAGTGTAGGAATAGTAGTTTGGCAGGAGAGTCACAGGGACCGCACTTTCTACCAATTATTATCTTTCGGAACTAACTCAACGTGTTACAGGTTGTCAGGGTAGCTCATGAAAAAGATATATCCACTGATATTTTAACAACCAATCATGTTATGACTTATACCTATTGGCTTCTGGAAGAGAAAAACATGCGTAGGAACTATTTAAGATATACTGAAACTTACCAAACACGCTAGGCCTGAAGAGACCATAAATATATCACAATTCCACGTGGCAGCTGTATGTGTGTGTGAGTGTGGGGGGGGGGGGGGGTGTTAAATGCCGATATAACTATGTTAACGTTAAATATCTCATGATTAAGTCTATGCAAGGGTAACTATATATTATGTGCAGTAAAATCTATAAGTTAGATAAGAGACTGTCACCCTATATAATCATTAATAACTATATGCGTAACCATAAACCGAGTGCACTGTGAGGAATACTGGAGAATTCGCCCCGAAACGAGTTCGCCCCGCTTGAGAAGTAGCCCCGCCGCGAGTTCGCCCCGTTAATGTCCCCCCTCCACCCTAAAGGGGTACTGAAGAATTCCCCCTCTATTCATCTATCTAACCTAACCTAACCAAACCAAAGCAAACCTAACCTAACCTAAGCTAACCTTACCCTAACTAACCTAACCTAACCTAAAATAACCTAACCCTAACCTAACCTAACCCTAACATAACCTAACAAATTAGTACAAATGAGTAATGTCTTCAATTCCTTCTTTGCATCAGTTTTTACTACAGAAGACCTCAGGGGTTGGGGAAGGGATGGAAATAAGTGGTAAGCTCCAGGAGTGGTGGTGGTGGTGGTGGTGGTGGGGGGATAAACGGGGTGAACTCGTTGTCCAAGAGCGGGGCGACTTGGTTTCGGGGCGAATTTTCCTGTAACCATTGTGAGTGATGGCAGATAATATCTGTAGGACGGTGACTCCGAGGACCATTAGTTTGTAAAACCCTGTTGGGTATTGTTAATGTGTTCATTATGTGGGATGCTGGATCACTATACTCTGTTTCAGCGACGCTGAGGTGAGATGTCAATAAGTCTAGCTGATTGGCTCATGCAATAGTGTTCAATGTCTCGTCCTTTAGTAATTATTAATTCTTAAAGATTTATATAATCATGGTCGCACAAGTCAATCAGCTGGAACTATTGACATCTACCTGGTCGCTGAAACAGTATAGTCATTAGTATACAGGGTGTCCCAGGAGGAAAGGGCATAACTTTGGGAAATGATAAAACAATGTATTCTAAGCCTAAAATGTTCTATAACAAAAAGTCCAAATCTCAACCGTTAAAAAGATATTGAAGGTTTTATGTAGTGTCCTCCCCCGCATCACTGTAGTGGACTCTTCCATGTCAGATAGTTTCCAACTGGTCCAAAGTGAGCTATTATATCTATAATAATTTTGCAACTTACAGAATTATAGTATCTTTACAATAACATAGTAAAATAATTGCAGTTAGATGGAGGTGTGGTAGGTACTAGGACAGCATGGCCACCCTTATGGGGAAATACTTAAGAAAATGCCATTTTCAACATGAAATATCTCTTTACTGGTTGAGATTTGGAATATTTCTTATATAACATTTTAGGCTTAGAATAATTTGTTTTAACATTTCCCAAAGTTATGCCCTTTCCTCCTGGGACACCCTGTATAACAGTCAGCACCTGGTCATGCTAATGCTACACCAGAAAGTGTAACAGGCAGTCGGACAGTCAATAGCCAGCCCTTCATTCCCGTTAAATAGAGGGGGAGGATTAGCAAGGGACATTAGAAAGGGAACAATGATGACCGGGAGAAAATGAATACAATAAACACCTTCCAAAGCAAGTATCTTAACATTCGGAACAACATTCACCAGGCCTCAATATCATTGACTTCACCTCAGATGATATACACTTCCACAACAAAGTCTCTTCACAACATCAGGGATGATAACCTTCCAGGTTTGTCAATTAAAGGTTACAAATACCTTCACATGTTCTTCCTAACAAACCTCCTCCATTCATTCCTGTAACAACAATCGCATATAATATCCGTGTTAATAGTTCATACATCGACCATGAACCTCCCGACCATGGTTCACCCTTATTGTTTTGGCTGCAATCATACATTTTATTGAGACTAGTGCTTGATAATTTCATTCAGCATTGGAGCCACGGCGATTGAGTGGCAAGCACGCTCACTTGTGAATCTGCTTGACCTGGGTTCGATCCCAGCCAAGGCTGACATATTTACTGGGTGTGAAACTCAGGTATCTGAAGCAACTGCCATCAGTCCCTTCTCTGTATCCTCCTACTTTCTCTATCCTAGTTTCAAAGCCAAAGGCAGATGTTGTGCATACTTGCACAACAAACTCACTTGCTCTCTTGTTTCCGATTGTGGCTCCTCTGAATTCTCCACTTTTTGGCTCAAACATTCCTGTCATTCTCATATTAAATATTTATGTGATATCTGTCTTTCCCCTAACTCTACCGACTTTCCCAAATTGTTTGATTATCTAAACTCTAAAGTGGAACACATTCTAGCCATTTCTCCTTTCTCTGAATCTCCATTTTAGGAGATTTCAACGTTCATCACCACCAATGGCTCTCTTCTAATTCTACTGACCAACTTGGTGAACAAGCCTACGTCTTTTCTATCCTAAATGACCTAGAGCAGTTGGTTCAGCAACCTACCCGTATCCTGGATCGCCTCGGAGATTGGCCCAACATTCTTGACTTGTTTCTAACTTGTAACCCTTCTTCTTATAGTGTCGAGCTTTTCTCTCCTTTGGGCTCCTTTTCTATCGTAAATGACCTAGAGCAGTTGGGTCAGCAACCTACCCGTATCCCGGATCGCCTCGGAGATTGGCCCAACATTCTTGACTTGTTTCTAACTTGTAACCCTTCTTCTTATAGTGTCGATCTTTTCTCTCCTTTGGGCTCCTCCGACCATAAACTTATCTCTGTCATCTGTCCTATCTCTCCAGTACGGCCACCTGATCCTCTTAGCAGGCGGCGCTTGTGGCACTTTGTCGCTGACGACTGGGAGACTCTCTGGCAGTACTTCTTTGATTTCCCATGGAATGAATATTGCTTCTGTGGCCGAGGACCCTCGGAGAGTGCTGAACGCATTACCGAGGTAATCCTATCGGGCATGGAGGCATACATTCCATTTTCTTTCTATCTCACTAGTGCAAAAATTCTTGGTTTACTCATGCTTTTTCTACTGCTGTCTGCAATAAGGAGGAAGCATTTAAACGGTACCGACGCCTTAAACCTCAAGAATCTCATTCTTCCTATATTTCTGCCCGGAATCAAGCCAAATCTGTTCTTCGACTTGCCAAACACTCTTTCATCAATAATAAATGCACTGAACTATCCAACTCTAGCTGTTCCCAAGCTTTCTAACATCTAGCCTAAAACCTGTCCGACCATTTTTCTTCCCTCCCCTTTTCCACTCTGATGGCACAACCATCACTTCTTCCTCTGACAAAGCTGAACTATTCGCTCAAACTTTCGCTAAAAACTCCACCTTGGATGATTCCGGTGCTATTCATCCCTCTCCACCCACCTCTCTCCTACTTATGCCGAATATCCTAATCTCTTCTAAAGATGTACTTTCTATCCTCTCTGGGCTTAGTACATAGAAGGCGTATGGTCCGAATGGTGTTCCTCCCGTTGTACTCAAAAACTGTTCTTTCGTGCTGATTCCCTGCCTAGGCAAACTATGTTGTCTCTGTCTCTTCTCTAACGTCTTCCCTTCTTGCTGGAAGTTCGCTCTCACTCAACCTGTCCCAAAGAAGGGTGACCATTCTCAGCCCTCCAACTATTGTCCAATTGCTCTCATCTCTTGTGTCTCTAAAGTTTTTGAAACTATTCTTACTTCCAAATTTCTTAAGCATTTATCTTCTCATAATCTACTCTCAGATCGCCAGTATGGCTTCCTTAAAGCAGGCGTCACACCTAGCCGATTTGAGGCCAAGACTTTCCGTGACGTAAGGGTCGTGGACAGTCTTGGTCTACGTCGCCGCGCATCATGGGCCGTCGCCAACATAACAAACAGGTCGGGATGGGTCTTCACATACCCCCTCAAAAGTTCAACATGCAGAACTTTGAAAATCAAGGCAGCGTGGAGTGAGGTAAAAAAATGGGACGTGAAGGGGACGGGAGGCTGATGGCGTGTGACGGCGCTTGACGGCGCTTGACGGGAAAAGGTAGGCGTCAGTGCGGTGGCACACGGCGGCACACGGCACCATAAATTTAGGTCTGCGTCAGGCGTCGTCACCATAACAACCTGCGGGGATCAGCGGCGGCTTGCGGCGACCCAACGATGCCCTAACGGTCAATATATAAATAAACGACATAATTAACCCGCTGAGTGCCAGCCAATTTTGACGGTGTGCTTCTGCCAGTGCCAGATTTTTTTATTTATTTTTTTATTTTTGGCTAAATCTATCAAGTTGGGAGAGAAAGGAAGGATAATGGTAAAAAAAACACTCCCCATGTCCATTTTCGCCAGAAATCAGGTCCCCGATGGTCCCGAAAGTAGCTGAAAAGACACTATAGACTACAGAGACTTTTATGGTATCGGAATGTATGGGTAGGAGGGTGGTGGGAGGGAGGTTTGCGGGATGGTGGGGGGAAGGTAGAAGAGTAATTGACTCATATTACAAATATGAAGCCGATTGGTGAGGTAGTTTCGCCACCACGGATTTTCCTTTTTTTCCTTATCTTCGTACGGATACGCTGGAAATGGGTGGTGGGAGGCGGTTCGAGGTGTGGTGGGAGGAAGGCAGAAGGGTAAGGGACTTGTCACACAAATATGGAACCGATTGGTGCAGTCGTTTCGCCGCCACAGATTTTCCTTTTTTTTCCTTCTGACGGAACTGACAGTCAGCGAGTGGGTGGGAGGAGGGATTTGGGATTTTTGTGGTGGGTAGCCAAAAGGGTAAGGTACATACTGTATATACGTCCCTGGCACTGGGCGTGACAACACCCTAGGACGTATATATACGTCCCTGGCACTCAGCGGGTTAAATAATTAAATAATAAATATATTATCAATAACCATCAAAATATAAGATTAGGTATATTAATTACAGAAAAAAATGAAAAATAACAACATTCAATACATAATTAAATTAATAATAATAATAAAATAACAGAATTAACTGAAATAATCAGTTAATAATCAGCGTCCATACTGAAGGGGTCGCCGTCCATCGGCACAGTAATGCATATTGACGCCGCCCTACCTCCTGTCGACGCCGTTTGTCGGGTCGTTGGCAACGCGCTACGCTGCAGATCGGCACTCCAGCAGCGACCTAGGTCTCACCTTCAGTCCTGCATGGGCGCCGCTCTACCCCGTCAGGTCGCCGTCAGGCGGCGTGGCCATCCATACTGCGTCCCGTCCAAAACTCACCCCCCCAAATCCTTAAGCTCTCCGCCGAAGGTCGGCACTCCTGACCACGACTAAAGGTCGTGGTCAGTCTTGGCTCAAGTCGGCATGGTGTGACGCCTGCTTAAGGGTCGCTCTATTGGAGATCTTTCATATCTTACTAACTCCTGGTCATCCTCCTTTCGGGACTTCGGTGAGACCTTTTCTATTGCGCTAGACATATCGAAGGCCTTCAATGTAAGAGGTATAGAGTTATAAGAGTTTCTACCGTATTTCGTCATTATTATGTAATTTACTTCCATTCTCCCTATATTTTTTGTGTGGTTCTATGTAATATTCCCTAATATCAATATGTCCTTTTCCTTTATCCGTAAACCGTTTATCATTAAAACGTGGGGACCACCTAAATTACATAATTGTGTTAATAGTTCTACTCAGTCTTTCTTAACTCCTTTCGTACCAGCGACGTCTTTTTATTTTCTTCTAGCTACTATTAGACGATATTTTTCAGCTTAAAAAGGGCCTCTAGCAATTAAGCGGCTTTGAACTATCTCAATTAACCCTTTATTCTACCACAGATCCTTCTTAAGCTGCACAAAATCATCTAAATATAGCTAGAATAAAATGAAAAAGACGTCGCGGTACAGAAGGTGTTAAACCTATCCTACGATTACCTTATCTCAGAGAACCTAATCTGTTTACAATAGGAGTACTCGCCAAAATTATACGAGGTTAAGGGGAGATGGGTTTTTCTCTGTTCCCCTTTCTTTCTCAAGTTTAGCCCCATTAGTTTTCTTTTCGTGTCATTTAGGTGTCGATTTTTTCCTGGCGAGCGATAGCGATATATTAGTGTAAATCTGTATGAATGAATGGGTCTTCGTTCTGTAAAGAGGGATGTGAGTGGTCATCATGAGTTTACTAGATGTAATAATAGTTTGTAGTATAGCCTTTAATACAATTAAATTATTGTATGAATCGGTACCATAATTATTAAATCTATTCTATATGCCAATACAAAATAGTTAAAAGTATATAACTTCAGAAAAATATTTAAATATTTAGAATTACATGTTATGCACACAGTAGCCAGCATTCATTAGCCAACCTTATTTCACCAATGTAGAGCCTGGCGATTTCAATTTGCTTCATATATATTTGTGCGAGAGATTAGGAATGTCAACGAATCATGCTAAAATGTGAAGTTATGCACGACAAAAATATATTGTTAACAGGATTATAAGCATAATGCAAAATAATTAGCCAAAATACAAGTTTCAGTCCATTTTCATAAATATAGATCGGGCACGGATTATGTAAAGTAATCGATAGGTGTGACCCATGGTAGAGCAAGGAAATCATCTGATTATCATACGATTGTGACACAATTTGTATAAGTGTACCCATCATGTCACGTTTAACAAATAAGTAAAAAGGAAAACAAGCAACAACATATATACTGATCCTTACGAGGCTGCTTGTAAATATGATTGCAAAAGAGCAGATACACATATAATGATATGGAGTTAAATAAGTACACATATAAGGCATTGTTTTTTTCTTCTGTGTTAGACACATTATACTTGCGTGACCCGCCATCGAATGATGTCATATTTGATAACTTGCATCTACTATTGGCCTATATATACCCTGTTTAACCCTTGTTTAGCGGGGCCCAACTTAAGGCGGTCTAGAGAACCAAGGACTATGTGGCGGGGCCCGACTTAACCCTTGTCTATCGGGGCCCGACTTAAGTCCGTATCGAAAAATATGGACTATGTGGCGGGGCCCGACTTAAGTCCGAGTGCAATTTTGGCGCAATATTGGCTCTGAGAGAGAGACGAGTGACGGGAGGAGCTCGCCACGGCCGCCATGGACCAACCGAGATGTACTCCACTTACATCCACCCTCACTCCCTCGGTACATACGTAATTATATGAAGACATTACCGTATTTTAGCGATTTTGCCCTTCGGTTGCACGATCGTTGCAAGACAACCAGTGGTCGTAGAAGGATGGTTCGGGTGTCATTGCAAAGCTCAATTTATGCCCTTTCAGGGATACATACTTGTATTATGCTCTGGGTCTTGTTTATGCATGAAAAAGAGCACGGAAACAACCCCATTTATGGTAAAAACCCCTCACTGGGCGGCAAAGTGAAATATTCTCCACCACCCACTCTTTGAGCGTTAAGGCGGTCTGCAATTTTGAGCACATAATTGGCTCTGAGAGAGAGACGAGTGGTGGGAGGAGCGTAGGTTGACTCTGACCGTTCGGCACGGCTCCCGCGCCAGCACTGGGCCCACCTCCACACACATCCACACTCACTGCCTCCCTAGACAGGGAAATATGTCAGGAAATTACCGTATTTTAGGGATTTTTCCTTTGTGTTGCACGATCGTTGCAAGATAACCCGTGGTCGTAGAAGGATGGTTCTGGTGTCATTGGAAAGCTCAATTCTCACCCTTTCACGGATACATAATTGTATTATGCTCTGGCTCTTATTAATGCATGAAAAAGAGCACGGAAAATAGGCTAGTTTAGGGTAAAACCCCCCGCTTGGCAGGTAGTAGAAGTTACCGACCTAGCCGCTCGTGGAGTGTTAAAATCCATATTATCATTTGGTGTCACATAAGTCGTGGGGATAAGTATGCTATAATTAATGATATAGTATAGATTTTCGCCTACTCTTATAACTTTAGAAAGCTACCTTACATTTGTTATTTTTTAAAATGTACTATTTATTTAAACTAATACAGCATTTTCTTTTCTTTTATATGCTGTGCAATCTCAGACAACTAATAACATATTCTCATGCAATTGACAACAGTGATAGTCATTGGTCGACCATCACTCTCTAACCTCGGAAACACAAACTACGTCAACTAAGTATTACTCTTGGCATAATTGGTAATCACACACACACACACACACACACACTCAGAATATTGTGTACTTCAATAAGCATTATCGGAGTGAATATGCTTTTTATAGATAATTATTTGTGGTTGTAACATGGAACACTTAGCAAAGTCATTATTTAGCAACAGTACTAAATGTATGCTACGCAATTGAGATATATATCATAAGCATATATTGCGTGACACCTCATGTAATAGTGGGTGGACATAACAATAGCCATTATGTGCGTTTGCGTATGCGTGCGTGTGTGCATGCCTGCTTGTTTGCATATGCTTGTGGCGTGTTATAGTGTAGTAGTTATAGTTCAAAAATATATACATATAAGTTATGTTGTAAGAACATATATATATATTTATTTGAATATAGTATTTATTCAAGTTCCAAATCAAATTACCACAGTAATCCTTTGTATTTTAATTAGTATAACTATAATAATGGTTTCCAATGCAAGTCACAAGGATATATTGTCTCCAGGCATACCAACAGTTATATTCTGCAATATTTTTCTAATCAAAACATCTTCACAAGAAGCACATCAATCACCTGTTATTTGTTAGCATTGAAAGATAACGCAGGTGGGTCAAAACCATTATATTGCTAAGGACAGTAAAGATAGAGGGTATATATTGATATCGTGACACATGTTAGCATGCCTGAACAGCTGTAAGTGTGGCATTTTCAGAGGTGTTAGGGTGGCGAGGAATTGAGCCATACTATTTTCAACTTTCTGTCATGAGACAAAAGAGGTCAAAATAGTATACACGTCTACAGTGAGGTAACGGAAGTTTGATGATGCAGAGTATTTCAGTCTTTATCTAGCTGTGCAATAGATCGTTAATACAAACAATCATAAAATACGGTTGCCAGCTTCATTTTAATTTTTGACATACCAATTTTCCTGGATGGCATAGAATACATACCGTAGTAATTGTCTTTATTATATATACCTACGGTAGTTCATCAACTAATTTACTTTCGGAATACGATTATCTTGAGTTAATAGGCATAGGCCAAATAAACAAAGGTTCATGGCCGGTAAATGTTTGTAAACTGCTTTGTAAAAAGTTAAATGATAGTAAAATACTGTATATCAAATAAGCTTAATATGAAAATCGCCCATGATCAAATTGTACAAAAGGCTAATACACTATTTTTGTTTGTTTGTTTGTTTGTTTTGTATAACCAACCTTTCCTACACACTAATTCCCCCCCCCCCCCCCCCGCAAATCTAACTACGCCATCTATGAGACATAATATGCAACAGATTCAGGGTGGGGGGAGTGAGCGATCTTACTAATATCAGAGCGAAAGACTACCAGCGAAATTATCATAGGTGCCCCAGTCGGAAAGGTGACCGACTGTACTGTACAGTCTATGACAGAACTTGTGTCATGGCCTAAGGCAATGTTGTTAGTTCACCTAGCTTTTAATAGAGGGCACTTTAATCGCTTCTAATAAAGGGGGCGGGGTTGATATGGTGGTGTGAAGTAGGAGGAGTCAAACGTGTGTGTGTGTGTGTGTGTGTTTTCGAGACCAGCAACCAGTTAATTAACATATTGTATATGTTAATTGTTATAAAAAGACACTGAATATATAACAAGAATATCCCATTCTGGAATCCTAGATCGCAAATAAGTAATGCACATCATGTGTTACGTTATTTAAGGAGTTAAATATACCGACGACCAAGTATTTTTCCTTCTCCCTTCATATTCCCCCCTCCTCCACTCGACCCCCACTCTCCTTCTCCACTCACTTGTTCTACCTCTCTCTCTCTCTCTCTCTCTCTCTCTCTCTCTCTCTCTCTCTCATGTAAAACGTGGTATTGTAAATAAATAAATACAAAAATCTAAAAATCTAAACTAACGGAATGCATATGAGGTCGTTTCCGCTCAAACACACCGTTCTACTCAAACCCTGATTAATTTAATATCATGAAATTCGGAACTTTCCTCCGACTGCAAGCATGCCTGAATTGTGCAGTAAGCCGTCTCCTACACTGTTTCCAGTACTGTGCTCATTAGTCAGGTAAAGAGGACAACTTATAGCGTCATATGGTTAGTAACTTATTTTTGTATTTATGTTTTTGTTTTCTAAACTTCAGCCTTAATTGCTTTAACCTGTGTTTCACAGTATGGCCAAATAAAGGTGAAATATGCTGCTTTGGGCTCGGCCAATCATGAAAGTAAATAATAGACTAAAATAAATAGATGAATGATATGTGCTTACATTAAATCTACTTAAACATCATCAATGTTAGTGATGACAAAATATATATACTGTGTTAAGTAGGAACAGGATAACCAGCGAGGCAGCGAACAACATCAGTTGTTCGCTGCCTCGCTGGTTATCCTGTTCCTACTTAACCCTTTGAATATTATGACGCATTTTGACACTTTATTCTGGCTATAAATAGACGAATTTAATACAATTTAGAAAGGACCTGTGGGAATCATGAGGATAAAGACTATATCAATCAACCCTCTGAATTCCAAGTAATCTTCCAAATTTGAATACGATCATCTAATAATAGCCAGAACACAGACCATAAAGGCGTCATCGTATCTTCTAAGAGTTAAGCTACGATTGCCTAAGAACACACCTACAGTATATCTAATAATATGTTTTAATTGTAACAAAGTTTTGCTTGAGATATTCAGTTTGAGGCACTGGTTTATGTTATGCATAACTCGCCAATGATTTAAGTTTTTCATTTTGCATATTTAGTTATTAATATTATACATATTATATTATATTATTATAATAATTATTATTATTATTATTATTATTATGAATACGTTGGGAAGTGCAATTATGACCTCCATGTAATGTTTGGGGATACGACGACTCAACCTTTCTCATCCACCCACACACACGAACACATTAACACACTCACACACACACACACACACACACACACACGATTACATATAATGCACAATTCCCAAGATACCGGTACTAAAAGCAAACACACGCACACACATACACACGCAAGGTTACATAAAACGAACAGACACAACATAAAAACATCGAAAACATAAAATAACACCGCAAAATATTCACACTGATATAAATTAAAATTTGTTCACCAACACACCAATTAACTTACAAATATACCTAATTAATGAAATTAATAAAATCAATGAAACGAATGAATACACGTGGAACACACACATACACACACACACAGAGACACGGAAACCAAAGTATAGTATTTCAATAAATTTGTAAAGAGGAAATTTATTATGAACGTCAAGGTTAGTTCTATTATTTTTCACAGATGTCATGGCTACCAGGAGAGATAATGATCCAGCTACCATCACCGAGCGAGCTCGTATGGTAGGGATGTGGCAAGTGGGAGCGCCTATCTCCAGAATTGCAGAGGAAACTGGGAAGTGTGAGAGGACGGTGACAAGGTGGATCGAACGTTGGCAGCGGGAAGTGTCAGTGAAGACGCGGGCAAGAAGTGGGAGGCCTCGGGCAACAACCAGAGAGGAAGACGCCCAGATAGTTACTGCGATGAGGACGAGGCCGCTCACGTCATCCGTCAAGCTGACCCGACAACTTCGATTGACCATCAATCCCCGCACCGTTCAGCGTCGCCTTCATGAGAACGGACTACACGCTCACGTCCCTGCCCACAAGCAGGCTCTGACCGAGGCCAACAAGGAGGCCCGTCTCGGTTTTGCCTTGCAACACCTGACCATGGGAGAAGAGGATTGGAGGAATGTCATCTTCACGGATGAGAAACTTTTTTCCTCCGTCGAGGCAGGTGCAAGGCAGTGCTGGCGGGAGCCTAACACCAGATATGCTGCAGCAAACATCAGCGAGCAGCACAGAAGTGGCAGAGTTGGAGTTTGCTTCTGGGGCTGGATGTCAGCATATGGTCCAGGTGAACTATTGAAGGTGGAGGGTCGGCTGGCTAGTGACCAATATATCAACATTTTGGACGAAGTGCTGCTGCCCTCAGTGCGCGCCATGGCCATTCCTGAGCCTTACCCCATCAGGCTGGTCCACGACAACTCGCCCATCCACACCAGCCGAGCAGTGCAGAATTGGCTTAAGGAACACACACAAATCCATGCGTTTGACTGGCCCACGAGGGGGTGTGACATGAACCCCATTGAGAATTTGTGGGGCATCATGTCCATGGACTGCAATGTGGGCCAGGTGAGGAACATTGAAGCAGTAGAGAGGACAGCGCGGGAGGAGTGGGAAGGTACCTTTTTAAACATTTAAATATAGTTGGATAGCAATTCGAAAGTTTAGAAGGCAAATGTAGAAAAGCTTGAACAAGTGATATTAACTTTTAAAAATTAAAACCAGATTGCTTACATTAACGAAAACAGAACAAACACTGTTCAATACGATGGCTTACTTTATATTTAATTGCTACAATGTCTAGCGCCGAACTTATTACTGATCATAGTGGGGAGCCACAGTAATGAAGCGGCTAATTAAGAATCCGCCGAAAAAAGGATAATGTAATAATTATACAGTAGTATGTCATAACACATATCAAGCTATGCAACTTGTCTTCACGCATGGATTGTAACATCCCGTCACTATGTATATTTGTATACGATTATTCACACTAAGCAGGGCGTCAAGTTTCGGCGATTTTGAGTGGTGTTGGAACGGAGCTTATCTATATATTTTCTCTAACCAATTGTAGGAGGTTAAATATGCACATAATATGAGTTAATATTTGACAACCCTTATAGGAAAAACAAATTAGTAGTAAAACTCCATTGTAATTATTATTGATAGCTTTGAACACGATGGTGAGGAAAATTGTCTACTCAGGGAGAGGGATAGAACATAGAGACTGAGGAAGGCGGAAGGGAGAGGAGGAGGGGGAGGAGGGGGGAATATGAAGGGAGAAGGAAAAATACTTGGTCGTCGGTATATTTAACTCCTTAAATAACGTAACACATGATGTGCATTACTTATTTGCGATCTAGGATTCCAGAATGGGATATACTTGTTATAATTATATTCAGTGTTTTTATAACAATTAACATATACAATATAATAATTAACTGGTTGCTGGTCTCGAACACACACACACACACACACACGCTTGACTCCTCCTACTTCACACCACCATATCAACCCCGCCCCCTTTATTAGAAGCGATTAGAGGGCCATCTATTAAAAGATAAGTGAACTAACACATTGCCTCAGGCCATGACAACAAGTTCTGTCGTAGACTGTACAAGCACCATAGCCTATATACGGGAGGTGTAGGGTAGCATTAAATAAAAGTTCTCCAGAGTCCAAAATTGAAATAATGACAGTCATAGCCTAACCAAGGTACTGTACACTCTATGCCATACATGTTGCCTCACTTGGGCTCTATTTTAGCTGAGCTGCTGATGTATTGTATCCATACTTAACTGACTAATATAAAACGATTATGCATCTTTTGCATGATCAAGCTAAGGTTTAGTAAGACCATAGTTCACCACAAATTAAAATATAACTGAGAATAATGATAAGAACTTTGTAATCTATCCTCACCTGAGAGTTGCGTATAAGTTACTAGATGAAACCTCGATAGCAAAAAGAACGTCTAAATTGTAGGCTATATATTAGGCCCCCTACAGTTAGAGAAATAATTAATGAAAAGACAAAAACATTCAAATGTCTAGGCCTAATAGTTTAGCCTACTCTACAAATATCTTCGATAGCCTACCACTCTACTTTCTCACAAGGTTAATTTCATAGGTTATCTATGAAATAGAGATAACGATTAGACTATTACAGTTCACGAAAAAGGAAAATATAATACCGAAATTCCTGGGTCGTATACTTATAAATAATAATAATATGTATAGGCCTAATCTTCGATTATACTATTATCTATACACTCAACTTACTAGCTACCATGTTTCATATTTCGAATACTTCAAATTATGTCTTATTATTCCTTTACACATGCTTACGAAAAACAGTATAATAAACTCTCCCCCCCCCCCCCCCCCTTAACTACGCCACTGTAATTACACTCTCAGCACCACGACAGTGTTGCACTTATATGGTACACTTGTGATGGCAACACCTCGCCCCTCGTGGCAACAGAGGGAAGCACAACATGAAGAAAAGCAGCCAGCCTCCCCCTTAAACATAGGCTATGTACAAACTACTACAAACACTTACAACTGAATCAACTATAGTTCAGTTGGAAGTAACAATATATATATATATATATATATATATATATATATATATATATATATATATATATATATATATATATTTATGTTTGTGTGCATGTGTGCATCAGCTTGCTTACACACATACAATTATGTTAATTCCTGTCTATTACTTCATTAACGAAGAGAATACAGCATTGAGTAGTATATATTTTTTTAATATCTATCGTTTGGAAAAAGGCAAAAACAAACATTGTTTGACGTTGCCTTAATGAATAGTTGTTGTTTTGCTCGCGCTGGGATTTGCTACTGATCGGAGCTGATCTTTCTGTGATTTACAGCGAAGTCCATGATGTTTTTCCCAGGTGCATTTGAGTGTAGATAATTTGCAATGAACACATGCACACTCACTCTGTGTGTGTTTGTGCTCAGTTATGTATCTATTAATCTATCTGTCTCAACATTTAATTATACATGCATGCACAGATACATACATACATACATACATACATACATACATAACTTCACTATCGACCAATCTAATTACACGTGGGGGAACGGTTGCAAAATTATTGGTAAATCTTCTAACTCGCACGAAGCGAAGAATTTCTTCTTCAATCGAGTTGTCGACTTATGGAATGGGCTTCCCCGAGATGTCATAGACTGCAGCACCGTTGATTCATTTAAACTTCGCCTAGACAAATATCTCGCATCAAACCCGCGACTGACTGCATTTGTAAATTAATAACTTTATTTTATCCTCCCCTCAGTTACTAACCCATCTGTCCCCTACTAACTTCCTAATCCTGCCACGGGCATTAGTTCCAGGGCAGTAGTTCCCTTTCCAATGTTCCCTTACCCACTCTAAACCACTGTTTGGACACTTGATCCTCAGTGTTTTGGAGGACAAGCAGCCTAGAAGGGTCACTATATCTGTTGTTGCTTGATTTCCTTTGTACTCCTTTGTATAAACTTAAAGACCACACCAAGTCCGGTTCCGGTTTCAAGGCCTAATGGCGGCGCTCCAGGCAGCCCATGCGCTGATACTATTGATACCTATATCCTATCATACAGTTTGGCCCCACACATCCATCTCGCCATTCTCATCTCGTTACGTTCTATTCTGTTAACCCGGCAACCGCGCCAATTGCCTGTGACAAACTTAGTTATATGCGAATTAATTACATTCATTTCTGACAGAATTTGTTATATTCACCATATATAACATTATTTCTTATTAATATGCATTTATTATAGTTATATGACGAATATATGAACCTTAACCCCTGTCCAACGGGGATGTTTGCAACTTCTACTACCTGGCAGGCGGGCATATTTACCCTGACCGAGCTTCATTCCATGCTCTTTTTTATGCATAAACAAGAGGCAGAGCGTAATACAACTATGTATCCATGAAAGGGTGATAATAGAGCTTTCCAATGACACCTGAATCATCCTTGTACGACCATAGGTTATCCTGTAGCGATCGCGCAACACGAGGGGAAAAACCCCAAAATACGGTAATTTCCAGAGTTTTTTCCTGGTCTCGCGAGGCCGTGGGTGTGGAATGGTGCGGAGGTAGTGACAGTCGCGGCACTGGGTACGTGCCGAGCAGTCAGAGCCCGCCTATCGTCCTCCCAATGCGTGGACTCTCTCTTAGAGCCGATAATGTGCTCAACATCCCTTGCGACATAATAGTAAAATAACTGGGGAAAGGGGGGCAGGAGGGAAAAAGGTAAGGAAGGAGGGAAAGGGGGGGGGGGGGTAAGAAACATATGGATCAGTGGTACAAAGTACTAAAGAGGAAATATTTCACCTAATGATATATTTCTTTGTTTAAAAGACCCTTGGGCATTTTTCAGTTTTTTTTTTCATGGTCTTGCTTCCATGAGACCTATCGCATTCGCTATGCATATACTTCCGTGAGTTCCATCGCACTTCTCGGGTTAATATCATCCGCTTTGACAGGACACATTTTTTGTCATCGCGCTTCTAATACATGAAGCTGACACCTTTCCCTTCAAGGAGAGAGGGAGTCTTTTTACAGTAAGTAGTGGTAACAGTTTTCTGAACTTTTCCCAGCTGCAGCTATTATTGGGCTATCCTTAGTTGGAATTATGCAAGGCTGGTACATGTCATATTTGTAACAAACTATGTGGTACCAACTCTGTAAATTGCTGACTGAATAAATATTATTATTATTATTATTATTATATCTAATTCTGGTGATAGTGGTGGCCTCGGCCTCACCATCGGCAGAGATTATTTTTTTCAGTAGCAAAACTTGTCCACCGTCTCCAGTGCTTTCTTGCCAAAGTTAACACTCATGAGCCGGTTATTGAACACAAGCTCACCTTTGCATACTGTGTATGCACATTTCACAACTTGGCTAATAAGAAATATGGACACTAAATAATAGCATTATTGCACTAGACACACACAACACAAGCCACAATTGTACAAACAATAATTATTACACAAGCCATTTATTACAGATATATGCACATTCCATTTAAGCATACACACAAATACGCACATGCACACAATACACACGTAAATACACACAATAATACACACAAAAATATACACTCCAAATACAGTCACAACCTACCCATACACAAGCAATTTTATTCTACAACAACTCCCTCCCCCTCTGGGGATTTGACGCATTTAGGCCTAACAGTGATAATTACAATAAGAAGGAAAAAAGAAACCACACAAAAAATGTTAATGTTGCTAAAGCCATCCTCCATTCATGTTTTAAGTTCCTCAGAACATTCATTATGAAATATAAGTAGACTAATGCAAGGGATGCAACATCTCTTTGTATGGAGGAAAAACCTGCATGATTAACGGGTTATTGAATAATCTAATTGCTATATTTTGAATTTTGCCCAACTGCCTTAACCCTTAATTAGCGGGGCCCGACTTAAGTCCGTATCTAAAAACCTGGACTATGTGGCGGGCCCCGACTTAAGTCTGTGTGCAATTTTGGCGCAATATTGGCTCTGAGAGAGAGCCGAGCGGTGGGAGGGGCATAGGTTGCCTCATGACTGCTCTCCACAACCGTCATGGGCCCACTGACATGTACTCCACACTACTCCACCCTCTCTCACTCGCTACACACGTAATTATGTAACGAAATGACCGTATTTTAGCGATTTTGCCCTTCGTTGCACGATCGTTGCAAGACAACCAGTGATCGTAGAAGGATGATTCGGGTGTTATTGGAAAGCTCAATTTACGCCCTTTCAGCGATACATACTTGTATTACGCTCTGGCTCTTGTTTATGCATGAAAAAGAGCAAGGAAACAACGCCATTTATGGCAAAACAAAAAACGCTGGGCGGCACGGTCAAATATACCGCCTAGGCCGCTCGTTGAGTGTTAATGCAACCACTCCACATCCATTCCACAAGGGTGAACAGTATTCCATCTGAGAACGAAAATGACATATAAATAATGGCTAACTGCTCGTCACTGAAGAATTATTGAACTCTGTATAGAAGTCTCATATTCTCAGAGGCATTTTTAGCAATGGATCAAACATGAGTTGTCCAGCTCAAGCTGGCATTCAATGTTACACCAAGGAAATATATACTAGAGGAGATAAGAATATTTACATCATTAACAATTATGTGGGAGTCAGAAAGATTCTGTCTGTTAGAAAATTGTATGTACTTGTTCTTCTGGGCATCAAATGAAACTTTTTTTTTAGGAAAGGTCCTGGTTGAGAGAAAGTGCAGTGTTTCAATTGGTATTTATAATATCAGGCTGCATGAAAGAACTGCTAATTTGTTTTTGCTACCATTTTGGCTACCATTGGGTGATTGTATCCAGGCTAGGAAGGACTTGCGGGAGTTAGACGCTTATTTAAGATCACGTTTACACCCTTGATTGATTGAAATCCTCACTACGCTGTGTAAAATCGTCTAATGGTAGCCATGACCAAAGGAAGAAAACGTGTTACTAAATATTGAAATAGTTAACATAAACCAACGACAGCCCGTGGTACACTCGGATGTCATATATTAGTCTCTAACCCACTCATACATATTCGTGGACTTCATACTAATTCCAAATTTAGGAAGTATATATCTGGAAACGAATATGATATTCTTAACATCAACTACAACACTATACAGTAAATTCTATGTATGGAAAAGCAAGTTACATCCAAAACACAATCCAGATAGATATAATTGCATACAGAAAAACATAAGGGGCCTTGAATTATTTTGAGTGGGCTACATACTATAGCGTCCGAATGTACCATAAAATCAGTAATAAAGGACCAACACAGAGAGGGAGGTCAGCCAGAACGTTGTGGTTCTCTTAACCTGTTTACTTTACTGGCCTACACATTTTATCTAAGAAAGAGAGAGAGAGTACAAAGGAGTACAAGCAACAACAGGTCTAGTGACCCCTCTAGGCTGCTTGTCCTCCAAAACACTGCGGAACAAGTGTCCAAACAGTGGTTTAGAGTGGGTAAGGGACAATTGGAAAGGAAACCACTGCCCTGGAACTAATGTCCGTGGCAGGACTAGGAATTTAGTAGGGAACATATGGGTTAGTAACATAACATAGTTATTAGGGTCTTTCGGATATCTGGGAAAAAGAGAGTGACGTCTTAGCAATATATAAACGCAATAATTCTTTGATGAATCTGAGGGGGAAATCCAATATAGTTATTAATTTACAAACGCAGTCAATCGCGGGTTCGATGTAAGATATTTGTCCAGGCGAAGTTTAAGAGAATCAACGGTGCTGCAGTCTATAACGTCTCGGGGAAGCCCATTCCACAAGTTGACAACTCGATTGAAGAAGGAATTCTTAGATTCGTGCAAGTTAAAAGAAAGAGAGATTTGATTTTGCCCCGAGGGGCGAGTTTATTGAGCAGCGCCCCCCATCCTGTGAGGGGACAACCACTAGTAAGGCGATACATACTGCTCAAAGAGCCATTATTCCACTGAAACAACAGCATCGTCGTCTGGTTACATTCATATTTGTGTTTATAAGTCAGGTTGGCATTATTCAGATGTGTTATTATAGTTTCCTCATTTAATTGTCACATGGTCTGTATAAAAAAAAAAAAAAAAAAAAAAAAGCAAGCAAGCAAGCTTGTAGTGACTGAATTATTAATTGACAGGTTGTAAATAATAGCACTACAGAACTAGTGCAATCGTATGAGGAGACTATTCATATTTTCATTACATCAATGGTTATTGAGATCATAGTTAGCTGAATACAATTATTACAAAAATAGGCAATGGTATAAATCAACATAATACATAATTTAATACAGGCGGACATAATCATGATCCGGTTCGTTGTGCACTGGGAGCTAAGGTGTCTTGAGATCGCCTCGTACCCATACACAACGAACGTATTATAGTCTGCATGGTTGGTATCTAATTGAATATACTTAGTGGGTATTTCAAGAATGTCAGGGGGTAACGAAATGTGATTTGTATATTTGTATATATAAAGAAAGAGAGAGAGAGAGAGAGTAATAGAGACAAATATATATATATATTATATATATATAATATATATATATATATATATATATATATAAATATATATATATATATATATATATATATATATATATATATATATATACTGTATAATTATACGAGTATGACAATGAGGGAGATAACGCCGGGAACCATCTTAGTTTATTCACATTTTCGGCACCTCGTGGAGCCATCATCAGGAACTATATAATTATGTATACCCTAAAAAGGAGATCAAACTCAGTAAACATATCAAGAAAGGCTAACTATTAATAATTTAAAATGCAAATTAAATGTTCAAAATATCATACAATTCTAGTTACATATCTTAGAGTAAAAGATTCGTAAAATCATATAATAGGAAAATTACTACCATAAATGAACAGGACACTGACGAAACATTGAAAATCTGGACAAATCATAAAGACAAATCAATGACTAAAGATCAAGCGGGGAACAAGCACAAGGTCGGTACATGAGATAGGACAAATAATATCGGAAAATAATGAATTAATAAATACTTACGAGTTACTGCTGACTAGGGAAAGCAAATGAGGCTGTTAAAAAAAGGCTGCAAATCTCTACCCAAAAACTATCATCCAATTAGCTTAACCTTAGTTGTATGTAAAATGCTAGAAACACTCATAGGAGACAGACTCGTAATTCACTTAGAGGAAAATAACATACTTAAAGATACTCAACACAGCTTTCGTAACAATTGTTCCTGCTTAACAAATCCCTTTGACTTCTTCCACGATATCCTCAACCTCTATGATGAGAGTAAAGCTGTAGATATTATATACCTTGATTTTCATAATGCCTTTGACAAAGTTCCCCATAAATGTGTACTGCTAAAGCTAAAAGCGCATGGAATACAAGACGGTGTGTTAAAATGGATAGAACATTGGCTCAGCGACAAAAAGCAAAGAGTAGTCATAAGCGGTAAGGCATCTAAATGGACCAATGTAAGTAGCAGGGTACCCCAGGGATCAGTACTAGGACCAATTATCTGTCTCATTTACATCAACGACATACTGTAGATGAGGGTCTCACCTGTACAATCTCAAAGTTTGCTGACGATACAAAAATTGCAAATAGCGTACTCTCAAAAGAACAAGTAGATAAGTTAACATGTTGGGCCCAAATTTGGCAAATGAGTTTCAATGCGGATAAATGTAAAGTACTACATGTCGGATACCAAAATGAGAGAGCAAACTATTAAATGAATGACACTCAGCTTAAGAGTGTAGACAGAGAAACCGATCTGGCAGTAACAATATTGAGTAACCTAAAACTCAACCAACAATGTTCAGAAGTTGTTAACTTGTTAAGAAGGCAAACAAAATAATTGGCTTTATAGGCAGGTCATGTTAGCATAAATCTAAAGAAGTTATCCTAACTCTTTACAATTCCTTAATCCACCCTTTTCTGGAATACTGCGTTCAATCCTTGTGCCCTTATTACCAAAAAGATATAGACAAGCTAGAAAGAGTTCAACGTAGAGTTACCAATATGATACCTAGCCTAAAGAACAAGCCATATGTGGAGCGTCTTAGAGAATGAAATATATTTCCTTTAACCCAGCACAGATTAAGAGGCAACTCAATTCAAGTGTTCAAAATCATCAAAGGCATGACAATATGAACTGTTGTAAGTACTTCACTATCGACCAATCTAATTACATGCGAGGAAAGGGTTGCAAACTTATTGGTAAATCACCAAACAACCCTACTGCTTCCCTCCCTCCCACCCAGCCCCCACACCCACCGGCTTCTCCTCTTTACCAGCTCGACCAAACGTGTAGATGTAATCAGTGTTTATATAAATTGTTTTGTATCCATCTGTTATAAAATGTAAAATATTTGGTAGAGTAAAAATTTTCATTTTGATGGACAAGCGCCTTTCTAAGTTGTATAAGACGTCTAATGATAGCCAAAATATATTGTTAAAATGTCTCATAATTCTCTTGCTGTTAATATGAGAATGGGCCTGGAAAAAGCTCTTGACAAATAGCGTAAATTTATACTCGATTTCATTAATTAATTAACAGGAAGCATATCTAGTATAGGGTTTACATATGAATGTATAGTAGGGAATGAATAAGTGAATGTCCTGTCGTGTCAAAACTTACAACGTGTTATCCAGTACCGGTTACGCGTATTTTCCTCAGGAAATGAACCCTGTGATGATCTTGATGCATTATGATACTTATATAATTATAGTTTTCATTAAACAATAATATATAGGTCAGGAAGGATCTGTGGGAGTTACATGGACAAAGACTGGCCTAATCAACCCTCTGACGTCCGTATACCATTCCAACTTTGAATAAAATCGTCTGATGATGCCCAAAATAAACTTTTAAAAGGCGTCATAATCTTCAAGGGGTTAAGAAAACTGTTTAACCCGGCCCAAGATATATATCTTAAATTGATAAAAATCATTTGTTGAGGGCTAAATATGATAAATCCATCTATCCTGGTCTAATATCGTTAATGTTGAGGCACAAATTATCGCTGTGATCGTTACTCATTCACGATATTGATGTTGGTTTAAATCAATACCTTTTACATGAAAGGAAAAAGAAACCTAGGAATTAAGGATTTGTAATTCAGGAGAAATACCTCAACCAAGAACAAATTTGCTGATATGTTGGCCTTACACATGTGGAAGAAGCATTAGATTGGGGGTTAGCGCATGGTAAGTGCCTTACTCAGGGATTTGGATATAGCAACCAGATAGAAAGAAGTGATGAGATGGGGAACTACCACAACTAACGGTATTAATGATTGTTATTCTAATATATAATGTTAGTAATAATGCCGGTACTAATAATACAGATTAAGTCTAAAACAATTATCGTTATTAACCCTTAACCATCGGCACTCGACATATGTCGAGTTAAAAAAACGTGCCCATATGCGGGGCTCGACATATGTCGAGTGCAATTTTGAGCACGTAATGTGCTCTGAGAGAGAGCTGAGCGGTGCGAGGAGCATAGATTGATTTCTGACCGCTCGCCACCACCGCCGTGGGTCGACTGAAATTTATTACACCCTCCTCCACCCTCTCTCACTCGCTACACAGGGAATTATGTGAGGAAATTACCTTATTTAAGGGTTTTTGCACTCGTGTTGGACGATCGTTGCAAGAGAACCAGTGGTTGTAGAAGGATGGTTCGGGTGTCATTTGAAAGCTCTCTTTACGCCCTTTCAGGGATAGATACTTGTATTACGCTCTGGGTCTTGTTTATGCATGAAAAAGAGCACGGAAACAACCCCATTTAGGGTAAAACCACCCGCTTGGCGGGTAGTAGAAGTTACCGACCCACCCGCTCGTAATGTGTTAATGGACAAGCAACCCACATATTATACTCAAACTTAAACTAAAACAAAAATCGTAACATCATTGAAAAGTAATTGAGTGAATGCAGTCATCACATCCCGGTTTGGTTCCTCCTGATTTACAGGATTGGCAGCTACTCAATACAAGTTTATCATATATATGATAATAATAAAACTACACAAGATTCCGCTCCTTCCTCAGTCCCCCTATATTCCCCAACAGCTCTAACCCCTCCTCTCCCCTACCACCCCCAACACTCACAGCCACACACCTCACAGTGAGCCATCTGGTGGTAGAAATAAGCACGTTTTGTGCACCTAACATTCTAGAGTCTATGAATATCGTGGGTCACGGTGAGGCAGGAGAGGTGAAGGACTTTTGCCGCCGACTGTACAATTGACCCTATCATTATGAGGAGACAAGGGGCAGCTACAACAGATTGGCGCTGTTTTCCCGCCTTCGGGCCCTATAAATGTCGACACTCTGGCTATATCTACCGAGAAGGGACTGCAGTTCTCGAAAGGGGGCTTTAGTCCTGGTTGCGAGTAAGGCAGACGTCTGGGGTTCTCGAGCAGGACAACCTCTGGGTTTATATTTCCAGTAAACCTGGTGGTATACACTTGGGGGTCTCGGAGACTCCAGTCACGTTCTTCCTGACTTGAAGGTGGGCTTAATAATCCTCATTGGTTGATAGCCTCAAAAGTCCTATTTTGACTAACTATATCTACCTATCAAGGGACTGGAGTTCTCGAAAAGGGACTCCCGTCCTGACGTTATTCATGATTTAAAGTGTGCGGGCTTAATAATCCAATAGGTTTGATAGCCTCTGAAATCCTATTTTAATTAACTAATTTATCTACCACTGTGTAGCCTTCCAAACAAAAAGAATATGCAGTATGTTGACATTTCTATGCTTACCATACATTCCAATCATTGAATGAAGTTCCATACTATGAATGTCAGTTATTGATAACGTGGCCAACATAGATTAAGAGTTTTAATCGGGTTATTATTGTCAAGAAGAGATGAGTGGCTGATTAACCCACTGAGCCCCTGCAGCTAGTTATAAATAAATGTACCACCAGGGACCAGCAGGTTTTGAAAAAAATCTTTTTTCCAGAAACAATAGCGAATGAGTTAGGAATAAAGGAAAATCCACAAAAAAGCGATCAAAAAGGTCAAAAAGGGGTCCTACGGAGCCCCCGAAAGTCAATTTTACAGGAGTAAAAAATTGAAGGCAATAACCCCCCAAAACCATGTTTTTTTCCGCTCACGCGCACGCGGTTGGACTTTGAGAGTTTTCAACCATCGGCATGGTTGCGTGAGATACTTACACAGTTCCCATACAAATCTGAGCCCTCTAGGTGCCATAGGACCGGAGTAATTGACACTGACGCAACGTGTGTAACATTGGGGTTTAGCGTTACATACATTGCCGACGCACTGTTTGCGTCGCTGGGGCTCAGTGGGTTAACGACCATTTAGACTTTTGAGAATGCTTGAACACCATATCTGCTTTATATGAACATTTATTTGACTACCAAACGATATGGGTATTGGATTTTTTTTTTATTTCTATGTGAGGGAGACAAAAGGCAGAACTGCCTGTAGCGAGTGCCTGCCCCAGAGTTGAAAGAGTGACAGGGCCAAAATCAAGGGGCGTTCGAGCCAAAATGCCTGGACACACGGCGTGTGAAGCAATTTAAGTCATAGGAGGAGGGAAAGACAGATTCTAGGAGAGAGTTCCAGAGCTCAGCTGTTGAATAGAAGAAAGTCTGAGAGTAACGTTTTACTCTTGGATTGGAGAGTTGCACAGAGTAAGGGTGGGATTGTGTTGCATGACGGGTACCACGTACCCTACATAGAGGAGGTGGTATACACTGGGAGATGTCTAAAGAGCACTGATTATTGTAGTAGCGATAGAATAGCGAGAGAGATGCAACATTGCGGCGAAGAGAGTTTGCGGAGAGTTGGTGAGTGGGCGGGAATTAATTATACGACAGGCCTTCCTTTGTACTTTGTCTAGAAGTGCGGTGTGAGAGGATCCTTCCCACACATGTAAACACTACTCAAGACAATGATGCACTGTGCCCTTGTACAGAGCAAGAAGCTGTGCAAGGGTAAAGAACCCCCTGAGGCCTTAGCAAGACTGGTAATATAGTCCTTCCAAGTGAGAGCTGAAGAAAAAGAGACACCAACAATATTGAGAGAAGATGAAGGATTGATTTTGTTACGACCGGCACAACAAAATAAACAAGGGCACTTAATATTGGACTACAAGATAAGTTAGATCTGCAACAACGGTACGCTAATTCCAAACCCTCGAACTATTAAGCCGGTGAACAAAACACTTAAACCCTCCAGAGTTAATCTACTGGATAACGGGGTATCAATTAACTGGGTTAAGTGTACTTCTACAAAGGCTTTTCGGTGACGGCAAAGCCTACTCACAACAAGAGTAATTACGTTAATAAAAAGCTCTCAAGTAATAACAATGCTTAAATAAACTATGACAAGATTTAATAAAAGATTATATGCTTACGTTATCTTTAGTGTGAGTCTGAACTCAACACTAAAACTCTTCAATGCTCTATGAAAACACTTGAAGTCTAGTCCTACAGCAAACAGATATGGAATCTTCTGAAAACGTCTGATGCTCTAAGATGATCGTCGAATATAGAACAGGAATAATGTAGGGGGCAGGACATCAAAGTGTGTATCTTAAATACACCAAAAAGTAGGATACATATATATGGAAACAAGAGAGAGCAACAACTCTGTGACAGCACTAACAACAGCAACTCAAAAACAATACTTCCTTAGCCAAAGTAACAGCCATACTGGGTTGTGCACTATGCATCAACCTAGGCTAAAACAATACGTGAATAATTGCTAAAGCATACGCAGTTAAAGTTAATAAACAAAATGCTGTCTTTCTTACTAATAAAGTCTAGCAGCAGCATAAAGGTACAGGGAGCCTAGGCAGAGCTCAAGCATGCTCGCAGCCTACTCTCCCCCCTGAACAGATTTCCCTTATCTTACGTTAAGTGACTAGGAGGCTCTCTTGGTAAGTCCAGATCTGAAGTATCTGGTCTTACCATGGCGCTCCTCAAAGGTCAACAAAATGAGTTAGCAAGTATACAAGCAAGAGTAGGCAAAAGCCCTTCACTTGTATACTGCTAAGCTCGCAAAGGAAAATATGCACAAGGGTGTACTACAGGCTACCTAGCTCTGTCGAAGTCGTACAGGCTCTGACTTGCCATATACATAACACAGACAATGACCAAAGATACCCTCCACTTTCTAGCATTAAATAGTAATAAAGAACAACCAAATAATTAGAAGCACTCAACAATATGAATCCATGTGACTATGATTCTAATAAACTCTAAAGCTAGTGCAAAACATATATGTGAGAACAGGCGCTGGTAATACGACTGGCCGACTATGGAAGTCGTAGGCGAGAACCAGAAGGGATGGGTAATTGAATAAAGATAAGAAGTATTGGAAAGAAGGAGTTCAGAGAGAGGCACAGCAGTAAAGGGGGTTAGATGTGGGACAGAATGCGAGGGACTTGTAGGGCCGAGCGCGCGATACCATGTTCTGACGAGAGAGAAGGAGAGAAGTACTGAGTCTGGCCACCAGATGGCTCTGTGACCAATCACCGGCCGCTACGTCACATGACAAGCAGACGTCATATGCCATGCCAGGCCCGCCGTCCAATAGCGAGCGGGCGGGCCTACCGAGCGAGGAATGCACACGAACATACGCACACACACTGCCTCCTCGCTCTCCCCTCCGACTCTCTCTCTCTCTCTCGCGCGCTGCATGTTATAATCACTACCATGGATAAAAAATACTTCTAAGTGTCACAGACAAGAATAAAGGCAAACACTGATCTGTCTGTGACAACATGAATACTAAGAAAGAAAGAATATCGTTCTACGATTATTATAGCCCATTTCACTGCCGTGGCAAGTGCTAGCGAGTCACGAGTACATTCTGGCAAGCTGGCCAGCGTAACAATTTCTGTATTGTTGAAGAATAAGGGATAGTCCACTGGGAGTTCCGGACGGGTAGATAGTGGAGAAATTGAGTTTTGGAAGCATTAAAGGTAACATAATTTTCTCTGCCCCAATTGGAAATAGTAATTAGATCAGAAGATAAGTGTTCTATGGCTTCATTACGTTTGTCTTTGAGGGATTGCTGGCTAGGGCGTTCTGTAAAACTGGTCGAGTAGTGTAAGGTAAAGTTGTCTACGTATGAATGGATGGGAATGGAAGTACAGTTGAGA
Organism: Paralithodes platypus; assembly: GCA_032716605.1. Classification (NCBI taxonomy): domain Eukaryota; kingdom Metazoa; phylum Arthropoda; class Malacostraca; order Decapoda; family Lithodidae; genus Paralithodes; species Paralithodes platypus. Next base: position 19,861,089 of record CM064482.1, read on the forward strand.
AGATCGTTTATGAAAATTTGAAAGAGAATAGGAGACAGGACAGAGCCCTGAGGAACACCGGAGTTGATAGGATGAAGAAGTGAGTGATGGCCATCCACAACCATAGCTATGGAACGGCCGAAAAGGAAATTAGAGACAAAGGCACAGATGGAGGGATAGAAATCGAAGGAGGGCAGTTTAGAAATTAAAGATTTGTGCCAGACTCTATCAAAGACCTTCGATATGTCTAGTGCAATAGAAAAGGTCTCACCGAAGTCCCAAAAGGAGGATGACCAAGAGTTAGTAAGATATGAAAGAAGATCACCAGTAGAGCGACCCTTAAGGAAGCCATACTGGAGATCTATGAGAAGAAAAATGCTTAAGAAATTTGGAAGCAAGAATAGATTGGTGGATAGGGAGGTCTAGCAATCTGCGGCGACTGTCCAATGAAGTCCTTCGATCATCAGGGCACACATCCGAGCCCAACCTTCAGCAGGGAGTACTCGGTGGTAAAAACTGCATCAATCAATCAATTTTAAAGCCTCGCCTGGAGCATGCTGTTCAGTTCTGGTCTCCAGCACTCAGGAAAGATATATAGGGACTGGCAAGATTACAAGCTAGGGCTACAAAGCTTATTCCATTGATTAGAAGACTGAGCTATAACACCCGGTTGAAAGTTCCAGATCTATTTTCGTTGGAAACACGCAGATTACGAGGTCAGCTCAGTTTAGTTGTTATAACACTTAATGGGTTAGACAATGTGGATTATAGCAACAAATTTAGCCACAATATGACTACAACTCGCAACCATAGCTGGAAGTTAGAATTGAAAATGTTCAGTACTAGTATTTGTGGAAACGTTTTCGTATATAAGATAATCATGTTCTACCTGAAAAAAAAACGTCCCTCTGTCTCCATTTTCAATATAATTGCCTCTTCCCCTTCCAACTCTCCATCATCACCGCGACAATGAGCTCACTTGGCTATGAAGCTTCCCTATGATTTCTGTCAATTCTCCTACCAACCATTAATTGTTATTAATATATTTTGCTGACCATAGGGGGAAGAAAGGAGAGATAATAAAGAAGAGGGAGAGGAGAGAGAGAGAGAGAGAGAGAGAGAGAGAGAGAGAGAGAGAGAGAGAGAAAAAGGATAATAAAGGGGAGGGAGAGGGGAATAAAGGAGAGAGAGAGAGAGAGAGATAATGTGTGTGTGAGGGTATTATGGCTCGTGACTGTACGTTGTTGAGTGAACAGGTCTCTTGAAACACATACAATATTAGGGGGGTAGTGGTTGGTGTTTGGTCTGTATATTTATTATAAATATATGTTTTGTTTCCTAGCTTGACCTCCATCAAGCTTAAAAAAACATATTTCGGTAGAAAAATTTCCCGGCCCAAGGCCGGTTCCTTCTAAAAGTACAGGCTCGCTATCGCTCGCCAGGACAAAAATCGACACCTAAATGACACTAAAGGTCTTAATATTAATAAAGAAATGTGAAAGGTCTTAACCCTTAATTAGCGGCTCACCACATAAGTCGAGTTAAATAAAGCTGGACTATGTGGCGGCGCTCGACATAACTCGAGTGGCAATTTCAGCACGTAATGTTGCTGAGAGAGAGAGACAAATGGTGGCAGGAGAGTAGCGAGCGTATGACTGCTCCAGACCACCGCGGCGAACCTACTGACACGAATCTCACCTCCCTCCTACCTCTCTCACTCGCTATATAAGGAATTGTATGGGGAAAGTGCCTAATTACATGCTTTTTGCACTCGCGTTGCACGGTTATTGCAAGAAAACTAGCCATCATAAAAGGATCGTTATGGTGTCATTCGAAAGCTCTGTTTATGCCCTTTCAGGGATAGATACTTGTTTTACGTTCTGGGTCTTATTTAGGCATGAAAATGATCACGTAAACAGCCCTATTTTGGCTAAAAACACCCCGCTGGGCGATACATATAAATAAACCGCATAGGCCGCTCTTAAGGTGTTAAGATCGTCAAACTAACGGAATGAACGTCTTAACATTTCGAAACTAATATGCTAAACATGAGGGAAAAGGGGCCCATAAAAAGCGACTACCTCTCCGTTTAGAAAAAAGATAAAAACCTTTATAGCGATTTGCTCAGCCTTACCAAACTTCCAACTAAAACTAAGCGATCCTAAATGTTCGCTTCCTTAACATTTACAGCCAATTTCAAGCAACTTTTAATAACTGAGGAGGTGGGGAAAATGGTGTGTATTATTTGGGGTAAAAGTATAAAAGGTAAAAGTAATTTTAAACCAGGAGAGACAAATATATGTATAAGTGTATATGCATAACAAATATATGTATAAGTGTATATGCATAACAAATATATGTATAAGTGTATATACATAACAAATATATGTATAAGTATATATACATAACAAATATATCTATAAGTGTATATGCATAACAAATATATGTATAAGTGTATATGCATAACAAATATATGTATAAGTGTATATACATAACAAATATATTTATAAGTGTATTTGCATAACAAATATATGTATAAGTGTATATGCATAACAAATATATGTATAAGTGTATATACATAACAAATATATGTATAAGTGTATATGCATAACAAATATATGTATAAGTGTATATGCATAACAAATATATGTATAAGTGTATATGCATAACAAATATATGTATAAGTGTATATACATAACAAATATATGTATAAATGTATATACATAACAAATATATGTATAAGTGTATATGCATAACAAATATATGTATAAGTGTATATGCATAACAAATATATGTATAAGTGTATATACATAACAAATATATGTATAAGTGTATTTACATAACAAATATATGTATAAGTGTATATGCATAACAAATATATGTATCAATGTATATGCATAACAAATATATGTATAAGTGTATATGCATAACAAATATATGTATAAGTGTATATACATAACAAATATATGTATAAGTGTATATGCATAACAAATATATGTGTAAGTGTATATGCATAACAAATATATGTATAAGTGTATATGCATAACAAATATATGTATAAGTATATATGCATAACAAATATATGTATAAGTGTATATGCATAACAAATATATGTATAAGTGTATATGCATAAGAAATTTCAAACCAGGGGAGAGACATATAAGTGAAATAATATAAGACATTTCAAAGTAGGATATATATATATATATATATATATTAGTATAATTATAAGCAATTTCAAACCAGCAGAGAGACATATGTGTAATTTTATTGTGTAGTAATATAAACGTAAATTAGTTAATGCTCAACGTTAAGACTCCATACACAGAAATATATGTGTGTCGCTCTTAACCCACTCAGTACAGGTGACATCCTTTTCATTATATTCTGGCAATTATTAGACGGTTCTATTCAGCTTAGGATGGATGTCTACCCGTTAAATGACTACAGACTATCGCAAAATATCCTTTTAGCTACTATTATTCTTCCCAAGTTTCATAATATCGTCAAAACTCAGTTGAAATAAAACAAAAAGACGTCGCTTGTATAGAAAGAGTTAAGGGGAGATGGGCGTATATATTTGCTTACTGTTTTATTTATTGTATTATTTTTGTGTTTCCTCCCTAGACCTCCAACAAGCAGTAAAAAACACCCCCTAGACCTCCCTTTAACACCTTAAGAGCGGCCTAGGCGGTATATTATATGTAGCCACCAGCGGGGTGTTTTTACCCAAAATAGGGCTGTTTACGTGATCATTTTCATGCCTAAATAAGACCCAGAGCGTAAAACAAGTATCTACCCCTGAAAGGGCATAAACAGAGCTTTCCAATGACACCACAACGATCCTTGTATGACGGCTAGTTTTCTTGCAACAACCGCGCAACACGAGTGCAAAAACCATGTAATTCGGTACTTTCCCCATACATTTCACTATGTAGCGAGTGTGAGAGGGTGGAGGAGGGTGGGATTCATGTCAGTTGGTCCGCCGCGGTGGTCTGGAGCAGTCATACGCTCGCTACTCTCCTGCCACCACTTGTCTCTCTCTCTCAGCAACATTACGTGCTGAAATTGCCACACGACCTATGTCGCGCGCCGCCACATAGTCCAAATTAATTTAACTCGACTTATGCTGCGCGCCGCCAATAAGGGGTTTTCACATTTTTCGGTTGAAAAATTTCCTGGCCAAAGGCCGGTTACTCTTAAAATTACAGGCTCACTATCGCTCGCCAGGAACAAATCGACACCTAAATGGCACGATAGGTCGTAATCCCAAAAGAAATGGGGAGTAAAGTCTTAAAATTGCCAAAATAATGGGACAAAAAATCTAAATCTAAACACCCATGGGGCTAAGCATGAGGGAGAAGGGGGGCCAGAAAAAACGGCCCATCCCCCCTTAACCCCTTCAGCTCCATGATGTAATTAGCAGCATATTCCGGATACCAATATACGATTAGCTTTAGCATATAATCTACTGAATAATAGAAGTCGTGCCTGAAATAATAGAGGTCGTGCCTGAAATCGCCTAATTTACCCAGAACATAAGATATAATGAGGTAATCGTGCTCAAAGGGCCTTTCACTCCATTTGTTTGTCATTTTCAAGACCTTTCATGACTCAACCTTTCATGACTCAAAAGCAATTTATTGTTTTCGGTTTATATAACAGTTTCTAAGTGTGATTTAGGTATGTCGTAACCCATAATTCATTGTTTCATATATAATGACCATTGCAAATGCCATGTTTCATATATAATGACCGTTACTAATGCATGCATTTCATGGAATCTCTAAACGAAGCACTGCAACAAAAGTATAACTTTCCATATAATGTTCCTTATCGACGGCGGCGTCGCCTAAATTGTGTGGTAAACTCAAAATAAATCCCTTGCTTTCAACATAAATTTCTTAAGCATTTCTCTTCTCATAATCTGCTCTCAGATCGCCAGTATGGCTTCCTTAAGGGTCGCTCTACTGGTGATCTTCTTTCATATCTTACTAACTCTTGGTCATCCTCCTTTCGGGACTTCGGTGAGACTTTTTCTATTGCACTAGACATATCGAAAGCCTTCGATAGAGTCTGGCATAAATCTTTAATTTCTAAACTACCCTCCTTCGGTTTCTATCCCTCCATCTGTGCCTTTGTCTCTAATTTCTTTCCGGCCGTTCCATAGCCGCGGTTGTGGACGGCCATTGTTCACTTCCTCACCCTATAAACTCCGGTGTTCCTCAGGGCTCTGTCCTATCTCCTATTCTCTTTCTACTTTTTATAAATGATCTCCTTAACTGTACCTTAATTCCCATCCATTCATACGCAGACGACTCAACCTTACACTACTCCATTAGTTTTTCAGAACGCCCGAGCCAGCAATTCCTCAACGACAAACGTAATGAAGCCATAGAACTCTTAAATTCTGATCTAAATACTATTTCCAATTGGGGCAGAGAAAACCTTGTTAACTTTAATTCTTCCAAAAACCCAATTTCTCCATCTATCTACCCGTCAGGATCTCCCAGCGGACTATCCCTTATTCTTCAACAATACAAAAATCAACCCTTCTCTCAATATTCTTGGTGTCTCTTTTTCTTCTGCTCTCATTTGGAAGGACCATATTACCAGTCTTGCTAAGGCAGCCTCCCAGAAGCTCGGTGTGCTCAACCGCCTTAGGAGGTTCTTTTCCCCTGCACAGCTTCTTGCTCTGTACAGGGGCATAGTGCGCCCTTGTATTGAGTATTGTTCACATGTCTGGGGAGGTTCCTCTCACACCGCTCTCCTAGACAAAGTTGAAAGGAAGGCCTTTCGTATCATTAACTCCCGTCTACTCACCAACTCTCTGCAGTCTCTCTCTCTCCGCCGCAATGTTGCATCTCTCTCGGTATTCTATCGCTACTATAATAATCAGTGTTCCTCAGAGCTATCCCAGTGCATACCACCTCCTTTACATAGGGCACGTGGTACCCGTCTTGCAACTCAATCCCACCCCAACTCTGTGCAACTCTCCAACCCAAGAGTGAAACGTTACTCTCAAACTTTCTTCTACTCAACAGCTGAGCTCTGGAACTCTCTCCCAGAATCAGTCTTTCTCTCTTCCTATGACTTAAATTGCTTCAAACTCCTTGTGTCCAGGCATTTTGGCTCGAACGTCCCTTGATTTTGGCCCTGTCACTCATTTAACTATGGGGGAGGCACTCGCTATAGGCAGTAATGCCTTTTGCCTCCCTCAATCACATAGAAAAAAAAAAAAAAAAAAGATACCACGTGGTTGAGAATAAGAATAATAATAGAAATAAGAACAACTGTATTAAGCTCAGACTCTGAATACAGCATATAGCACATTTGACAGTTTAAAACAATGACTTTGAACATTTTGAACATTTGAAAATAAGTACATTATACAAACAAAATATATATATATATATATATATATATATATATATATATATATATATATATATATATACATGAATAATTGCATACACATGCAACACGCATTAGTAAAATATTATAAGTATTTATACTATATATATATAATACAAATTCGTGACATCATATACTGCGAAACAATTGGTGTTGCTCCCTTAATACACTAACATACACATATGCAGAAATGTCCTTTATTTTTTTTATTTTTTTTTTATATATATTTAGCTCAGTAGGCTTTTATCCTTATACCAAACAAAAATCATACCCATGCACTGTATGTATATAAATGGAATAATACTAACACTATTTACATTTTGGCAAAGTGAATTTAGGAAGTTGCTAAGTTTAACTAGAATGCTGTGTTTATTAGATATTAGTATTTTACTAGTTTAGACATATTCGGGAATCTCATGTAACAATTCATGTTTACGAAGTGCTTTTCCCTATATTCTCTTAATTATGTGTGGATTGCTACACTGAAATATTAAATGGGTGGGAGGCGGTCGAACCTCAACCTATCCTGTAGCCCACGACAACCGATAACCGTAATTTGATCCCTCTCCTTTTATTGGGGCCGTGTCGTATTGTAGCTGGTTAATGCGGAACAAGTATAATTCGGAGGTTGTTGCTATACAGTATATATTAATTATATATTAATGCAAATTAAAGTATAATTCGGAGGTTGTTGCTATACAGTATATATTAATTATATATTAATGCAAATTTGCTTTAAATACAATCCTGCTGTGAGGAAGTTTCTATTTTAACGAATTTTCTACCGAATTATAAAAATTGTTTTTCTCGACGGAGGGTCTTGGTGGTATTTTCATAAGCTTGTTGGAGGCATAGGAAGGAAGCTGAATAAAATATTATAATAATTATTAATTAAGAAGTTCAAACATAAATAAATAGAAAATCTGCCATTAACTAAATATTACACAACATTGATGTAGCGACCCCAATGGTTAATACCAAACCAAAAATATATATTTTCAGTTTTCCAGTTCAGTCTCTACTCTTGGCTGCCTCATTATTTAGGTCTTTATTCAGCTTTTGGGTTTATGTTCAAGAAATTTAGATCAGAGGGTGCAGACTAGATATTTATTGTGATTCTGGCTGATATTGAAAGAAAAACAAATATATGTAGTAGTATGTGTGTTTGTGTGTGGCGTGTGTGTGTGTGTCTGCGTCTGCCTATCTGCAGGTGCGTGTGTGTGGTGTATGAGTAAATACTACTACTACTACTACTACCACTACTACTACTTCTACTACTTCAATTAAAAAACTACTTAAAGCGAATTATGGAGTAAATGTTCATACTGAACAATTCGATGTCTTGACTTCCAGAATATATTTTGTACAGAATAGAGAACCAAGACGTGGTATATGCTTCCATTATAGAATTTAAGTAGAAAATAGTTGTTCACCCTGTTTTTTTTAAATCTCTGATTAAAATATTGTTCAATTATTTTTACTTACACTTGAATTCATCAAGCACTTCAAAATTATAATTATGTTATCTTTATTTCAATTGGCTATATTCAATACAATGTTTGTTAAATATCTTAATATCTGTAGCCTATAGTTTTATCTCACTTTTAGAAAATAATTGTAATATTTTACCCATAAATTAAACAAAATATATATATCAAGCTTCTTCTTATAGTGAATTAGGTCTAGATCCTATCGAAAGCCTTTGATAGAGTCTCGCACAAATCTTTAATTTATAAACTACCCTCCTTCGGTTTCTATCCCTCCATCTGTGCCTTTGTCTCTAATTTCCTTTCCGGCCGTTCCATAGCCGCGGATGTGGACGGCCATTGTTCACTTCCTCACCCTATAAACTCCGGTGTTCCTCAGGGCTCTGTCCTATCTCCTATTCTCTTTCTAATTTTCATAAATGATCTCCTCAACTGTACCTCAATTCCCATCCATTCATACGCAGACGACTCAACCTTACACTATTCCATTAGTTTTTCAGAATGCCCCAGCCAGCAATCCCTTAACGACAAACGTAATTAAGCCATAGAACTCTTAAATTTTGATCTAAATACTATCTCCAATTGGGGCAGAGAAATCCTTGTTACCTTTAATGCTTCCAAAACCCAATTTTTCCATCTATCTACCCGTAAGGAACTCCCAGCGGACTATCCCTTATTCTTCAACAATACAAAAATCAATCCTTCATCTTCTCTCAATATTCTTGGTGTCTCTTTTTCTTCTGCTCTCAGTTGGAAGGACAATATTACCAGTCTTGCTAAGGCAGCCTCCCAGAAGCTGGGTGTGCTCAACCGCCTTAGGGGGTTCTTTTCCCCTGCACAGCTTCTTGCTCTGTACAGAGGCATAGTGCGTCCTTGTATTGAGTATTGTGCACATGTGTGGGGAGGTTCCTCTCACACCGCTCTCCTCGACAAAGTTGAAAGGAAGGCCTTTCGTATCATTAACTCCCATCCACTCACCAACTCTCTGCAATCTCTCTCTCTCCGCTGCAATGTTGCATCTCTCTCGCTATTCTATCGCTACTATAATAATCAGTGTTCCTCAGAGCTTTCCCAGTGTATACCACCTCCTTTATGTAGGGCACGTGGTACCCGTCTTACAACTCAATCCCACCCCTACTCTGTGCAACTCTCCAACTCGAGAGTGAAACGTTACTCTCAGTCTTTCTTCTACTCAACAGCTGAGCTCTGGAACTCTTTCCCAGAATCAGTCTTTCCCTCTTCCTATGACTTAAATTGCTTCAAACTCCGTGTGTCCAGGCATTTTGGCTCGAGCGTCCCTAGATTTTGGCCCTGTCACTCTTTCAACTATGGGGGAGGCACTCGCTATAGGCAGTTCTGCCTTTTGCCTCCCTCAATCACATAGAAAAAAAATAAAAAAATCGTGCACTAATATGTTTTTACACAAAGTATATGAATGTTAGGCTACGTATTATAAATGTTTGTATGTAATAGGCATGGGGACTGTTAGTTGAAGGCTCTATAATGCAAGCCGCTTCTAATTGATTGTTTTATATTTTGAATGACTTAGCTTTTTAAGAGAGATATTATACTTGTCTATGCCATTTTTTGGCTTCCTGATTAAATGTTTTAATATATTTTGGTACTTGCAAATATAATAATGGGTTGCTTATTTGGTAAGCTTATTTATTTGAAATGTAATATATATTTTCCTTTGTAAATGTATGTATTACGCAATAAAGTTGATTGATTAATTGATTGATTGACTACTACTACCTAATTCTGATAATAAACATTTAATAATAATAATAACAAATAATAAGAATTATAATGATATTAATAATAATACTAATAATACAAATAATAATAATTATAATAATACGAATAATACAATCAGTTTATTTTGAGCCGGCAGCCAATAAGGATGCACATACACACTTCCTTTACCTATCTTATCCTAAGTAGCCAACAGGTTGAAGTTGTCTGCCACAAGAAATCCCACATACACTCAGAGGGAGTAGGATTTGAACAGGGAACCATGTGGCATTCAGAAGCTGGCCCATCCACACCTAACCTCCACATCCAGTTTAGATTTTCACAGAAACCTCAACTGCATGCAGTGACTAGAATATAGTGTCTTAGTGCACTCCGCCACTGAGGCCGTGTGTGTGTGTGCGTGTGTGTTTCACCGGAATTGTTTTGTCAAGGGGATTCCACGCAATGCGAGCTTCAGCTCATTATTATCGCGCCTCCTTAACTGGGAATGTATTGCGTGAAGTGCATGTCATGTGTTAGTGTATCGTTGCTGTGGATGTGAGTGTATCCTGAAATCAGTCAATTGGCGACATCTGAAATCGAAGGCTTGGATTGATCTGTACGGTACCAGTCTCACCCGAAGGCTTAGGTTGACCTATACGATACCCTTCGCACCTTGTAACGAAGCACAAACCCCCATAGAGGACATGACAACTTCGTCCATGTATACCAGGTTTATATTTATACTGCTAGGTGAACAGCGGCTACACCATTAGGAGACTTGCCCAAATGTCTCTTCCCCTCCCGGGTCTCGAACTCGGGAACTTCTGGTTGTGAGCCAGACGCGCTATCCGTTACGCCACGGGGAGGTGTGTGTGTGTGTGTGTGTGTTGGTACTACAACTTCCACACTATGATAAAATGAGGAAACTTGTCTTGATTACCCCCCCCCCCAAAAAAAAAAGTAACTTTCAAATAAACTCCTTCACTATCTGTCAGTCTTCAAAACAGTGTTATATTTTAGTACGATTGGAATAATGTTATCTCGGAAAGGCATTTAATTCACACGAAGCGAAGCACTTCTTTTTCAACAGAGAGGTCAACTTATGGAACATATTGCCTAAAAGTGCTGTAGAGTGCCATACAGTCCAAACATTCAAATATCGCCATGACAAATACGTTGCCATGAACCCCCGACTGACTGGACTGACTGCGTTACTGCCTGAGTAATGTGACCGTTTCAGTGTCGTACATATTACAATAATTGTGTTTTCTGACCACAGTCTTTCTGGAGCTGAAGCCCTCCAGTTGATGGCTGTGGATTTTATTTGTATTATTATTTGTTGTGTTTTTTTTTTCAAGCAGCCTAGTAAGGACCATAATGTATGTTGCTGCTTGCCTTTCTTTGTATGTGTTAGGTCAATCAGACCAGAATCAAGGTTTTTACCCACCTCACTACGCAACTCAGTAGATTATTTTGTTCTGGTGTCACAATAGAGTATTTCCCGGCAATTTTGTTCAGGCAATTGTGGTATGGCATCTTCTTGAATTAAAATCATATAGGCTATGATTTCAGTTTAGTAAAATCGTATACATTCAGTTTATACTCGGTTATATTTCAACTGATGGTAAATTGAATCCCTTAGCAACTGATTTGTCAATAACCAACGAAAACTATGTTTCTGCTTCACATTAGTGCCAAATTATCATAATGAACAACACATTTTGCTACAAAAACTAAAAAATGGCTGAGTAATGAAGATGAATACACAGCAATTTACCGTCAGCTTAAAAAAATACAAAGTATAGTTGTTGTTGTTGTTGTCGTTCCCTAAGCTGCCTGGTCGAACAGCCCCGAGTCGCAAAGGAAGGCCATGGCCTCGGTCGGGCTTTCCCACAGAGCTCTCAAGGAGTGTAGATTGTGTTGTTGGTGTAAATGATTGTGTGAAACGCAGTCTTCTATGATGTATTTAATGGTATGGGGTGCTGTGTTACATCCCGGGCAGGTGTCAACGACAGAGTCATCCAGTCTCTTCTGATAGCTCAGAAGAGCTGGATGGTGTCTGCATCTCAGCCTGGCCAGGTGAACTCTGTCCTCATGAGGAAGTGAGGATTCAGAAGGATGGATTTCGGGAGGTCGTGCCTGCAGCTGCGTGTTGTCTATGAATGATTGGATGGAACGGCGAGAGATATGAGTACGGATGTGCTTCTGGAAGCTGGTTTGAGGTGGGCAGGGAGATAGAGAAGATAGTATTTGCGTGTGATACCGTGTGCACTGTGCAGGGTGTTGTTTTGATATTTCTTAGTGTCTGTGGGTGTGCTGCCATGTAGTGTAGTGGGTGGTGTTGGTTCGTAGAGGCTTCTGCCAGAAATTGAATGCCTCTCATATCCAGATGGTCTTTGACTATGAGGACTTTGGTTTCTTGATGTAGGTGTAGTAGCTGTGCAGCCTGTGATGATTTTTAGGGCTTTATTTTGAATAGTCTATAAGGTCTTATGATGTGCTTCAGCTAGGTTAGCAGCCCAGGCCGAGCTTGAGTATTCCACCACTGATCTTATGTATTGTTTGTAAATTGTGGTGGTGGTTTCTTTGTTGTGTCCAAATTGTGTGTGGGCAAGTGACCTAAGGGCGTTAAGTCTGGGTGTCAGTTTCTTTTTCATGTTTGTGGTATGCTGTTTGAATGTCAGAGTATCATATGTTACTCCTAGGATTTTGGGTGAGTGTGTGTGTGTGTTAGGGGTGTGTTGTTTATGGTGTGTTGCGGGGTGTATTTGTGTTCTGTCCAGCTTGGTAGGAGAGTTGCGGTGGATTTGGCTGGGGCTAAATTGAGTCTGTAGTGCACCAATCATGTAATGTGTTGAGATAAGGTTGATTGAGACGTGTTGCTGTGTCTAGGTCTTGGTGTGTGCATGTAAGTGTTATGTCGTCTGCGTAGGAGGCTACGTTTATTTGGGGTGTATTGGGTGTATTTATATCATGCATGTACAGATTGAAGAGTGCGGGCGACAGGACGGATCCTTGCGGGACTCCGTTTGGGAAATTTCTGATGCTAGATGACTGACCGGCAAAAGATAAGTGTGCACATCTGCCTGCTAGGAAGTTGGCCAGCCACCTTTTTGCGTTGTGCAAGTTTGTGTCATAGATTTTGTTTGTAGGTTGTGGCGGGGGATGGCATCGAAGGTTTTACTTATGTCGAGTGTGGCAAGTAGTGATCTGTGTGGTGGTCTGGCTGAGTTGATGCCGTCAAAAGCTCTTTGTGTAAGGTCTGTGAGAAGATTGTTTGTGGAGTGCATGTGGAAGCCATGTTGTGTTGGAGCTAGGGGTAGGCGTGTGTAATAAGTTGTAGTACAAGTCATTCTATGACTTTGGAGGGGGTGCAAAGGAGTGTGATAGGGCGGTGTGAGGTGGGTAGCGTGGGGTCCTTGTTGGGTTTGGGGAATGTGATGATGATACCATGCTTCCAAATGTCTGGTATGGTGTTGTGTGAATAACTGTAATTTGATATGTTAGTGAGTGCTTGTATGCCTTGTGGTCCCAGGTGTCTGAGGTGTATGTTGCTTATGTTGTCTAGGCCACAGGCGGGTGAGTGCTTGAGATTGTTCATAATGTGCTTTGTCTGGTTGTTGGTGAAGGGTGCATAGTCAGTGTTTGTAGGGAATTGTCTCTTACGTCGGATGCCACGTCGGTCGTCTCTATGGGGTTTTCGGTGGCTGACATGAGATAAGTGATGAATGAGAGTGTTTGTTTGTTGTTTATATGAAGGAGTAGAGTCTGTGGATATTATTGGAGGAAATGAACTGTAAATTGAAGAACACCACACAATAGTATATTTACCTTGTTGCTGGGGCGTAGGCGACGGGATAGGGTTAATGTGGAGTGGTAACAAGGCAACAGGTTGGCGAAGGAGTTGTGTAATGACAAGTGGTGATCAAGAGGAAACTAGTGGATAGTTAATGATGGAAGGGGGCCTCCTGACTTACATTATAAGGAGGATGATAATAGATGATCGATGAATCGGTGAAAGCTACGTTAAGGTTAGTAATAACATATTAATGGAATGAGGTGAGTAGTCCAGTCAATGTACACCAGGACCCACCACTAATTTCAACAGAAACGAAACCTGTTGGGATTTGTTCAGTAGGGTACCCTTCATGATATACTAAAAGTTCCACAAATTGTTTTGAGTGGATCAATATTTTTATCAGGGTTGAACTTTTGGATTTCTGGATTTTTTTGGATTTTTTTTTTGGGGGGGGGGATTTTGTTTTTGGATTTCATTTTTGGTGCATGTATGACATCAGTATAGGTAGTAATATTCATAACTACATGTATGTTTTCCCATAAGGTCTGTCTTTAGGCCTATATTAATATTCAATCATTTTCTTTTCAGGGTCATCATGGCAGACTGAGTCTTTTGTAAGAAGAAACTGACAGAGGGAGCAACAGTCACACTGGGTGATAAAGGTTGCGAAGGCATAGCAAAAGTAAGTATTCAACGTGAATCCAGTGTTGTGGTGAAACCGGGTGATGTTGTTCACGCAGAATGTAGATTTTTTTGTTGTCATCCGAGTGAAATAGAACGGTTCAAGCGGAAACGTGCTTCAGACAGTGAAACAGTGCCCACATAGGCTAGGTATAAAATTGCAACAATTAAATTAATGTAAAGTAGAATTATAAGGGTTAAATTGAATTTGTTCGGTCTTAACTAAATTTAAATGGGGTAATTACCACAAACATTTTTAATACCATTAGATGTTGGGCTAGCCTAGTTAAATATATGTATACAATTTAAATTGCCTTGTTATACACCCTTTTGGCCTCCCTTCCTTAGTGTACTCTAACAACATTTTGCCGCATATTATGTAAGTTTAATTACTTTATTTTGTGAGTGGAGATAGTATAGGCATTCGTTAACTTTTATTATTGCGCTCTGCGTCTTATTTCCCTCATTATTGCTCTACACCAACAAAATTGCCGCATTTAACCTATAACTGGCGGAACACAGCTATAGTCGAGTGAAATAAATATGGCCTATGTGGCGGCACCCGGCTATTGTCGAGTGCAATTTTGAGCACGTAATGTGGTCTGAGAGAGAGAGCGGAGCTGTGGGAGGAGCATAGGTTACCGCCTGACCGCTCGCCACGGCCGCCGTGGACCAAATGAGATTTATTGCACCCTCCTCCACCCTCACTTACTCGCTACACACGTAATAATGTAAGAAAATTACCGTATTTTAGCCATTTTGCCCTTCGGTTGCACGATCGTTGCAAGACAACCAGTGATCATAGAAGGATGGTTCGGGTGTCATTGGAAAGCTCAATTTACGCCCTTTCAGGGATACATACTTGTCTTACGTTCTGGGTCTTGTTTATGCATGAAAAAGAGCACGGAAACAACCCCATTTATGGCCTAAACCCCCCGCTGGGCGGTACATATAAATTACCGCCTAGGCCGCTCGTAGGGTGTTAATATAAGGTTTACCATTTAAATTTAAGTGTGGAGGTATTTATGCGTTGTTCGTTTACTTTTATTATTGCGTTCCGCGTCATATTTCCCGCTTATTGCCCTACCCCGACATCACACGTTTAATTAATTATTACGTTTAAGTCGGGGTTCCCTATATCTTGCCTTTATTGGCCTCAGCTAACTTTCTGAGTGCGCTTTACGTCCATGTAGGTAAGATATATTAATATTCTATTCTATTTCCTGTGTATTGCCATCATGTCGTTGACACTGACTCAGTACAAGCGACGCAAGGGGGGTATCAAGAGTGGTCTGACTAGGATCACCAAAGATATAGCTACATTTTTGCCTGATGCAGATAAGGATGCGATTGAGGCTAAATTGGCTTGAATATTAAGACAGCTCGAAGATTTTAATTCATGTCGCCGCGAAAAGGAAACACTCTATGAAGAGGACACAAGTATTTCGCGGACATAGAAGTAGACATGGATTATCTAGAGCGTCTTGATCAGGTTATCGTCCTTCTTAAAGGTAAGCTAAATCAAAAGGAGCCAAATCGTGCTGCAGTCAACAGAAATGCCGGTATAAGATTGCCGAAAATAACCCTTCCTGTGTTTGACAGTGATCCAACTCTATGGTTGGGATTCTGGGATATGTTCTACTGCAATGCGGAGCTCCGTGACATCCAAAAATTCATCTACTTAAGAGGTCAACTGAATGGCGAGGCAAAACAACTAATTGAACGTTTCGCAATTGAGGGAGCCAGCTACCAAACAGCGGTTGCCCTTCTACAGAAGACCTATGGGCACAGGGATAGAATCAAGGCGGCTCATATAACTAACCTTACTACTTTGAATCCTCCCTCTTACAATGTCGAGGAACTAAAATAATTCAATGCTAGTTTTGAAAGTACACTGAGGTCAATAGAGACCCTACAAATTACCCTTCATGAAGCAAGTGTTGTAATTATCATGAATAAATTGCCATCCCCACTAAAGGAAACATTAAAGAGAACTTTAGGTAAAGAAGGTCTGGACCTAGAAAGGTTTGTCCAGGCTTACCAGACAGAAGTGTTTAACATGGAAAGTGTAGCAGAACGGACTACACCACACATACCAGTTGCTTCAGCATCCTTTGCTGTATAGGAGGTCTCGGTGCGAAGGAAGGGTTGCAAGTTGTGCGAAGGGGCACATGCATGGTTTAAGTGTCTCAAATTCAAAACCATTGCTCTGAAAGTAAAACGCGCAAAACAACTCAACCTTTGCACCGGGTGCTTATCTTCAAACCACGGGAGCAATGGTTGTGTGAACCCTGACATCCGCAGCTGCAAGTTCTGTCAAAACAGACACTACCATATCCTCTGTCAGTCCAGATCTCGATGGGACGGTGCAAAGGAGCAAAAACCTCAACAGGTAACAAAGACAAAAATGCAAACTACCACGATGTCTGTGTCTTCCAAGAAGACTAGTATTATCCTCCCAACTGTTATGCTGCCAACAGTACAGGAATCAAGAGGAACAGTCAAGATGCGTACGCTGCTGGATCAGTGCTCACAGCGCACCTTCATTCTAAATTCTGCTCTAGACTCAATCCGTTATGAAAAATTGGGTGTTGAAGAGCTAGAGTTGCAAGGGTTTACCGGAGTATGTGAGAGCAGAAAGTATTCAGTAGTGTCCTTTGAGTACAAGTTCCTGGGCAGAAACTATCCTCTACAAGCAGTTGTGGTAGAAACTCTCCCGGATCACAAAGGATCAGAATGCCTTAAAGCAGACATGAAAGTGTTGTGAAGCAAGGGCTACAGATTAGCTGATCTTCTAATGACATAGACATCTCGACTGGACTTGTTGGTTGGTGCCGATTATTATTATGACTTAGTGCGGCCAGGGTACAAAAAAGAGGGCGACATAATTCTCTTACCCACTAAATTTGGTTATGCACTAAGTGGTTCCTGCCATAACAACAAGTCTAGCACCCAAGTAGAGGTAGTTACAATTTTGAAAGTTGCGGTCACCCCGATGGATCAATATTTATCCACTGAATCAAGTAATCCATGCCATAATGAATTAAAATGTATGTGAGAACTGGACCATCTAGGAATTTCTCCAAACGAAGATTCAAAGGAAAACATGATTGCGTTGGACATATACAAGGAGACAGTAACATACTCTGCACAGAATCAGCAATATGAAGTCAGACTGCCATGGAACCAACAAAAAGAGAAGTTGCCTTCTAATTATGGTTTAGCAGCGGGTCGCCTAAGGGGCCTGCAGAAGCGTTTCAAACAAGAACCTGTCTATTGTAGTCACTACACCAACGTTATCCAAGATCAGCTTCATCGTGATTTTATTGAAGAGGTTCCTTTCGGTGTTACTGTAAACAGTCATTATTTGGCACATCGCGGGGTCACCAAGAATAGCACAACGACGCCCGTCGTATTGTGTACGACTGTTCCGCTAGTATTGGCAAAGGCAGGCCAAGTCTTAATGACTGCCTTTACACAGGGCCATCACTGGTGCCAGATCTAGCAATAATATTGCTGCCATTCAGGGTACACAAATATGCCTGGATAAGTGACATCGAGAAAGCCTTTCTCATGTTGAGACTTCATGAAGAAGATCGTGATTGCACCCGATTTCTGTGGCCAAAGGATCCCTTGGACTTATCTTCACCCTTACTTTGCTACCGATTTAAGGTAGTGTTGTTCGGGGCGACTTGCTCACAGTTTCTTCTTAACCCTTAATTAGCGGCGAGCAACATAAGTCGAGTTAAAAAAAGCTGGACTATGTGGCGGCGCTCGACATAGGTCGAGTGGCAATTTCAGCACGTAATGTGGCTGAGAGAGAGAGACAAGTGGTGGCAGGAGACTAGCGAGCGTATGACTGCTCCAGACCACCGCGGCGAACCTACTGACACAAATCTCAGCTCCCTCCTCCCTCTCTCACTCGCTACATACTCAATTATGTACTGAAACTACCGAATTACCTGCTTTTTGCACTCGCGTTGCACGGTTATTGCAAGAAAACTATCCATCGTACAAGGATCGTTATGGTGTCATTCGAAAGCTCTGTTTATGCCCTTTCAGGGATAGGTACTTGTTTTACGTTCTGGGTCTTATTTAGGCATGAAAAAGATCACGTAAACAGCCCTATTTTGGCTAAAAACACCCCGCTGTGCGGTACACATAAATAAACCGCATAGGCCGCTCGTAAGGTGTTAATGCCACGATCTTAAATCATCTTTCCATTATCAATGAGGATCCCAAAGTTGTGGAGGATATTAAGAAAGGTTTGTACATTGACAACCTCCAGGGTACAGGCAGTGATGAAGAGACTGCCATTAAGCGTTACTGGGATGCCCAAAGAATAATGTCTCAAGCACATTTATATCTCAGAGAACGGGCTACCATTAGTCCTCAACTACGTGACCTCCTGCAATTGGATGGTGTTGCTGCCCAGAATCAAGAGCGAGTGAAGACATTAGGACTCTTATGGTTACCTGACTCTGATCTGTTGACGTTCAACGCTAGTCTCCCAGAGACCAATAAGGCAACTAACTAAAAGAGAGTGCTTAAGAGTGACGGCACAACTGTTCGATCCACTTGGTGTACTAGTGCCCGTTACAATAAGGTCCAGAATTTTCTTACAACAATTATGGAGACTGAAACTAGATTAGGACGATCCGCTACCTGACGACTGCGCTACCGAATGGTCTACAGTTATCAAGGACCTGCACCTCTGCTGTGACTTTACTTATCCTCGGAGGTCGGTATATGCTGACTCAGTGGAACTTCCAGCATTTAACGATGTAAGTGGTGTCGCCTATGGCACTACAATATATTTTGTGAGCCCGGAACATAGCTGTCTGGTCATTGCTAAAGCAAAGGTCGCTCCCATAAGATCCATAACTATACCAAGACTAGAGCTAACTGCTGCTTTGCTAGCCGCCAGATTAATCAAATTTGAGGAGGAAGCCTATCATAAAATTGTAAAAGTCAATAAAATTGTTTTATGGTGTGACAGCCAGGTTACATTGCATTGGTTGCGTAGTATGAAGAAGCTTCCAGTTTATGTCGCAAACCGTGTTGACGAAATCAAATCCCTTCTTCCTACTGTAGAATTCCGGTACGTGTCCTCTAAAGAAAACCCTAGTGATTTACTGTCTAGGTGTTTCGGCAAAACATCTGCAATCTTCTGCGTTTTGGTGGGAGGGGCCCATGTGGCTCCGAAACAAAGACGAGTGGCCAGAAGACATATTACCAGATGACCCAACGCCAAAACTAACTAGCCAAGTCATTGGGACCAATGATGAACAGGACACACGGTTATGGAACTGGGAAAAATATGGCATTTATGATAAATTCATTCGGGTAGTTGCATGGACTATTCGATACAGGAATAATTTGAAGCCTAAAATTAAAGGGACATCTCCCACAGACTGTGCCCTCCTCAGCATAAAGGAACTAAAAGTAGCAGAACAGATTATAGCTCAAAGATGCCAGCAGGAATGCTTCCCAAAGGAGTACGAGATGCTGTCTGGTGACAAGGGTACTCGCAATAATTTGGTAAACCAATTAGGACTTGTCATGAAAGGAGGTTTGCTTGTATGTGAAGGTAGATTGAAGTTAGCGGCTCTTCCGGATACAAAGAAATATCCGATAGTACTGCCTTCCAAACATCCTTTCACTACCATGCTCATCAATATGTGCCATCGTGTCTGTTGTCACTATGGAGATAATCACGTGGTCGCACATACAGTATACAGCAAAGGTAGTGGATTCCTAAGATAAGACAAGCAGTAAAACAAGTGACCAGTAAGTGTATAACCTGTTGTAAAATACAGGGTAATACCTATGCGAAAGCTAGAGTACCTCCTCTACCAGACATCAGGACTACTCCTAGAGATCCCTTCGAGGTCACGGGGGTCGATTATACAGTAGCAATTCCTGTCCGGGACTCACACAATGTTACAACCCGAAAGTTATGAGGAGTTTTAATTAGGCCTGGTAAGCACTACGGGTATGGTAACTCCCAAATTGTCACACTAGACTGAATAGATTAGAAGTGAATTCAGTGAGGAGAGTAATAGTCTGTTTAACAGACTTATGCCAAGACTCAGTAGTCTATTTTAGAGATGGTAGTTATAGTATATATAGCAGGTTATTTATGTAAGTTATTATATCATAAGCCACTTTGATCTTATAAACTTGACCACACCACTAACCCCTTTGTACCGAACTAATGCTCATAATATAATGGTTAAGAAAAAACAAGATAATTTTAATATAATATATATATATAATTAATTATAAAAGAAAGGTGTCTATTTATATAAAAAATTTGAAAGTAACTAGATTAAAAAGGAAAATAATATATTTATATGAATATTAATATATCAATTATAATAATTTATCTCTATGAAAAAAAAAACAAAAAAAAGGAAATAGGAAAAGAACCTTATATACTAATGTAAACTAATGACACACGTAATAATAGGAATCAGGCTATGACAGACAAGACACTACTCCCTGGTTATCAGCACAGCTAGCGGTATTCAGTAGCACACAATACAGGATAACACCTCCACACAAATCTCCAGGAGCCGATATATCCAAGACGCTGGTTGAGTATATACTGATCACAGCCTGAACCCCTTATACACGTACAGAAAGGTAACTAGAAAACAGAAGATTGGCAAGTACAGCGCCATCTATTATTAAGAACATTAAATAATATACAAAATGAATCTCAACTGAGACGTCATAGTCGACCCTGGCTGGCACAACAAAACAACTCAGAGTGCCGAGCTATAGAGAGTCGAAAGGGGTCGAGCACAGCAGAAACTCTCGAAGCTTCACAGTGGCGAGGGATGTGACACCTCACCCTGGAAGACCTCCGAACAGGGAGAGGAGGGCGAAAGAACCCGAACCCGACTGAACCCGACTGAAAGGAGGGTGGTAGGTCCCTTGACAGTGTGTCAGCGATCCGTTTGTCAACTCCTTGTATGTGACGCACAACCAGCTGGTACTCCTGAAGCTGTAGAGCCCATCTTAAAATCCGTTGATTGTTGTTCTTCATACGATCAATGAAAGTAAGAGGGTTATGATCCGTATACACGTCAATGTGGGGCGAATGCTGAGGAAGGTAACAATCAAATTTCTTTATTGCCAGGACCAGAGCCAAAGCCTCCTTCTCCACAGTAGAGTACCCTCGCTGATGTCTTTTCAACTTTGTGGAGAAATAAGAGACTGGGTGGAGGATATCTTCATAGTACTGTAGGAGGACGGCTCCAACACCCTCACCACTGGCATCTACCTGCAGTTGATAAGGTTTGGCAGGATCAGGGGCACGGAGCACTGGGTAGGTGGAAAGCAGAGTCTTCAGGTGGTGGAAGGCTGCCATACACGCGGGGGACCACACAAACGCCACCTTCGTGCTGGTTAGGTCGGTGAGAGGGGCGGCAATAGTGGCAAAGTTGCTGCAGAATCTCCGGTAAAAACCACACATCCCCAGTAACCTCATCAGAGACTTGCGGTCCTTAGGCTGGGGATAGTCCAAGATGCTCTCGATGTTGGCGGACTTCGGGCGTGTCATGCCCTGGCCCACCACATGGCCGAGATAAGTGACCGTGGCCCGGCCAAAACAGGATTTCGCAAGGTTGATGGTGAGGCCAGCCTGGGAGAGATGAGAGAGCAGCATCTCCAGCCGTACCAGATGCTCAGGCCAAGTTTCTGCAATTACAACAATGTCATCCAAGTAGCAGTCTACGCCAACTAAACCAAGAATAGTATGGGACATGATTCGTTGGAAAGTGGCGGGAGCATTGATCATTCCGAATGGAATTACTTTATATTGATAGAGACCAAAAGGGGTGGTGAATGCTGAAGTGATTTGAGCCCTGTCTGACATACCTATCTGATAATAACCTTTCTGTAGGTCAATAGTAGAAACAAATTTAGCCCTACCCACCTTATCAACTAAATCATCAATACGAGGCAGAGGGAAAGCATCAGGTACAGTGACCTTATTGAGCTTACGGTAATCTGTGCAAAGTCTACTGCTACCATCATATTTAGGGACCAACAGACTGGGTGAAGCCCAAGGAGAGCAACTCTCTTCTATCAGGTCATTCTCCAACATAAAGTCAATTTCTTTCTTCATGATCAAATGCTTCTGGGGGTTTAGCCTATATGGTTGTTGCTTAATAGGTTTAACCATATCAGATGTTAGAATTACATCATGCTGTTGTGAGTTATAAAACCCTGGGACATCTGAAGTAATTGAGGGATACTTGAGGAGTAACAATTTAAGATCTGCCTTCTGAGATGATGTAGTGCCAGGGAGGTAATCATCTAAATGGCGCAAGACCTGACTGTTTTTAGGATTTCCTATAGGTGACGGAATGTCGGTACCCTCAATTATATCAGGTCTACCAGGTTGTACATTTTCAGAATTGGTTACAAGACAGGGTTTAACCTGTTGTGAATCATCCTCTAAAGACCTTTCATAATATGGTTTGATTTGATTGATGTGAACTAGTTGTTGAGCTCTCCGTCTATCTGGAGTTTGAATAACATAGTTGAGTGGTGTCAATTTCTGAGAGACTATATAAGGACCAGAGTACTTACTTTTCAAGACATGACCTGGAATTGGTAGAAACAACAGAACCCTGTCACCTGTAGAGAATACACAAGGTTTAGTTTTAGCATCATAAATATACTTCATTTTTGACTGACTACGTTCAAGATTTTCCAAAGCTAGAGCACGCACAGAAGATAGTTTCAGCTTCAAAGAATTGATGTACTCAGAAACTGTGCGTAGAGGGTGATCAGAAACAATCTTAAACCAAAAATCTTTAAGTACTTTAAGAGGGCCCCTAATTTGGCGACCATACAAGAGCTCGAAGGGTGAGTGGCCTAGTGATTCTTGTGGGCATTCTCTTATGGCAAACAGGAGAAAGTCTATGTTTTCATCCCAGTCCTTCTCAGTTTCAATGCAATATTTTTTAATAAGTGACTTAAAGCTCTGGTGAAATCTTTCAAGGCAACCCTGGGACTGTGGATGGTAGGCTGTGGCAAAATGGTGGTGAATATTCAACTCTTTCATGACTTCTGACATCATCTTACTTGTAAAATTTGTATCTTGATCAGTTTGAATGTCTTTAGGAATAACCACCCTACTAAAGAGGTGCAGTAAGTGTTTTACCACTTGTCCAGCCTTGATGTCCTTCAGAGGGTAAGCCTCAGGGTACCTAGTAGAAGTGTCCATGACAGTAAGGAGATACTGATTACCTTCCTTAGTCCTGGGAAGAGGTCCAACACAATCTATAACAATGCGCTCAAACGGCTCAGTAGTGACAGGAATTGGCTTAAGAGGAGCAGGGGGAATGACTTCATTAGGCTTACCTGCGATTTGGCATGTATGACAGGTCTTAACATACTGGGCAACGTCCTTCTTGACTCCTGGCCAGTAAAAATTAGCAAGTACCTTTGTATATGTATTTTGTTGTCCCAAATGTCCCGCTAAACCGTCATGAGCCAATTCCATAACAGAACTGCGAATAGAAGTGGGAATGACTATTTGATGAACAGTGGACCAGGTACCAGCATCAACCTTATCTGGAGGATGGAAACTTCTCATAAGCACACTTTCATGATAGTAAACACATGGGTTATTTTCCTGCAGTGGGTGTGTCTGCTACATGTCTGATTTTAGCTAGTGTAGGGTCTATCTCTTGAGCCTGAATCAGATTATCCTTGTTCAGATTCTGATATATTAAGTTATCACAAGGTGATGGCAAGGATAGGTTTGGGCAAGGAACAGTAACAGTTTGTGAGCAGGTAACTGCACATACGGGGAAGACATGAGGATGTTTTTGATCGAGTGGCTCAGTGGGACTCCTCTCCATGGGTTTGTTTGACAGGGCCAATTCTGGAATCAGACCGTTCCCTGCCAAATCATTCCCCAGAAGAAAAGTCACACCAGCAACAGGGATCTTATCACGAATGGCTACTTTTACCTCCCCTTTGAGTAATCCACTGTCTAGTACCACTTTAGCAATAGGTGCTCCTTTGCCTGCATCTAGAGATAGTAGTTTAATGTTTTCCCCAGTGAATGTGTGTTCTACTGATGGTAAAGCATTCTTGCATAATATACTCTGAGCTGACCCTGTATCCCTAAGAATGGTAACTGGATATTGGGGAAAACCCTTACCTGTAGAGACAGTACCTGAAACCTTGAATGCAGAGAATACATCTTTAGGAGAATTAGTAGCAACACATGTGATAGGTCTCTCATTAGATGTTCCTGTTTTTGTTTGTTTAGGATTAGTCTTAGATATTGTGAGAGTAAGTTTATATGCAGATGAAGTCCTACACTTAGGGTGTTGACAATTCAGGATATCATGACCTGACTGCTTACAATAGGTACAGAAATCAGTAGTGCTATTCATTTTCCTATTGAATTTAGGAGATCTCTGTTGTCCACCAGCCACATTCACAGGGTTATAGTTAGAGGATGATTTTACATTAAGGGTCCTGGATTTATCTTTGCAATGGAGATTCCTGTGGATAAGTGCATACGCATCTGCCAGCTGTGCTGCTTTGATCAAGTCTGTCTCTCCCTTCTCTTCTAGGTAAACTAACAAACTAAATGGTAACTTCCTCTTCCATTCCTCCAAAACAACACAATTAACTAGCTTAGCATATGTAGTGATATCAGAGGTGTCTAGCCACTTCTTACACAGGCAGAACTTCTCCCTACCCACCAACTTAGGTTGTAGTAACCAAGGCCATTCCTGCTTCTCCCACTAAAGATTCTGGGCTCTCTTCTCGAAGGTGACAAAAAAAGCATCAGGATCGTCCTTGTGAAAAGTTGGTAGTAGTGGGATGTTCTTAGCCAAGTTAAGAGTCGTCGGCTTCTGGTGAGAGATACTTTGTTGATGAAGTTTGGCTTGTTCAAGTTCCCGGTCCTTCTCTCTTTCTTCAAGTTTGGCTCGTTCAAGTTCCCGGTCCTTCTCAAGTTTGACTCGTTCATGTTCCCGGTCCTTCTCTCTTTCTTCAAGTTTGGCTCGTTCAAGTTCCTGGTTCTTCTCAAGTTTGACTCGTTCATGTTCCCGGTCCTTCTCAAGTTTGACTCGTTCATGTTCCCGGTCCTTCTCTCTTTCTTCAAGTTTGGCTCGTTCAAGTTCCTGGTTCTTCTCAAGTTTGATTTGTTCAAATTCATATTCATATTGAAGTTTGAGTTTTTCTAAGGCAAGTCTCTCTTCAAGATATTGTGCTGGAGGTGGTGGAAGAACCTTATCCGCTTGGCTATCATCAGAGTCAGACTGGGGAGACAACTGCGTCGTAGAAGTCATGGGTGTTGTGACGCACCCAGTGCTTGGCAACGCAACCTGATTGTACTCCTTGGTACTCCACTGTACCGCCAGTGATCTGGCTACCGTCAGCCGCAATGTATATTGAGTGTGACAACTTATAACTATGTTCTTTGTATCTCTGCAAAGGTCTCGTCATGTGCTAACCAGTGGTGGGTTTTGTTTTAAGCCATGTCGAGACCTTCCATTTAATATGTAGTATCAATAGAGAAGTTGATAGATAAGACAATGGGAGTTCAGAGAGAGAGAGTGAGTTAGGCTTCAGAGCAAGAGGGTAGCAACGCGCCGCGCTGCCGGCCGGGTGGTTGCCAGACGTATGGACTGGTTGGCAGCTTTGCACTTATAGCTAGGCGCGACAGGGTTGGTAGTCCATTGTTGCCTGCCTGGGCTGGGCCCATGTTGTCGTACAGCACACTGCCTGGAGGCTGGCTGTGTGTTCCTTCACCAGGTTGCCTAGAACCTTTGAGATTCTAACATCCCTTGCCCTCTCTCCCAACTTCTCACGGTTGCACTCTTTCTCTCTGACGACATTACTCTCATTTCATTCTTCTCTCTATTTAAATGCATAACCTTCCCTTGAGGTCCTAAAGGAGTTTCAGCACTCACCTCTCGTATTACTCTTAGGACAAGCATATATTTACATGTATTAGATTTAAGGGTTAATGTGAACAGCGATCTTCTTGATGAGGATAGTTGGTGAACGTTCTACATGTTCACGAGTTATATGCCCCGCTCATCATCCCATTTGTGACTAGACTGGTGCCATGTGTAAGAGCCCGACCATGCCCAGGAGTTGTCTGTAGAGGGACGAGGACTTAGCCTTGATTTGCATACCGAGCCAGGAGCGAGTGTAGCACCCGAGACTACAGCTCGCTCGTAGTGCCGGTATAGTAGAGTAACGTAATTTATCTGTCCTTGTGTTCTCTACAGTCTTCTCCTGGGTTCTCGCTTTCGGTGCTGGGACTCGTTGTTCCTGTGACTTGGCCTGCTAGCTAGAACACATGGGGATGATGAGTGGGATATATCTTTATTTTACTATGCATTGCAGCTCTCTTTAAGTATATATCTATAACACTTTACAATACACATTACTCACACACAAGACAACACTATTAATACTTTCATGTATCAATTAACTGCACTGTCGTTTTGCTGCTGTGTCCGGAGTTCTGTTGCGTAGGGCGCATACGGACTCGGAGGGGAGACAGAGTGAGAGAAGCGAAGTAGCCTATGCGGTAGTAGGCTACCGGCGCAGTACTGTTGCCTGCAACCTTTTAGTTATTCCAAGTATAGATTCATTATTATAATAAGTGACTACTATTTATGTTCCTCCCATGGGTATTATTAGGTATCTACTGGATCATGAACATCTTGTATGCTACATGCTAGTGCATGTTAGTAGGGGACAGTTAGTGTAGTGCACGCGCTTTCAAGTAGGCGTGTACATTTGTCATTTAGCATTTCACTGTCATACCTTTAGCCTGCTTCTATTCTATATTATTAGAGGCTTAATATTAACGTAGTTTCTTGAGTATTGCATTTCTTTAGTAATAACGTAACCTATAAATGTCTGAGGGAGTTTAGCCTCATAGCCTACCCCTGTTGTACACTTTCGCCGAGTTAAGGTACCTCGTTACCGTAGACGATAACTCTGTAGGGCGTTGGTGCTTTTGTTGTCTGGAGCATATAGTATTTGGGACTGGAATCGAGCGTGTCATTGTCACTTAAGCCATTTCTGTCCTACGATCAAGAATCCCGAATATGTATTGCCGATCCAGCCGTAACAGTGTGAATTCATCTATAGCTTCTGGAGGTAAATGTTGTCTCCTAACCAAGCCTTCTACGACAAGGTTTTTTATTTGTTCTTTGGTGTGGGAACTTTTAAAAGGAATGTCAAAGGTGATGGTCATAAACTTCCACTGGTCTTTCGAAATCACTCGATCCCTGAGAAGACTAATGGAAGGCTCATTACAAAAGTTTTTTAAGTTAAAAGGTTCCGCCATGTCTAAACGTAACTACAGGATACTCGGAAGAGAAAATTACCATTTAATCTGTTCCAAGGTTGGGATAGTCACGAGATAACAGGCAGGGAATGACTCTCGTTCCACTGGGAATCAAGAGATGAGTTGACATGCATAGGTGAGGTTATAGATATCTAGGAGAATTATGATCTGCCTAGTATAGACGTGTACATCATGATACAGGTAGAGGGACATTTAAATACCAATCTAGTTTTGATTTTTAATGTGAACTCCCTATTAAACTACGTTAATTGAGGGCAGAAAGAAACCCAAGACAAAGCTACCGTTACTTTATCAAAGGAGACCTGTTCAGCAGTGATACACGGACACATGATTCTATAGAAAGAGGATATAGTCAGGGAGCATGTGTAGCAAAGTAAAATCCCGTGGGAATTTTGGTATGAAAGCATGCCACCTGTTCAAATGTCTCAAGGACATCCCAAATAACAATAAAAAACATGTTGGCAGTCTGAAATACGTGTAGGACCAGCATGGTGATTCAAAAACAAAATAAACATTTTGCTGAGTGATACTACAGAAATTTCATATATATCGTATATGAAATATCATACATATCGTATACAAAATATCATATATATATATACAGTATATATATATAATTTTATATATATATATATATATATATATATATATATGTATATATACAGTATATAAATATATATATATACCTACCTATATACCTATATATATATTGTTACGGCTGGATCGGCAATACATATTCGGGATTCTTGATCGTAGGACAGAAATGGCTTAAGTGACAACGACACGCTCGATTCCAGTCCCAAATACTATATGCTCCAGACAACAAAAGCACCAACGCCCTACAGAGTTATCGTCTACGGTAACGAGGTACCTTAACTCGGCGAAAGTGTACAACAGGGGTAGGCTATGAGGCTAAACTCCCTCAGACATTTATAGGTTACGTTATTACTAAAGAAATGCAATACTCAAGAAACTACGTTAATATTAAGCCTCTAATAATGTAGAATAGAAGCAGGCTAAAGGTATGACAGTGAAATGCTAAATGACAAATGTACACGCCTACTTGAAAGCGCGTGCACTACACTAACTGTCCCCTACTAACATGCACTAGCATGTAGCATACAAGATGTTCATGATCCAGTAGATACCTAATAATACACATGGGAGGAACATAAACAGTAGTCACTTATTATAATAATTAATCTATACTTGGAATAACTAAAAGGTTGCAGGCAACAGTACTGCGCCGGTAGCCTACTACAGCATAGGCTACTTCGCTTCTCTCACTCTGTCTCCCCTCCGAGTCCGTATGCGCCCTACGCAACAGAACTCCGGACACAGCAGCAAAACGACAGTGCAGTTAATTGATACATGAAAGTATTAATAGTGTTGTCTTGTGTGTGAGTAATGTGTATTGTAAAGTGTTATAGATATATACTTAAAGAGAGCTGCAATGCATAGTAAAATAAAGATATATCCCACTCATCATCCCCATGTGTTCTAGCTAGCAGGCCAAGTCACAGGAACAACGAGTCCCAGCACCGAAAGCGAGAACCCAGGAGAAGACTGTAGAGAACACAAGGACAGATAAATTATGTTACTCTACTATACCGGCACTACGAGCGAGCTGTAGTCTCGGGTGCTACACTCGCTCCTGGCTCGGTATGCAAATCAAGGCTAAGTCCTCGTCCCTCTACAGACAACTCCTGGGCATGGTCGGGCTCTTACACATGGCACCAGTCTAGTCACAAATGGGATGATGAGCAGGGCATATAACTCGTGAACATGTAGAACGTTCACCAACTATCCTCATCAAGAAGATCGCTGTTCACATTAACCCCTTAAATCTAATACATGTAAATATATGCTTGTCCTAAGAGTAATACGAGAGGTGAGTGCTGAAACTCCTTTAGGACCTCAAGGGAAGGTTATGCATTTAAATAGAGAGAAGAATGAAATGAGAGTAATGTCGTCAGAGAGAAAGAGTGCAACCGTGAGAAGTGGGGAGAGAGAGCAAGGGATGTTAGAATCTCAAAGGTTCTAGGCAACCTGGTGAAGGAACACACAGCCAACCTCCAGGCAGTGTGCTGTACGACAACATGGGCCCAGCCCAGGCAGGCAACAATGGACTACCAACCCTATCGCGCCTAGCTATAAGGGCAAGGCTGCCAACCAGTCCATACGTCTGGCAACCACCCGGCCGGCAGCGCGGCGTGTTGCTACCCTCTTGCTCTGAAGCCCAACTCACTCTCTCTTTCTGAATTCCCATTATCCTATCTATCAACTTCTCTATTGATACTACATATTAAATGGAAGGTCTCGACATGGCTTAAAACAAAACCCACCACTGGTTAGCACATGACGAGACCTTTGCAGAGATACAAAGAACATAGTTATAAGTTGTCACACTCAATATACATAGCGGCTGACGGTAGCCAGATCACGGGCGGTACAGTGGAGTACCAAGGAGTACAATCAGGTTGCGTTGCCCAGCACTGGGGTGCGTCACAGCCCCCCCAAGATTTTAGATAATCGACCTTAGAAGCATTATCAAAATCTGACAGGCAACCAACCGACCTGCTACCCTTAGCTGCCACTAATTGCAAAAGGTGCACAACAACTGAAGTGTGAATTATACATAAAACACAATATTGCATGCATCATGCTACAACAATAAAGAGTTACAAAACTAAAAAAAAGAAAGAGTTTTCTCGTTTATTTTATTGTTTTATAATCTTTTTGGACGGCGTTATGATAGCCTAATTTTACTCCTGCTCAACCCACACACCGTGCACGACTATCTTGGATCATCAACCCTTGATCTGCTATCACGTTCTCACTCCCGGCAATATGCTGAATGTTGAGATTATACTCTTGGAGCATTAGGGACCACCTGGTCAACCGCATATTCCGATTGTGAAACTGATTTAGGAATTTCAAGGGATGATGGTCCGTATAAATCGTCACTACTGGGCCGTAGGCTGGAACATAAACTTCGAAATGTTTGAGCGACAAAACGATAGCCAGAAGCTCCTTCTCTATAGTCGAGTAATTCCTTTGTGCCGAATTAAACTTGCGAGAAAAGAAGCTCACTGGGTGTTCCAAGCCCTCGGAATCAGTCTGCAGTAACACTGCCCCGGCACCCACACCGCTGGCATCAGTCGCCAGCTGAAAACTCCTGGAGAAGTCTGCGGCCCTCAAAATCGGATGTGTACACAGCAGGTGCTTGACTAGGTCGAAAGCCCTCTGACACTCCGCAGCCCAACAGAACTTCACTGACTTCGACAGTAGATCAGTTAACGGTGCTAAGACAGTAGAGTATCCCCGGATGAAGCGCCTATAATAGCCTATCATACCTAGGAACCGCATGACCTGGCGCTTAGTGGTGGGCCTGGGAAACATATTGATAGCCTGTATCTTGCTCAGGGGGGGGCACACCCGGCCTAACCCGACCACAAAGCCAAGATACTGCACAGTAGCCTTTACAAACTCGCACTTCCTCAGGTTCACCACCAGCCCAGCATCGTGCAACTTCCTAAACAGGGTCTCTAAGTGCCTTAGGTGATTTTCAAAATCGTCATCATATACTATCACGTCATCAAGGTAGACCGTGCAGTTAGGGATTTCGTCACAAATATCGTTCATCAGGTTTTGAAACGTGGCAGGTGCGTTCTTAAGCCCATAAGGCATTACGTTACATTGGTAGGTCTTGCCATCTACCACAAAACCACAAACTTGCTTAGCTCGGTCCGACAGGGGTACTTGCCAGTAGCCTTTTACAAGATCAATTTTAGTAAGGTACTTTGCATTCCCTATCTTGTCCACGCTGTCGTCAACTCGAGGCAAAGGGTAAGGGTTGGTAGTGGTCAAGCCATTTAGCCTACGAAAATCTATGCAGAACCGCACCTTGCCGTCAGGTTTTGGCTGCAACGTGACGGGTGATGTCCACTTCACATAACCTTCAGTGATCATCCCTCTCTCAACCATGTACTTTAACTCCTCCCGTAAAGCTGGCAACATTACCGGGGGCACACGGTAGGGCACTGACTTGAAGGGCACATTATCACCGACGTCCACGTCGTGCGTTACCTGAGTAGTGAGACCTGGGTGTTCGGCGAAAACAGAGGGGTATGACCTGAACAGGCCTAGGACAGCAGCACCCTGGTGCTCAGGCAGGTGACTTACAACTTGCCTAGCCTCTTGTTCAGTATTCCCCGCCCACTGTTCCGCGGAAATGACACAGTCCCAGCTATCCTCCTCAGCAGCATGACTGTCCCCACCTCCTTCTCCACCCTGGCCGCTGCAGGCCAGCACAGGGACAGTGAGAGGCTCTGAGGGGCGTCTCACATACTCTTTCATGAGGTTAACATGACATAACTGATGTTTTTTCCTATGGTCAGGTGTTGCAACGAGATAATCAAGGTCGGACAGTTTCTTAGCCACCACATACGGCCCAATGAACTTGGCAGAAAGGGGGTGTCCAGGCAAAGGTAAAAGCAACATTACCTCCTGACCCACCGAAAACTCCCGAAGCTTCACCTTGGCGTCATACTGGTGCTTCATGACCGCCTGTGCATTAACCAAGTTATTACCTGCCGCTGCCATGCAACCTATAAGTCTCTCCCGGCTCTCAAGGACATATTTAAGTACAGACCCCGGCTTCTCTTCGCCCTCCCAGATCTCTTTCACCATACTTAAAGGTCCTCTCACATTATGGCCAAAGACTAGCTGATTTGGACTGAACCCCAGGCTCTCTCCTGGGACTTCACGTGCAGCGAACAGAACATACGGCAGACCCAAATCCCAATCAGTGTCATGTTCTGCACAGTAACAGCGTAGCATACTCTTCAGGGTCGAGTGCCAC
This sequence comes from Paralithodes platypus, assembly GCA_032716605.1. Lineage (NCBI taxonomy): Eukaryota > Metazoa > Arthropoda > Malacostraca > Decapoda > Lithodidae > Paralithodes > Paralithodes platypus. The sequence goes on from CM064482.1 coordinate 19,893,425, forward strand.
CGCTCCAAGACTCCCTGACTCTCGGGATGGTAGGCTGACGACACTACAGAACATATACCGTGCAACTGAAGGGTTTGCTTGAACAATTTGGATGTAAAATTGCTCCCCTGGTCTGACTGCACCTCACGTGGAAATCCATAACGGGAACAGAACAATAATAAGTTTTTAACAACTGCCTTTGCCGAGCCGTTTCTCATGGGGTATGCGTCCGGGTATCTCGTAGCCACATCCATGATTGTCAACAGGAATTTATTGCCACTACTAGTAGGCGGGAAAGGGCCAACCAAATCTACTACAACTTTGCTGAACGGAGGCCCGGTGACAGGTATGGGAAACAAAGGTGCCTTCGGGATTGTCTGGTTAGGCTTCCCCGTTGTCTGGCAGGTCGCACACCCAGCCACCCATGCACAGACATCAGCCTTGACCCCAGGCCACCAGAAAAACCTGCCCAATGCCGCCAATGTTTTTGTTACCCCCAAATGACCCGCCACCGGCACATCATGCGCCAGACACAATAAGGACTCTCTATACTTATTTGGAACAACCACCTGGTCTAAAAATCTGCGGTACAATATCCTGTTGAGCCTAAAGAAATCTCCCGGCTTCGCATCCCCATCTTCCTCCAACTCTATGGCACCATTGCTATAACGAGCTAGGCTAGCGTCTTGCAGCTGCTGCTCACTTATGTCCCCGGGCGTCAATGCATCAAGATGGTTTTGTAATAAGACATTACCCCGGCTAGTAGGCTCTACTGCCTTAGTGGCTCTCGCTACAGCTCTTGCCTCACGCGAAGTCTTACCCAACTCTGCCTTGTTACACACCATCTCTGGGCCAGAGTCAACTCCCGTGTTTATTATAGGTCCAAGTACCGAATCACCGAGAAGTGCAGCAGAATCAATGTCCCTTTTCCTGCCCTTAGCAACCTTCTCCTGATCCTTCCTCCACTGTCCCCGAGGTTGAGTGCTAGGCTGTGCAGGAGCCGCAGAGCGAGATCGGGTTACCACACAGGCCATCTCATCCTGTTGGCACCTCCCAACCCATTCCCGATTCTCACCATCCACGTCGGCCGCCCTCTCGGCAACGACTAAGGGTGGAGTCCCGGAAGTGGGCACCGCAAAGTCGTTGCCGAGAAGAAGGTCGACGCCCTCAACTGGCAAACACTCAACGATCCCTACATCCAGCTCCCTGCACACCTCTCCCACTCTCAACTCCAACCTCACAAGTGGGTATGACCTCGTAGCATTTATACCCTGCACCACAACAACTCTGGCCGCATTTATCGGTTTCCCTGTGAAGTTCCTCAACAAAGTTTGCGAAGCCCCCGTATCCCTCAACAAGTCAACCCTCCGTAGTTCACTCCCCCAGCTCACAAAACCCGTGTCCCCGATGGCTACAGAAAGTGTCCCGGACAGGTGTCGAGCCTTCCGTACGCTTCTTTACCGCGTGTGCCTCAGCTGCTGACAACCTACCCCGGGCAGTTGCTGCAGCCTTCAGAGACACACCGATACTGTGAACCAATGACACCGGCTTAGCGGGAGTGTTACTAGGGCACTCACGTGAATAATGGCCTAGCTTCTGACATTTGTAACATTTCACATCCCCAATGGGCTTCTTCCCTTGTGCGGGCGAAGAAGGGGCCTGACCTTTAGTAAACGGGAGAGGCTTGTGTTTGTAGGTGTTATTAGGTGCAATGCTTTTAGTGTGGTTATGTGTGTCATAGGATTTGTTATTATCGAAAACTCTGGTGGGTGGGGTATAGCGCCCCTTCTGCCCTGACTCAGCCCTCTGAGCGGCACCGCAACCACGAATCAATGATAATCTGAGGTCTGCCATCTTGGCAGCCTCCTCTACTGTCTTGGGACATTTTTCCTTAATGTTCAGCGTTAGATCGGTTCCAGTACATTTGTAAAACTGTTCCAGATAGAAAAGTTGCTTAATTTCCTCAGCCGACTCTGCGTGCTCGGACCGAAACCAGTTATTACATGCATCTGTTAAGTCCCGTGCGTGCTCCATAAAACTGACGTCGCTCTTCTTATTCAAGCCACGGAACTTCAATCTATAAGTTTCGGGTTGCAGTTCGTAGGCCCGGAGCACAGCCTCCTTCACCAGTCCATACACGACACTCTCGTCCAGTGACAGTGCATCGTAGGCTTTCAACCCCTTACCCACTAGACGTGATGAAACTAATGCTGCCCATTTAACCTCCGGCCAGTCATACTCACGACACTTCTTTTCGAAACGAGCAAAAAACTCAGTCACTGCTGTCTCATCAAATGCGGGTACTAACTTAATTAAATGCGAAAGTGAGTCTGTAACCCGGTGCCCACCACCGAGATGACGCCCCGTGGTCTCTACTCTAGACTTCTCGACATCCATTTCAGCCTGGTACCTGGTTGCATCCTGATTGGCTTGGATTCTAGCAACCTCTATGCGTTCTATACTAGCCTGTTGTATCTGAGTCTCCTGCAGCTTAAACTTAGCTAGTTCTAGCTGAAATAACATCTCAGGAGACAGGCCTGGGGGGGGAGAGCACAAAATGGGGGATCCACACCGAGACGTGTTTACGGGTAAGCCAGCTTGCCATTGAGAACCCTCCTGCTGCATCGTGCTAAGACTCGCTGGCTGAGGGCCCAGCTCAGGGGTAGAGTGGAATGGAGGCTTGGAGGGAACCCCCCAAGACCCCACTCCACCCACCGCCCCATCGCCATCACCCAACAAACATGCCACCAAATTCTTCTTGGGCCAACTGTCAGGACAGTCCCGCCCCAAAACCGTGGCTAAACAGCGAAGACCGTAACAATCAATAGCCTGCAGGCGCTGTTCGGTCAAAGGTGTCTGCAAAAATGCCCGGGCATCCCTCTCTCCACTTATAACACTCCCCTCCCTAAATATCTGCTGTACTTGCTGGTCACTAGGCTGTACCGTGTTATCCTCCCCCGTAAATGATGAGTCATTAGACATAGTGCTGGTTATACAATTGCTGTTCATAAACAAAAAAAAGTGCTTATTACTAATTGCAGTCTCGACTCACAAAATGTTAAAGATGCTTGAATGACTCTACTCTAGACACCTAACGAAACAATCTGCAAGTCCACCAATACAATAATGACACAATAAAAATTCCTCCAATATGCAAGAAAATTCTAGCCAGCTCTACTAGGTAGCATAGAATAGTTCTCCAAAAAAAACATGTGATAGGATACTACTGAATCTTGTGCAAGGTCGCCATTTTGTTACGGCTGGATCGGCAATACATATTCGGGATTCTTGATCGTAGGACAGAAATGGCTTAAGTGACAACGACACGCTCGATTCCAGTCCCAAATACTATATGCTCCAGACAACAAAAGCACCAACGCCCTACAGAGTTATCGTCTACGGTAACGAGGTACCTGAACTCGGCGAAAGTGTACAACAGGGGTAGGCTATGAGGCTAAACTCCCTCAGACATTTATAGGTTACGTTATTACTAAAGAAATGCAATACTCAAGAAACTACGTTAATATTAAGCCTCTAATAATGTAGAATAGAAGCAGGCTAAAGGTATGACAGTGAAATGCTAAATGACAAATGTACACGCCTACTTGAAAGCGCGTGCACTACACTAACTGTCCCCTACTAACATGCACTAGCATGTAGCATACAAGATGTTCATGATCCAGTAGATACCTAATAATACACATGGGAGGAACATAAACAGTAGTCACTTATTATAATAATGAATCTATACTTGGAATAACTAAAAGGTTGCAGGCAACAGTACTGCGCCGGTAGCCTACTACCGCATAGGCTACTTCGCTTCTCTCACTCTGTCTCCCCTCCGAGTCCGTATGCGCCCTACGCAACAGAACTCCGGACACAGCAGCAAAACGACAGTGCAGTTAATTGATACATGAAAGTATTAATAGTGTTGTCTTGTGTGTGAGTAATGTGTATTGTAAAGTGTTATAGATATATACTTAAAGAGAGCTGCAATGCATAGTAAAATAAAGATATATCCCACTCATCATCCCCATGTGTTCTAGCTAGCAGGCCAAGTCACAGGAACAACGAGTCCCAGCACCGAAAGCGAGAACCCAGGAGAAGACTGTAGAGAACACAAGGACAGATAAATTACGTTACTCTACTATACCGGCACTACGAGCGAGCTGTAGTCTCGGGTGCTACACTCGCTCCTGGCTCGGTATGCAAATCAAGGCTAAGTCCTCGTCCCTCTACAGACAACTCCTGGGCATGGTCGGGCTCTTACACATGGCACCAGTCTAGTCACAAATGGGATGATGAGCAGGGCATATAACTCGTGAACATGTAGAACGTTCACCAACTATCCTCATCAAGAAGATCGCTGTTCACATTAACCCCTTAAATCTAATACATGTAAATATATGCTTGTCCTAAGAGTAATACGAGAGGTGAGTGCTGAAACTCCTTTAGGACCTCAAGGGAAGGTTATGCATTTAAATAGAGAGAAGAATGAAATGAGAGTAATGTCGTCAGAGAGAAAGAGTGCAACCGTGAGAAGTGGGGAGAGAGAGCAAGGGATGTTAGAATCTCAAAGGTTCTAGGCAACCTGGTGAAGGAATACACAGCCAACCTCCAGGCAGTGTGCTGTACGACAACATGGGCCCAGCCCAGGCAGGCAACAATGGACTACCAACCCTATCGCGCCTAGCTATAAGGGCAAGGCTGCCAACCAGTCCATACGTCTGGCAACCACCCGGCCGGCAGCGCGGCGTGTTGCTACCCTCTTGCTCTGAAGCCCAACTCACTCTCTCTCTCTGAATTCCCATTATCCTATCTATCAACTTCTCTATTGATACTACATATTAAATGGAAGGTCTCGACATGGCTTAAAACAAAACCCACCACTGGTTAGCACATGACGAGACCTTTGCAGAGATACAAAGAACATAGTTATAAGTTGTCACACTCAATATACATAGCGGCTGACGGTAGCCAGATCACGGGCGGTACAGTGGAGTACCAAGGAGTACAATCAGGTTGCGTTGCCCAGCACTGGGGTGCGTCACAATATATACCTATCCGCTTTACCTCAATAAGTAGGTTGGAAATTCGTTCAAAATTCTTCTTCATTTCACCAGAACTTGTTCGGCTTGCCAAGGAAGCCCATGAGATTGCCGGAATTTCATCCCCAGCACAGAAGCGTCACCATGGTCTATCGACTGCAGTCTTTACCAGGCAGGAGAAAAATATCAAAGCCCTTACACACACTTTGGAAACCTTCACAAATCCCTTTGAGAATGATAGTTCTGCCATATATACTATGGGCAAGAAGCTCCTGAATGACTTTGTTGCCAACAGGATCAAGACGTCGACCGTCAACCTCTGGGCACCAATGAAAAAACAGAGGCTGCAAACATGGAAAGTGACAGGAAAAAGGGTGAAAGTGAGTGCAGGAGATAAGACTGTTGAGCTCAAAGAAGACCGTAAGCTGTTCACTCGCATGCTGCTGTTGTCAAAGTCAAGACCTAACATTGACCTGGAGGAAACAGTTGGCAGTTATGAACTTTCTGTTGTGCCACGTTCGATGTTTGCTGCAGATGGGACCATGCTCCACTGCTCCTCGAGGAGTAGTCTGGTGTCTGTGTTGGAGAAACTGACAAAAAAGGGAGAAAGTGTTCCTGATACAAATGCAGAAATCCATGACAGTGTCAGAGAAGAGCGGGAAGGCACACCTCAAGAAGTGAAGGTGGCAATACTGGATGGCATGGCAGAGGTTCAATCACTGGACAAACCAGACTACATCAAATACTGTATCCAGCTGGCTGATCACTTCACCAGTTGTATCCTGGCAAGATACGGTGATGCAGATGAAGTTCACCTTGTCTTTGATCGGTATGATGTCCCAACCTCTCTCAAGACTGCCACCCGTGACAGGAGGCAGGGCTGTCAGCCCTCGGTTGCCTATTATATAACAGACTCCACCAACGTATCCAAAGTACCAATGAAGAAACTCCTGGCCCATGTCACAACAAAGTGCAACCTCACAAGCTATCTGGCTGAGAAGATGCTCGAGAAGGCTCATGAGGAGAATAAACAGATGGTCGTTGCATGGGGAGCGCAGTGCCGGGCAACCCACAGAAATGTCGGTCACCTTCACAGTCAGCAAGAAGAAGCGGACACAAAGCTCCTCCTGCATGCTGCTGACGCAACAGGTTGTGGGGCATCAGTCATCAATATCCACTCACCAGATACGGATGTTTTTGTTCTTGGACTCCGCCGTTATCCTCAGCTGTGCAAGAAAACCAACTTTGTGACGGGAACTGGTACTAACCGGCGAATTATTCCTCTTGGGCCCATTTATAATGCCCTTGGACCTGAGAAGTCTGCTGCTTTGCCAGGGTTGCATGCCATCAGTGGGGCTGACAACACTGGCAGCTTTGCTGGAAAGGGAAAACTGGCATTCTGGAAGGCGTTCAAGGAGGCAAGTGATGACGAGGTATCAGCACTTGGAAAACTGGGCACCACACCAAAGCCCAGCGACACCATTCTTGCTGGGATCGAAAAGTTTACTTGCAAAGTATACCTGCCAGGCACCAAGATTACCACAGTTCGGAAGCTCAGATGGTTTTTGTTCACAAAGAGGCAGATGCAGCCTGAGAGGCTGCCTCCTACTCAAGATGCACTACAACAATCAATCCTTCGGGCTCATCATCAAGCCATCATATGGAACAATGACACTGTTGCGAACCCAGATGTACCTTCTCCTGAGAACTATGGCTGGACATTAGAAGATAACAGGTGGGTTCCAGTCATGACTACACAGCTGCCTGCACCAAAGTCAATCATCCAGCTGGTGAAGTGTGGATGTACGAAGGCCAAATGTGACACAAACAGGTGCAGCTGTCGAAGAGCCGGCCTCAGCTGCACAGAACTCTGTGCATGCTGTGAAATCGGTGAAGTGTGCGAAAACAACACAGCTTCGGTTTATGAGGAAGAGTCTGAGCCAGAGGACTCTGACAATGAGGATGGAGATGGAGACATGTGAACTGTACATATCATGCTTATGAGGACATTCATGTGTGATAATATTGAAGCAAATTTATTTGACTGATACCTGTTTTCCGTGATACAATTTCACAATTATTTTCAGTTCAATGACAGAAATATTTTCAAGGGTATAGCTACTATATTTGTTTTACTCAATAATGTAATCGTTCTAATCACAGCTATAGAAAAAACATGCAAAATTGGACATTTGGTATGATCCTCAAGTGGTTGTCATTGAATACAAATAAAACAATCTGAAAATTTGAGAATTTGTTTTGAATTTAACTCACAAGATTCACACACGTTTCTCAGACTGCCAACATGTTTTTTATTGTTATTTGGTGCATCCTTAAGACATCTAGATGGGTGGCTTGCTTTCATACCAAAATTCCCACGGATTTCCAAATGCTCCCTGACTAATAAGAAGTATGAGAGACTATGGCTCATCAATACTACTAAGATTAGGAATTATTGTAATCGTGTATGGTCTAACCTATAGTTATATTGTTCTATGGTTGACATATGATGAGGTCAGTCCTACTCTGAAATAAATTATTTAAGGGTGACTCAGGGGATGACCAGTGATGATTTGTAATCTATCATGAGATACTCTAGGATATACTTCGTACCGTGTGCCAAAGGTGATACAAGTATGAAGGAGTATGAGGAATGAGATGAGCGCCTGAACACATCCTAGTATTATGTATCAATGTTCCCTGTAATTGTGAGGGAGAGCTACTATTGTAATCTTACCTTGTTGTACAAACCAAATTATAGATAGTGTGAGAAATAAATTGACTACACCGGTATCTGGGGAATGTTGGCAACAACCTTCCGATAGGGTTACCTCACTAGAGTGAACAATTTCCTACCAGAACCCGGTGATTGTATATATTGTAGAGATTAATTAATGTTAGGTAATTTAGTACTGTATAAGATTACCATGATCAAGTTTATTTAGTTATAAAACCTTGTAGAAATAAGTTTAGAAGAACTGTAAAGAGGATCAGTTTAAATATTCCCGCGCCCGCATACGCGATCCACCGTTTGCTTTAGGGTCGTTAATATCTTGATAATATGTTCACTAAATCGTTGTGAAACGATGTTCACCTTTATAATTATATAATTTAAATGCTGATAATTATATATATGATTTCGTGAAGAGGGAATGAACCCTTGGTAACGAATTAATATATAGTTTATTTAAGAGTCGGAAATTGAAGTTCCGATCAGACGCTAGTAAACATCTGAACGGTAGAGAAGTGTCCCGTGATCTCCTCCACCACAATTCCCACGCCCGGCCCGGAGTCCTGACCTATAACCCTTATCTACCGAAGCCGGAATCCTCTGAACTAAACCAGGACCCTAGTTATAGCTAAGTCATTGATATATATGGCCATTTATACAATGTTTAGTTAGGGCATCCTGAGAGATAGGCTGCCATAGTTCATACCATAAGGTAGGCGATCTCAGACTTTATTTGTATTCATGTTGATTAATTTTATATTTCGATTGGTGTGGTAAGAGATAACCTTTGGCCATATTATCCCCCACATTTTGGTGCCCCGAGTGAGGATTCCGATAGGTGTGTAGACTAGGGGTTGAGTTAGGGCCACTTTTCAACAGTTAGGGTCCCTGCTAAGCTGCAGCGGTAGGCTAATGTTTAAGGTCGTTTTTGTGGGACATAGATTGATCCCCCGCCGTTATGAGGTCCCTAACTGTGAGGCGATGGCCTTGGGTGAGTGGCATTTCAATTAATAATAAGATAAAATCGCATGGCGTTTAAATCCTGTGGTAGAGGACTGGTAGGAGGGTCTGCAACGTTGCGTTCTCTGGTGTTTGTGAAACTCGGAGCTTGAGCTTCGTTGCAGTCCCTAAATTTCCCCCATATTTTTCTTATTTAGACCATTTTATGTCTCCGTCCTTAATGTCATCCGCGTCTGGCAGACTAGGTCGACCAGCTAAATGCTCGGGACTGAGCATATACCAAATTTAATAAATAATAAATGTCCCCCCCCCCCTTTTTAGAAAAATGCTACTATCACAGGTACCCACTAACATCTGGGATAAGAAATCAATGATTAACTAAATATTTACAGCTTTAGCTTAATTCTTGTAGCTAAATTCTCCCTATTATTTGATAATTTAGGCCATTTTTATGTTTCTGTCCTTTAATGTCACCTGCATCTGAAAGACCAAGTAGACCAGCTAAATGCTCGGGACGGAGCATATATGACATTTAATTCAATAATAAATATATTCCCTCCCCCTACTAGCGTGCGTTCCCACGTATTAGGTAAATTATATTGTGGACTTAATGTTTTCAACTAATTATTCATCTGAATTTGTAGCAAATAATGGTACGCATATAATGCTAAAGATTAACAGCTAAATTGAGTATGTGTTAGGCTATATCTAAATATAATTTTGATTGTTGAAAATTAGTCTTCAGTATAAACATTAATAATAGTCCAGAAAATAATTACCCATTTTCCAAAATGACTGATACACTCTTGAGAAAATCTATGGTGGGGAAATTAGGCTGGGTATCTAGAGCATTAAATAATTGTCAGGAGGTAAAAAGACGTGACCCCTGTCCAAGGGAGCTGTTAAAATCTCAAATCGAAGATCTTAAAACCCGGTGGGCTAATTATGAAGAGTCTTGCAATAAATTGGAGGACTTTTTCATCAAACAAGAACAATCTGAAAGGTTTGAGGAATTACAGCAAGCCTATGCAAATGCCCGTGAAAATTATTTGGATCAACTAGCTGGGTTCGAATCCTTGGCGACAGAGACAGTTACCGAAACAGGGAGTAATGGTACCAGTAATGGTACTGCGGCTCCGGGACAACAAAGCTTTAAGTTGCCACCTATAACCTTACCTGAATTTGATGGGCAATCTGATTGGAATACCTTTTGGGACAAATTTAAAGGTTTAGTTCATGACAGGTTAGATATTTCTGCAGCAAATACATATTCTTATTTGTTGGGTCAACTTAAGGGTTTTGCATTAGACTTTATCAAGGAACTTCCCATAACAGATGCCAATTATACAGCAGCTCTAGACGTACTCAAGGAGAATTTTGAAGATACGGAGTTGACTCTACAGCGCCTAGTTTACAAATTGCTGGAGTTATCAGGACCAAAGCATACGTACCAGGATCTTCAGTCATTCCGGATCAGCTTGAATTGTGTTTTGAAATCACTTAGTACCCAGAAAGATCTTGATTCAGCTTCTTGGCTCTTGAACCATATTGTACAACAAAAGCTCTCTCAGAAAACCTGTGATGAATTGTACCACAGGTATAAGAAGAACTACTTCACGTATCAAGAGATAGAAGAGGGTTTAAGAGAGCTGTGCAAACACATGCAGGTTTCCAAGAAGGATAGCGGTATCAAGGAAGGAGACGACAAGGTTAAATACACAAAAGTGTCTACAACAGGGACTAAGGAAAAAGCAAAACCGTTCAAGAAGGAAGAGGTTGGTACCTATGTGACATCCGTCCAGCAGAAAAATCAAACTAATACAGTATCTAAAACAAAAGGTGTTTGGGAGAGAAAAAATTCCCGTCTCAATTCTCCAGTGACCCAAGAAGTAACCAGAGATATTAACCCCACACCAGGGGTAAACCAAGAAAACCGGAAGGTGTGTATGTTATGTTCAGAACAACATTCCACAGTGTATTGTAGGACTTACCCAAATTTTAAGGCTAGACTTCCACGACTCATCGAACTAGGTAAGTGTCTTGTTTGCCTTAGCACAAGACATTCTACTGAGGAATGTGCCACTAAATTAAATGTATGTTTTCGGTGCAAGACTGGTGTACATCATACCGCGTTGTGTCCCAAGATCAGTGAAGTACAACCCAAACCGACAAGTGTAAATATGACCCTGACCACTGGAAACCCAATGCATACGCCGGCAGCTACTCCTACAGCCGAGATTCAACTGATCAGAGGAAAAGAGGTTATGCCGGTCAAAGCACTCTTTGATACTGGAGGGCAAAAGACCTTCATTGCCGGAAATGTTGTCAGAGCCATGAATTTGCCAACAGTAGGAAGAGTGAACATGGCAATAACTGGATTTTTGTCAAATAAGGAAACACAAACATTTGACGTGGTTAAACCCCTGATTAAATTGGGCAAATATAAATGTAAAGTGACTGCGTTGGTTAAGGAAGACATGAACACTTCTGTGGTAAATAAGGGTTTAAAGGAACCATCTAACTTCTTAACAAAGAAGGGTGTTCAACTAGCAGACCGAACTATAGAGTCTGACGTAGTAGGTCCAATTCAACTGATCATCGGCTCCGACTATTGTGGTCGCATCTTGCGAAAAATTACTCGGAAACACGTTATCCAGTTAATTTCTTCATCAGGTGGTTATTTAATCATGGGATCTCTACCCACATGTGGCCCAAGTGAATCAGACAACCGGATGGATCCAGTCTTTGTGACTCCGGCACAATCTCTGGTGGTGGCTAGAATTGGTGCAGAATTAATACCATCACAACTAGGAGACATTCTAGAAGAGCAACAAGAACCTGTTCACAAACTTTGGGAACTGGACACTGTGGGTATAGAAGCAGATCTTCCCACCCCTGAAGACATCTTAACATATAACCACTACCTAGACACAGTTGAGTATAAGGATGGCCAGTACTGGGTAGGACTTCCATGGATGATAAATGTCCTTGAATTACCAACTAACTACCAGAGTTCAAGATGTCAATTAAATAAAATGGTGGAGAGATTGCGTCAACATCCTGAACGACTGGACATTTATCATAAAATAATTCAAGAGCAGTTGGAAAATGACTTTATTGAGGAGGTCCCAGGTGAAATAAACCATAAAGAGGGTCATTACCTTCCTCATCATGCTGTAAGTAAGGACTCCAGTACTACCCCCATCAGAGTGGTATTTAACTGCAGTTCTCGAGCAGCGAAGAATGAAGCAAGTCTAAACGATTGTCTCTATGTAGGACCAAATCTGACTGAAATTCTGGGTGATGTACTATTCAAATTCAGGACGAAGAGATTTGGGTTTGTGGCAGATATCTCCAAAGCCTTTTTGAGAATAGGGTTAAAGGAGCAGGACCGCAAATTCACAAAGTTCCTTTGGCCTGAAGATCCTTTTCAGCCTGGTGGGCAGATAAAAGAACACCGCTTTCGGTCAGTGTTGTTTGGTTCCTGCTCTAGTCCTTTCTTGTTATGCAGCACTTTGAGATATCATTTCCAGAAGACAGAGAAACCGGAAATGGGTCAACTGTTTTACATGGATAGTCTTCAGGGCGTTGCCGACAGTGGAAAAGAGGTGATTGAAATCTACAATTTGGCAAGGCAAGAATGTAATAAAGCCAATATGCCACTACAAAGTTGGAATTCAAACTCTCGTATTCTTTTGGACCAGATAAGAAGAGACTATCCTGACTATCAAATACCAGAATATCAACCAGTACTAGGATTGCTGTGGAAAACAACTACTGATGAGATGTCTCTAAAGCCCCTCAAGTTTCCCGATGTAAAACTCACAAAACGTACACTCTTAAGTCAGGTCTCTATGATGTTCGACCCATTGGGCATATTTAGTCCCATATTAATTAAAGGGAAGATTTTAGTTCAGGAGGCCTGGAGAGAAGCACTGAGTTGGGATACTCCATTACCTGAAAAGTATACAAAAGAGTGGAACAAATTGCAGGTGGAATATGAGAAGGTATCCTCAGTCAAGTTTCCTAGAAGATGTGATCCTACCTCTGATAATGAGTGTGCTCAATTGCACATATTTTGTGATGCCTCATCTAAGGCGTATGGTGCAGTAGCTTATTGTGTCACTGAAGTCCGATCTACTATGATTATGTCCAAATCCCAAGTAGCGCCATTAACACAACGTACCCTTCAACAGTTGGAGCTGACCGCTGTTGAATTGGAAACTAGGTTAGCTACTTATTTGAATGGTATGTTTCCCTTTTTAGGTGAGACATATATATGGACAGATAGTGAGATATGTTTGCACTGGATAGCTAAGGATGATAGTCACATAGTTTATGTGCGTACAAGAGTACACAAAATAAAGGAACTGCAAATGAACTATACATTCATGCATGTTTAGTCCAAGGATAATCCGGCTGACTTGGTGAGCCGAGGTGTTGGTGTCAAGAAACTGATTAACGAAACTCTGTGGTTTCAGGGTCCGGTTTGGCTACGTCAGAGTGATTGGCCAGAACAAAAATCATACCAGAAGGTTAATGATGATAAAGTTCATATGGACCCAATAATGGACCCAGAGCCTTCAGTGATTGACATCACCAAGTTCTCCAATTTGGACAAACTATTAACTGTAACTAAATTTGTGTTTAAGTTCCTGAGCAAGAAGGTAAAGATGGATGAATTAGACCCACTTACCTACTGGATCAGAAGGATACAAGCTGAAAAGTATGATGAGGAATTAACACAGCTACGTAAACCCAATCCCAAGCCAACCAAAAGAATGAAGGACCTTGGGCTGTATCTAGACAATCAAGAATTAATATGTTGTCGAGGTCGTATTGGTAAAGCTGATCTACCCCTCAAAACTCGGCATCCAATCCTATTGCCCAAGGATTGCGACCTCACCAAATTGATGGTTTTAAAAGCGCATGAAACCACTAAACACGGTGGGGTAGCAGACACTCTAGCCTATATGCGACAAACATATTGGATACCCCAGGGACGACAAGCTGTTAAACGCTGTATCAAGAATTGCATTATTTGCAAGAGGTATACAGCTATCGCTATTCCTTACCCTGGACCACCAGCTCTTCCGCCATACCGCATTCACCAAAGGACACCGTTTGAGGTAACAGGTATAGATTATACTGGTGCCATCACTCTCACAGGAGATGATGGTCCACCCAAGAAGGTTTCCATATGTCTATTCACCTGTACCATCACTCGGGCTATCCATTTGGAAATAGCGGAGCACATGAGCTCGGAAACCTTTATAAATTTATTTAGAAGATTTGCCGCTCGGCGAAGTTGTCCCAGACGTTTGATTAGTGACACTGGGACAAATTTTGTGGGCGCATCACCGTTGGTTTCTGAACTATTAACACCTTACGAGCGGCCTATGCGGTTTATTTATGTGTACCACACAGCGGGGTGTTTTTAGCCAAAATAGGGCTGTTTACGTGATCATTTTCATGCCTAAATAAGACCCAGAACGTAAAACAAGTACCTATCCCTGAAAGGGCATAAACAGAGCTTTCGAATGACACCATAACGATCCTTGTATGATGGATAGTTTTCTTGCAATAACCGTGCAACGCGAGTGCAAAAAGCAGGTAATTCGGTACTTTCAGTACATAATTGAGTATGTAGCGAGTGAGAGAGGGAGGAGGGAGCTGAGATTTGTGTCAGTAGGTTCGCCGCGGTGGTCTGGAGCAGTCATACGCTCGCTAGTCTCCTGCCACCACTTGTCTCTCTCTCTCAGCCACATTACGTGCTGAAATTGCCACTCGACCTATGTCGAGCGCCGCCACATAGTCCAGCTTTATTTAACTCGACTTATGTTGCTCGCCGCTAAATAAGGGTTAAAGAGCAACGCAGTACAGCAAATGCTAGATTCTAGAAATTGTTATTGGTCATTCACAACTCCTAGAGCCCCTTGGCAAAATGGATTTACAGTGAGAATGATAGGTATCGTAAAATCGTGCCTGAAAAGGGTTCTTCACAAGTCCAAGGTCACCTTGGATGAGTTAAGAACTGTTGTCACCGAAACAGAAACCAGAGTAAATAATCGACCACTAACATATCAAGATGACTCCAATCTGGAAATTGAGGCCTTAACACCGGCTCATTTATTATATGGTAGACGATTGGACCCAGTCCCCCGTTTGGACGTGACCGAGGAATTTGTGGATCCCTCCGTTAATGAAGCAGATGCACACTTGCGACGAAGCTACCATAAACTCTGCAAAATACTGGATGCCTGGAACAAACATTGGGCATCTGAGTATATCTTGAGCTTACGGGAGAGGTATTATGGTGCGAATTCTGCTAGTAACCGTCACAAACCGGTAGTGGGAGACATAGTCTTGTTAAAAATGGACCAACCTCACTCTAAATGGCCCTTAGCAAGGATCCAAGAAGTCTATCCTGATTCCGAAGGAGTTATCAGAACCGTTAAGGTTGTATCTCGAGGACAAACCACTCTCCGAACTGTAGATCGTCTCATACCTATGGAACTCGCCATCCCACCGGAAGAAGAACAGCAACCCATAGTAATAGGGAGCCCAAGACCACCACGAGCAGCTGCTGCGGGGTCTAGAAGAAATTGGCGTGATTTGTTATCCGCAGGTGATATAACATGATGCAACACATCATACTTCGCCGGGCCCCAATCTGTGAGAAATAAATTGACTACACCGGTATCTGGGGAATGTTGGCAACAACCTTCCGATAGGGTAACCTCACTAGAGTGAACAATTTCCTACCAGAACCCGGTGATTGTATATATTGTAGAGATTAATTAATGTTAGGTAATTTAGTACTGTATAAGATTACCTTGATCAAGTTAATTTAGTTATAAAACCTTGTAGAAATAAGTTTAGAAGAACTGTAAAGAGGATCAGTTTAAATATTCCCGCGACCGCATACGCGATCCACCGTTTGCTTTAGGGTCGTTAATATCTTGATATTATGTTCACTAAATCGTTGTGAAACGATGTTCACCTTTATAATTATATAATTTAAATGCTGATAATTATTTATATGATTTCGTGAAGAGGGAATGAACCCTTGGTAACGAATTAATATATAGTTTATTTAAGAGTCGGAAATTGAAGTTCCGATCAGACGCTAGTAAACATCTGAACGGTAGAGAAGTGTCCCGTGATCTCCTCCACCACAATTCCCACGCCCGGCCCGGAGCCCTGACCTATAACCCTTATCTACCGAAGCCGGAATCCTCTGAACTAAACCAGGACCCTAGTTATAGCTAAGGCATTGATATATATGGCCATTTATACAATGTTTAGTTAGGGCATCCTGAGAGATAGGCTACCATATTCATACCATAAGGTAGGCGATCTCAGACTTTATTTTTATTCATGTTGATTAATTTTATATTTCGATTGGTGTGGTAAGAGATAACCTTTGGCCATATTATCACCCACAGATAGGAATGAATATTTAAACAACATAAGCAAGAAAACAAGAGATCTAATAGTCAAGATTCCTTTACAACGTGGTATGAAATATCAATTAAATTACAAATATATGATCAGTAAGGTAACGGAAGTCAGCAATGGAAGTCAAGTAAAATGGCAAAAACAAATCCCGGACAGGCCCCCATTTGTTACAACCCGGAAGTTATGAGGAGTTTTAATTAGGCCTGGTAAGCACTACGGGTATGGTAACTCCCAAACTGTCACACTAGACTGAATAGATTAGAAGTGAATTCAGTGAGGAGAGTAATTGTCTGTTTAACAGACTTATGCCAAGACTCAGTAGTCTATTTTAGAGATGGTAGTTATAGCATATATAGCAGGTTATTTATGTAAGTTATTATATCATAAGCCACTTTGATCTTATAAACTTGACCACACCACTAACCCCTTTGTACCGAACTAATGCACATAATATAATGGTTAAGAAAAAACAAGATAATTTTAATATATATATATATATATATATATATATATATATATATATATATATATAATTAATTATAAAAGAAAGGTGTCTATTTATATAAAGAATTTGCAAGTAACTATATTAAAAAGGAAAATAATATATTTATATGGATATTAACACCTTACGAGCGGCCTATGCGGTTTATTTATGTGTACCGCACAGCGGGGTGTTTTTAGCCAAAATAGGGCTGTTTACGTGATCATTTTCATGCCTAAATAAGACCCAGAACGTAAAACAAGTACCTATCCCTGAAAGGGCATAAACAGAGCTTTCGAATGACACCATAACGATCCTTGTATGATGGATAGTTTTCTTGCAATAACCGTGCAACGCGAGTGCAAAAAGCAGGTAATTCGGTACTTTCAGTACATAATTGAGTATGTAGCGAGTGAGAGAGGGAGGAGGGAGCTGAGATTTGTGTCAGTAGGTTCGCCGCGGTGGTCTGGAGCAGTCATACGCTCGCTAGTCTCCTGCCACCACTTGTCTCTCTCTCTCAGCCACATTACGTGCTGAAATTGCCACTCGAGTTATGTCGAGCGCCGCCACATAGTCCAGCTTTATTTAACTCGACTTATGTTGCTCGCCGCTAAATAAGGGTTAATATATAAATTATAATAATTTATCTCTACGAACAAAAAAAAAAAAAAAAATGAAATAGGAAAAGAACCTTATATACACACATATATAAAACTAATGACACACATAATAATAGGAATCAGGCTATGACAGACAAGACACTACTCCCTGGTTATCAGCACAGCTAGCGGTATTTAGTAGCACACAATACAGGATAACACCTTCACACAAATCTCCAGGAGCCGATATATCAAGACGCTGGTTGAGTATATACTGATTGCATATGAATTCAAGAGGAATTACAACACCCTCCGTCACAGCCTGAACCCCTTATACACGTACAGAAAGGTAACTAGAAAACAGAAGATTGGCAAGTACAGCGCCATCTATTATTAAGAACATTAAATAATATACAAAATGAATCTCAACTGAGACGTCATAGTCGACCCTGGCTGGCACAACAAAACAACTCAGAGTGCCGAGCTATAGAGAGTCGAAAGGGGTCGAGCACAGCAGAAACTCTCGAAGCTTCACAGTGGCGAGGGATGTGACACACAACAACAAGGCTTATATGCTTGTATTTACGTGCGCTACTACAAGAGCTATTCACATTGAAGTAGTTAGCAATATGACCTGTGACAGCTTTATCCATGCGTTCCGGAGATTTTGTAGTAGGCAGGAATTTCCGCAGATAATGTTAAGCGACAATACTGCTACATTTGTGGGAGCTTCCAGACACTTGAAAGACATACAAAGCGATCCCAGTCTTCGGGCTCATCTTGCCGAAATCCGATGTGAATGGCGTTTTATCCCAGCACGTGCGCCTTGGCTCGGAGCTATTTAGGAGAGAGCCATAAGTATTGTGAAGGCTGGGCTTAAAAAAGTACTAGGTCGTGCTCTAGTCTCCTTTGAGGAACTAACTACTGTCCTATTGGAGCTGGAGGCTACCGTGAATGATCGCCCTTTAACATATGTCTCGGGTGATCTGGAGGACCCTTGCACTATTACTCCATCCATGCTGGTTAAAGGTCGTAGACTTCGTGACTTCCCAAAGGACCTAATTCAGCTAGATGAGCTGCAGGATCCTAGTTATGATAGTAAAGCAGCGATACACAGCAGGTACAATTACATCAATAAATTGATCCGGGACCTATGGAGGCGTTGGTCTAGTGAATACTTGGCATCACTAAGAGAAACCTATAAGAATAAAAGAGGCTCATCAAGCAGTGTATGGCCAAAGGTAAATGACATCGTTCATATACATGACGAGGGACCTCGTGTTCTTTGTAAACTTGGTAGGGTAGTTAGGCTCTATCCCAGACGAGATGATCTGGTTAGAGTGGTCCAGAATAGGAAAAAAACTGGCCTGACCACTCGACCCATCGTCAAGTTGTATCCATTGGAACAGGAAATCGAAAGCTTTTCGATTCCTCAACCGGCGGTCGCTGGTGATGGTGTTAGCTCTCACGACTCCACCCCTATGTCACCAGCGGTCGCTGGACCATCTACCAGTAACGATCCTGTTGGAAGATTACCTCTTCGCCGAGCTGCTGTTAGTTCTTCACAGCTTTGGAGATCTAACATCACTGCGGAATTATTGTAGATAATGTATATATTGGTGGTGGGAATGTGTCGAGGAGACTCGTAAGTTACTCGACAGTTTAGGTTAAGTAAACATACTGGAAGTTCAAATTAGGCGCCAGTATTAGGCTAAGTTATAATCTATTTAAAAGATAATATATACTATTTTGTATTAACTTTATATGGGTTTATTATCCATAAATATATTGGGTTATCATAATAAACAATCCGGTATATCTTTTAGTTAGTTAAATGACGCATTGGTGGATTATAACTGCGCATGCATCATTCTCGGGACTGGCGGGTTCTTCGCCATAAACCTCAGACTCGCTTTAGATACGACCTCATCAACACCTCTTTCTAGCCGCACCAATACAACCACCTGTTTCATGCTAAGTCACTCTAATTCTTAACTCTTAGTGGCCACTATACCTTCTATCTATCCATCCCTAACACTTTCCTTGAGCTATCCATCCCTATCAACAATAAAAGTAAGTTAACTCTTGTGAGTTTATAGGTAAATTTTGCTTTGTTTACTCTCGAATTCTCACAGGTTGTGTCTTTTTCTGTTACCTCTTGAAATGTGTTTCTTGTCAGCAATTTGGATAGTTGTGTTGAATATGTGGACAACATTGTTGATGTTAGTGATTGGTGCACTGTTTAGAGTTTCAAAGTGTTGTTCTGTCTCGTTTGTGAAAGCTTCCCAGTTGGCTCTTTTAGAGTTGGTGTATGTGTATCTGTGGCTAGTTGGGGTGAGTCTGGTTTTGGTGGTGATAAAAGTATAGACTGTTGTCGATTCCTATCTATCTATCTATCTATCTATATACTCAGGCCCAATCCCCACTGTTCCCATTTTTATTTCTATATTATATTTTATATTACTTTATTATTTTGTTTTGTTTTTTTCTTGGGGATGGCCGATTTAAGACAGAGCAAGAACAGGGAAAACACAAAACACAACATAAAACAACGAACAAACACAGATAAAACCTAAACTCACACACATCTAGGTCACCCAGGAAAAGACCCAGAGACCAGGGTCACCAAGTTCGCTCCAGCACTCCCCCGGCCCCCGACCACCCAAAATTGTTGATTCCAATGCGAAAATACCTAACAACTAGTATGAGAACAAAATTGCTCATATAAATTAGAAGGCAAAAGCGGACACCGCATTCACATTCCTCCCTCAGTGCCACCAGGGTATTATTTGATTTTCGACAATAATAACATTTGGGGCCCACAACGCTGACGTGCGGAATGGAAGTGTAAAGGGAATTGCGTCTCCTAATGTTTTCATTATCTGACCAATGGAATGAAGCTAACCTGATCATCATTCAAGGGACCCAAACCTCCCGGGCTATGTGGAGAAGATAAATTATCCATCAATCTACACTAAAACATTATCAGGAAAATTAAAGGGATATCTATTTCGTTACTCATATATTAATAAATTAATATTTGTTTCTTATTTTTTCTTATTTTTTGTTTTACTCTCTAGACTTCCATAAAGCTTAAACAAAATAAATACCCCCAAAACCCCATTCGAAAAAATAATGTGATTTTTCGGTATAAATACTTTCGGCCGGTTCCTGCTTAGTTACAGGCTTGCTACCGCTCGCCAGGAAACAATTGACAATTAAATAGCACGGAAATCACAAAACTATTTCTGTGAATTTCTTGAAATATCAAAATTAATGGGGTTAAGCATGAGGGAGAAGAGGGTCCAGAAAATACAGAACATTTTGGCTTTGAAAACCGTATCACTATTACGGTATCATATTATACCAGAGAGGGGTCAAGTGTCTTATAATGGCTAAACTAATAAGGTAAAAAATGTACTAAGGTCTCTAAGATATACAGTATATATATATATATATATATACAGTATATATTCATATTATACTGTATATATATATATATATATATATATATATATATATATATATATATATAAGAGGTGGTATAAGGAGCCCCATACCACCTTGCCCTAACTCGCCCCGACTTAATCAAACATACAACCATACTCGATAAGGAAAACGACCCCCGACGGCTCCCAATCCTCGAAGCACTATACATCCAAGCCCTCAGCCCCAGCATCAACAATCAAACCCAGGATCTCCAGCAGGTGTTGCCCTCAGTAAAACGCCATACCCCTACAGCACCGACAAACAACCTCGATCAGCCTCCCCCTACGCTCCCCACACCCACGCATCCCCATGGCTCTCCCGTAACCAATCACCGACGACTACCTATACCCCCAGCCAACTACAAACGAGACTGGTGATGGGCTGGTCTATCAGACTGAGAACTGAGAGATCTTTGCCATACCCATAGCTTACTCTGACTGTTCCTTTTACTTATATATTTTCTAGATCTCGAGTGACGGCGTCTCTTCCGTGGATCCCAATCTACCAAGATTGGAAGCCAAAGCGTCATATTTTTCTCTTGCCCCTCAACTTTCTCTTCATAATTGCTGAGGGGCACAGGGCCCTGGGTGGGGCTTTGGTTTCCCGGGCGTTTCCGCACCCTCCTCAGCTTCCCGCCTTGGAGTGGCTTCGGTCACCCAGGCTTTATTGTGGTCGGCAGGGAGGGTTCTGTGGGGGCGCTCGGATGTGGCCTTGGCCGTGCTCGGAGCCTTGGGGCTGTTCGGCCAGGCAGCTTGGGGAACAACAACAACAACAACAACAACAACAAACGAGAACCAGCGAGCGACTCATCCCATCTTCGTCTGTGATCGCCGAAAATGTATATATATCCTGGAACTTGCCCATTCAGCATTACCCGGATTATGCTAGCTGTGTCTAACAAAACGTTGGTTAATAATCATGAACTTCGCCACCCTTATCCACCTTCTAACTAAACCACAAATAAGACGTCAAAAATATTGAGAACATTAACAGTAAATTACTGAACGCTAAACTAGCCTCTTCATTTAACCATGTTTGTCTTAAGGAACATTTATTACCTGACTACACTAACATATACATATATATATATATATATATATATATATTTATATATATATATATATATATATATATATATATATATATATATATATATGAAAATATATTCATACATACTGTACATACATGCAAACTTAACTCCATCCCTGTTGGGATTAGAGTCCTAGTTGATCTTCATTCACTGCAGATTGTCATGCATAAACAAGAGTAGAAAGTAATACAATGATATATCCTTGAAAGTACAGAAGTGTAATTGAGCTTTCCAAGGACACCTGAATTATCCCTGTACAACATCTGGTTATCTTGCTACGATCTTGCAAAGGTCGGCCAATATCACTAAAAATAAAGTGGTGTTGAGCTGTTGTCGGTATGTGTAACGCTGCATTAATGTGGCAGACGGCTCTGAGGTACTTCAGTGGCCGCTCAGAAAGCCATAGTGGGCAATGGACGAAGGTGTCCCCCACTGCCTGCAACCCCTTGCCTCACGTGTCCAAACCAACCAAGTCGGCCTGTGCACATCACTTCACTGATACTCCTAATGCCTAGACGCCGTCTTAATTCTTCACACGATACCCTATCCCTGATGTTAACCCCACATATCCATCTCAATATTCTCTTCTGCTGTTGATATTATTATTTTATATACAGTATATACAGTATATATATATATATATATATATATATATATATATATATATATATATATATATATATATATATATATATCTACTTAAAGATATACTAGTCAATCTGTTCATTACCCGTTTGTCTGTCAACCTATTATATTATATGGCTCTCTCTCTGTCTCATTCTCTCTCTGATTCTCTCTTTCATATATATAATGCTAATAATAAAACAAACACTCTCCACCACACAACAATAAATCTGAAACTTTAGTGATAAACCATCGTCATACACCATCAATCACTAGGTCAGGTAACACAAGGGACCATCTGTCTCTTGGTCACACTGTTTTAATCCTGCGTGCAAAATAGTACACACAACTACAACAAAAACAGTACGCATACAAAGTAGGTAATAAACGCTTCTGTACTCACCTAATTGTAGTATACAGGATATGAGTTTTTAGGCTCGTATTGTCCCGCCTCCAAAGATTCTGTTATCTAATTTGGCTTTAAAAATTTGGATATTCCCCGCACCCACCACTTCATCATCCAACTGATTCCACGTATTAATACTTCTATATGGAAAGCTGAATTTCCTCACATATCCTTTACATATGCCTTTCTTTAACTTGCAACTATGTCCTCTAGTCCTCCCTTTATCTCCCTCGATAAAGTCCTCCTTGTCTATCCTTTCCAATCCCCTATCACATTTATACATCATAATCATATCCCCTCCTTCCCTTCTCTCACTTAGAGTTGGCAAATTCAATCTCTCTAATCACTCTTCATATGTCAGTTCTCTTAGTTCTGGAATCATCTTCGTTGCAGCTCTCTGTACTTTCTCCAACTTAATTATGTGTTTTTTTAAGATGGGGTGACCACACCACTGCCGCATATTCCAATTTAGGTCTCACCATTGATTTTATTATATTTACTAGCATCTCTTCATTCAAATAGTTGAATGCTATTTTTACTTTATTCAACAGGCCATAAACTTCTCCCACAATTTTGTTTATATGGCTCTCGGGTGAAAGATCTCCCTGTATTATAATGCCCAAGTCCTTTTCTTTCTCTGAGGGGTTAATCGTGCATTCTCCTAGTTTATATTCCCAATGAGGTCTTCATTTACTCACACCCCCTTCCATCACATGACATTTATCTTTGTTAAATTCTAATTTCCATATCTTGCTCCATCGGTCTATCTTATCCAGATCACTCTGTAGCTCTCTACAACTGTTTTCGTCCACTATATGTTTCATAATTTTTGCATCGTCAGCAAACATATTCATGTATGCATTTATTTCCTCTGGCATGTCATTTATATAGACCAGAAACATAATTGGGGCCAACACTGATCCCTGTGAAACTCCGCTTGTAACATCCCTCCATGTTGATAAGCTGTCTCTGATCATGGTGCTCATCTGTCTTCCCGAGAGATAGTCCTCCATCCACTTCAACAAATTACCCTGAACCCCTCCAAACTTCTTCAACTTCCATCTAAGTCTACTATGAGGAACTCTGTCAAAGGCCTTCTTTATATCAAGATACACACAGTCCGCCCATCCTTCTCTCTCTTTTAGTATATCTATCATCCTATCATAAAAGCTCAGCAGATTAATAACACATGATTTTCCCTCTCTGAATCCAAATTGTCTTACAGTAAGTAAATTATTTTCTTCCAAGTACTTTATCCAACTTTTCTTAATAATCTTCTCACACATTTTACAAACAACACTTGTCAGTGACACTGGTCTATAGTTTAGCGGCTACTCCCTACTCCCACCTTTGTAGATTGGTACTACATTAGCCCTTTTCCAGTCTAGTGGTAATTTTCCAACTTCAATAGAGTACTTAATTATTTCATATATAGGTTTTACCAATTCCTCAGCACATTCTGTTAGAATCCATCCTGCTATATTGTCTGGGCCCATAGATTTTCTCACATCTAGTCCCTTCATAAGTTCTAGTAGTTCCTCTGGTTGAAAGATAATATCCCCCAATTTTTCATCATTTTGGTATATAATCTCTGGTTCTAAAAAAAAATCATCCATAGCATAAACTGAATGTAATGTATTATTCATAACCTCACATATCTTGTCATCACCCTACTAAATATTGTCTCCTTCCCTCAGCTTCATTATTTTGTCCTTAACCTTCATTTTGCTATTTACATACCTGTAGAACAATTTGGGATCACTTACACATTTTTCCACAATGTTTTTTTCATAATTTCTTGCTTCCTGTTTCCTAATTCTGACATACTCATTCCTTAGCTTCCTATATGTATTCCAGGTCTGTTCATTTCTCCTTCTTCTGGCTATGTTCCATGCCTTATCTCTCTTATACCTAGCTATTCTACATGTATCATTAAACCAGTCTTTTATCTTTTCAGTCTTATTTCTTTGTCTTGGCACATACCTGTTTACAATATCATCATAAATGTTTTTAAACACACAGTATTTATCATTAACATTGTTTTTCTGTTCAATTTCACTCCAGTCTGCATCCCTGAAGCAACTTTTTAATAACTTAAAATCTGCTTTCCCATAGTTCAATCTCCTTTCTTTATGTTCTTCTCTCTCTAGCATTGTTGGAAAGCCCATCAGGATTTCCATTTCAATTACCACATGATCACTATTTCCTAGCGGAGGTAGGTATTTAGTATTTGTAATCATATCTGGATCTCTTATAAACACCAAGTCTAATCTAGACGATTCATCTTTACTCCTTCTTCTTGTGTTTTTCTTAATATTCTGAATTAGCAGGTTTTCTGTAACCAAGTCTAGTAGTACATGTGGTGCAGTACGAACACTGATTTTAGGGTATTGGAGCATATTTAGGATTCATGTTATAAATGAGTTATATTCGCTTCCTCTCTCTCCAACACCCCTTCGCCCCATCTCAACACTCTTCGAAAAGTAGGTACGAAGTGCCGTTTTATAGGTTTATCGCTCAATATCTTCACCATCACCATATACAGACTAATAACACACACAACAAAGCCACTCCAACAGGTTTCTCTCTCTCCAACATCCCTTTTCCCAACTCAACACTCTTCGAAAAGTAGATACGAGGTCCCATTGTAAAGGCCTATCCCTCAATACCTTCACCAGACCTGACCTGAACTTTAAATGCCAACACGGTGAAAGTTTTCCAAAATTAGTTCAAATTAAGGGGGATGGTTCGTTTTGCTGGGTCCCCTTCTCCCTCGTGTTTAGCCCCATTAGTTTTGAGATTCTAAGGCGTTTGGCTCATTAGTTTGGTGATTTTAACAGTTTTCGCCCCATTTCATGTTTAATTTTAAGACCTTTCGCGCCATTTAGGTGTCGATTTTTTCCTAACGAGCGATAGCGAATCTGTAATTTTAAGAGGAACTGGCCTTCTGCCGGGACATCATCCATTTTTCTATCGACAAACGTATACATTTATTGGGGGTGTTTTTGTTAAGCCTGATGGAGGTATAGGGAGGAAAGTAAAACCAATATTAAGTTCAATACTGATTCAAATGGGTGCGTCGTCATTTATGTTCTTGGCTGTACATTGTAACTAAGAACAAACATTCATATAATACATAGTACTTCTAGAGTGCATTAAAGGCAGGTTGTATCTGGACCCCCTTCTCCCTATTGTTTATCCCCATACATTTTCAGATGTTACTAAGTTTGTCCCACTATTTGGACGAGTTTAGGACCTTTCGCCCAATATCTTTGTCAAATTTAAGACTGTTCCTGAGCGGGTGGTGGTGGATGGGATATAATTTCAAATGAAGCCATTACTTTTAGCTCCTCGATGGTCTAGTTGGTTACTAACCAAAATGAATAAAAAACGGTTTGCGTTTGCATATTTGCATTTGAGGACTAGAAATTTCACAAGGTTTGCACATTTGTGTTTGCTGAAGGTATGTTCTGGGTTTGCTGATTTGTGTTTGCTGACTTGACTTTTTGTTTGTGGTGCCCAGCTCTGTTGGTTAGTTGCTGGAGTGCTGCACTACTGGATTGGGTTCGAACCCTCGCTGGGGCATAACACAAAATATTAATTTAGGTAACGATTTATTCCTAGAGAGTGATAGCGAGCCCTGGAATTTAGGAGGAACCTACCTTCGGTCAGAAAAAATGTCTACCGAAAAATGCACAAATTTATCTCAAAGGGCCATGGGAGTATTATTAAAATTCTAATGGAGGCCTAGGTATGATTTCAACGGAACACAAGAACTAAAAGCTTTATTGTTTTGGCTGAAGGGTAATTAATGGTTTCCTGTGGGGAAAATATGTGTTACATTAATATAATGTAATGCAGTCATTAATGGAACAGGAACATTATAGGAAGATCCAGTATAATTATATATCGTAGTGATAATAATAACTGAAACAAGCTCTCTCTCTCTCTCTCTCTCCTGTACAGTATGTATATATATATATATGTATATATATATACTGTGTATATATGTATGTATGTATGTATGTATGTATGTGTATATGTGTATATATGTGTGTATGTATATACGGTATATATATATATATATATATATATATATATAGGTTGTAAGGCCAGACAGCCTAGTAAGGACCTTGAGGTCTGTGTGGCCTGTGTGTCTATGTAGCTCTATGTAGCTCTCTCAGAGACCATTTGTCCGAAGAGTAATGATGCCCGAATGATGTTTTATGGTAATGACTTCGCTGAGTTACCAGGAGGAAGAAGAGGAGGAGGAGGAGGAGAAGGGAGAGAGAGAGAGAGAGAGAGAGAGAGAGAGAGAGAGAGAGAGAGAGAGAGAGAGAGAGAGAGAGAGAGAGAGAGAGAACCTGAATTGTAGAAACAATCGGCCTAAGGCCCGGATATATTTTTCTGCTGAAATGTAATTATTTAACTTGAAAGGGGTCTGGGAGGCGAATATTTAGTTTGAAGGGGATCTTGGGAGACGTTCATTTTAGTCTGGGGACAAGCTAAAAATACATAGTTGTAAAATGCAAAAAGCAATCAAAACTATAATTGAAAATTAAACAAAATCATCGTAATAATCCCCAAGATGTTGCCTCAGACAGTGCTAACTGGTATGAATTAGTATGTGTAATTATTACTATATGTCTAGTCGATTGTCTAGGTTTAAATGTTTACTATACTTTATTGATGAGCAATGTTACTTGCCATACACATACACTCTCATTCTCTCTCTGCTTTGCTATCCATATCCTCCACTTAGTAGTAAACACTATTTTAGATTGATTTCCGGATTGCCTAGCAGGAACAGCAAGGTCTGTGTAGTTTGCGTATCTATATAATAGCGAAATAGATAGTAATTTTGCGAAATCACACCTAGAACGCGGCTTAAAGAAATATCTTCCCTACCTAACCCCCTTATGACATAATAATGACGTCATCAGCTGTGGCCCAGACACCCATGTGTCTCAGTGGCAAGGAAGCTGACCATATATTGTATTTTGTTATTATTTTTTTTATTATTATTATTATTATTATTATTTACTTATTTTTCTTTCTGTTTACTTCTTTTTAGAATATATATCCTTTTACACGAAGAATATATTGAATATATTTGTTATATACGTTTATTCATAGATATCCTACGTCGCTTGCCCAAGCTGCAAGCAATACAATTGTTTGCTTCCCTCATGTAGTATATAGTCAATTTGTATATTTACATCTGTAATACAACTTAACTCCTTTATTCACATTCAGTTCCAAACAACAAGAAGTTATGTGTATCCATCTTAGGGAAAATGTCTTATGTTCGTTATACATGGATAAAGCACTAGACAATTTTATTAAGCTCAGTAATGCCTTTTGTAGTCAAGAGATTTAAGAGTTGTAAAATAAATTTAACGAAAATATAAGACATATCGAACAGGGAGAGATGGGATACAATGCAATTTTAAATATGCCATCTGTATGGTAGGTACGGTACATATATTGCTAAACTAACAATTATGATTTTCCTGTCTAGCTCAAAAATATTTCTCCCTACCTTTGTAAATTATATACCCGGTATATATATAGCGACTCGAGCACTAAAACATGACGAAAACCACATATTGATTACAATAATTGGTTGTGGAGATATTCACGAAAAAGTTCACTACTCTTAGTTAACCCTTGTCTATCGGGGCCCGACTTAAGTCCGTATCAAAACATTTGGACTATGTGGCGGGGCCCAACTTAAGTCTGAGTGCAATTTTGGCGCAATATTGGCTCTGAGAGAGAGACGAGTGACGGGAGGAGCATGGGTTACCTCATGACCGCTCGCCACGGCCGCCGTCGACCAACTAAGATGTACTCCACTTACATCCACCTTCACTCCCTCGCTACATACGTAATTATATAAAGAAATTACCGTATTTTAGCGATTTTGCCCTTCGGTTGCACGATCGTTGCAAGGCAATCAGTGATCGTAGAAGGATGGTTCGGGTGTCATTGGAAATCTCAATTTACGCCCTTTCCTGGATACATACTTCTATTATGCTCTGGGTCTTGTTTATGCATGAAAAGAGCGCGGAAACAACCCCATTTTTGTTAAAAAAAAATACGCTGAGCGGCACAGTGAAATATACTCCACCACCCGCTCGTAAGGTGTTAACCTCACATTATTATAGACGTACACTATATATTATACAATATATATTATATAACTTTAATTTAATTATGAACGATACGTTTATAATGAATATACATATTACATGGCAATAAGATTTATACTGTGGTTAGAGGAGTTACACAGTACACACACACATTTTTTGTATTGCCTATGTAAGTGAGGGAGGCAAAACGCAGAACTGCCTATAGCGAGTGCCTCCTCCATAGTTGAAAGAGTGACAGGGCCAAAATCAAGGGACGTTCGAGCCAGAATGCCTGGACACACGGAGCTTGAAGCAATTTAAGTCATAGGAAGAGGGAAAGACTGATTCTGGGAGAGAGTTCCAGAGCTCTGCTGTTGAATAAAAGAAAGTTTGAGAGTAAAGTTTCATTCTTGGGTTGGAGAGTTGCACAGAGTAGGGGTGGGATTGTGTTGCAAGACAGGTACCATGTGCCCTGCATAAAGGAGGTGGTATACACTGGGAAAGCTCTGAGGAACACTGATTATTATAGTAGCGATAGAATAGCGAGAGAGATGCAACGTTGCGGCGGAGAGAGAGAGATTGCAGAGAGTTGGTGAGTGGACGTGAGTTAATGATACGAAAGGCCTTCCTTTCAACTTTGTCTAGGAGAGTGGTGTGAGAGGAACCTCCCCACACATGTGAACAATACTCAATACAAGGACGCACTATGCCCCTGTACAGAGCAAGAAGCTGTGCAGGGGTAAACAAACCCCTAAGGCGGTTGAGCACACCCAGCTTCTGAGAGGCTGCCTTAGCAAGAGTGGTAATATGGTCCTTCCAACTGAGAGCAGAAGAAAAAGAGACACCAAGAATATTGAGAGAAGATGAAGGATTGATTTTTGTATTGTTGAAGAATAAGGGATAGTCCGCTGGGAGTTCCTGATTGGTAGATAGATGGAGAAATTGGGTTTTGGAAGCATTAAAGGTAACAAGGTTTTATCTGCCCCAATTGGAGATAGTAGTTAGATCAGAATTTAAGTGTTCTATGGCTTCATTCCGTTTGTCGTTGAGGAATTACTGGCTTGGGCCTTCTGAAAAACTAATGGAGAGGTGTAAGGTTGAGTCGTCTGCGTATGAATGGATGGGAATTGAGGTACAGTTGAGAAGATCATTTATAAAAATTAAAAAGAGAATAGGAGATAGGACAGAGCCCTGAGGAACACCGGAGTTTATAGGGTGAGGAAGTGAGCGATGGCCGTCCACAACCGCAGCTATGGAATGGCAGGAAATGAAATTAGAGACAAAGTCACAGATGGAGAGATAGAAACCGAAGGAGGGTAGTTTAAAGATTAGAGATTTGTGCCAGACTCTATCGAAGGCTTTCGATATACAGTATATATATATATATATATTATATATATATATATATTCCCAGCCGGACTTGAGCCATCGACAGTCAGGTCGAGTGTCCTTGCTTTAATCCACTACACTACGGTGTGATAACAAAAAACGTAACCTTTTCGTATGTAGAGAGAGTTGATCGGAAGTTTCTCGTTGATTCGCATTATGATTCTACTAAATAGAATACAACATTAATTATAGAATATGTCTCTTTGCAAATTTTATATACAAATGAGTTGAACAAACATGGGAATCATATCATGAGAAACGTCCATTGACATCCTAGGTTGTCTAAAATGGTTGCGAACACGTAATTTCGGACTGACAAAAGGTACAAGTATAGACATATATTCGATGCAATTGGTCCACCTACTGGCATCTTTGCCCTGGTACTAGTGCATCTATTAGCGTCCATGACAATCACTTCTCCACATTGCAGAACCTTGGCTTTTCTAACTTAATTAATACCAAGAGCCACATCACTTTGGGTCTCACCATCTGTCAACTCCACCATCTTTCAATCCACAACAGCTAAATATTTTTGTCTTTGAAAGGAAAGCACCATATGGTGAATCGATAATTTTATCATGATACTTAGTTTTCCCTTTTCCATTATTATATGTATTTCTAATATATAAACAAAAACATTTGTAGATGAAACGCGACAAATACAAATATATTGCGAATATCAAGCCGCTTTGCCTCGTTGCACATGTGTTTCCGGACTGTAAGTTGCAAAATAGACTGCATAACAATTTGCAACTTTATTTATACGCGGAAGGAAGAATAATCGCTCCAGGTTTTCATAACAGGAAAATTGTGTGTGATGATTGTGCAGTTTTAGCTTCACATTTTTAAAGGTACAAAGATTCAAATTGCTGTAACTCATGACTATTCTCTGGAAAGGGGTCAGGCTTTCAGCATGACCCCTAAAACACAGCTATCAAAATGTTACCCGTTGAGGATCATGACGCATTTAGGCAGTTTATTCTGGCTATAGTAAGATTATTTTACACAGCTTAAGAAGGGCATCTAGCAATCAAATGGGTAAGTCGATCTCAATTAACCCTTTGACTCACACAGATCCACCCTAAGCTGAATGTAATCGTCTAATAACAGCCAGAATGGACTGTCAAAATGCATCATAATCCTCAAGGGGTTAATCATATGGGAACTCATTGATCAAAGTTAACATATCGAATTATTATCTCCGCAACTATAACACAAATCAATATACTCGTGATTTTAACCTGATGGAACATTTGGTCTCTTAGCAGTAAGCTGTTTATCTTATTGTTGAGTTCACGATAAATCACCCTTGCAAGATCCGATACGCATTTATTTTCTGTTTTCTGGCTAATATTGACGGCTATATTCAAATTAGGAAGGCTATATGGAAATCAGACAGATATTTGGGATAGTCTTTACTCTTATGATTCCCACAGATCCTTCCTAAACTATATAAAATCGTCAAATTATAGCTAGAATAAACCGTAAAAATTAGTCATGATACTCGAGGGATTGATGGATTTGTTTTTAACTGCTATGTCACTGCATCATGTTAGAGAGAGGTGTTCACAAAATAAATGGCTATCAATGTTTTGTAATAGCTGATTATTTAAAATGGGGATTAGCCAGTTTTTCGCTATAATAAAATATATTATGTGTAGAACAAATCTCTATTTGAAGGCGGCCACTCTTAAACATTAATGGACCCCTTATGTGCTTCCATATGCAAGTACAGCCATTAGGATTTGTGTATGTGTGAAATTTGCTTTACACTTAATAGTATACATGGTTCAGTTATTGATGTGTGCAAAATTACATTCATCAATCAACTTACTGTACATTCATATACTTGAATCGTGAAAAGTATGAAGGGTCGACGAAATTTCCTGAGTGACTACCACATTATACCCTGGCCCACTGATTAAACAGAGAATGAGTTAAATTGTTCAACGCCATTATACTAAAATTAAGATTTCATGTTTTTTTTAACTTTAGACAGATTGAGGAGAAATTTACATAATTTAATAAACCACTCATAACGACATACATTGGCAGTCATCATGAAACAAACTGAAACAAAAACAACAACAATCCAATGACATTGTGAAAACTCCCTCTCACACACACACACACACACACACACACATACACGGACCAGACTGAACACCAAAACCAACCTTATTTGGAAGATAAAAACGGTTTGTACCAGCTAGGTGTAAAATATAATAAAATAAAATATAATGCAATACAATAAAAAGCTATCTAGGACGGACGCCTTCACCACTAAATCGCTGACGGACCCAATTCGTTCTTTGGTCGAACGACGTCAATTTTGTGATCTGTGTTCTACGTGACCAGGGAGAACCACAGGAATATTAGGAAAAGAAAAAATACTACATGCTATTGATAAACTAAGGAATGGCTACATGCTATTTGTAAGCCTATGGAATATCTATAGTTTACGTGTTAAACTATAGAATAACGATATGCTACTTGTAACACGAAGGAATGACTACATACTTCTTGTAAAATAAAGGAATGCCCACATGCTACTTGTATAATAGGAATGATTACATTTTACTTGTAAAAGAAAGGAATACCTACATGCTGCTTATAAATCAAAGGAATGTCTATAAGCTACTTGTAAAACTGAGGAATGACTATGTTATACCAGGGTTTTTACCAGGTTTTTAGATTGGATTTGGTAGGTTATACTTAACTGGAGAGGTCAAAGTCACACAACACATGCACAGAAGAAACAAAGGGTAACATATAACACTGTGTACATTTATGAACAATGTTATTTGTATACTCCTAAGGTTAACAATAGTAATACTTATATGTGAATAAATCGTTAAAACAAATGTGCCGAGCACGGGCGAGGAACCGCAATGGAACTAGGAATATGGTTGTTGTTGTTGTTGTTGTTCCCCAGGCTATCTGGCCGAATAGCCCCAAGGTCTCGAGCAAGGCCAAGGCCATAAACGAGCGCCCCCACAAAATCCTCCCTGCTTACCACTAACAAAGCCCGGGTGACCGAAGCCACTCCAAGGCAGGGAGCTGAGGAGGGTGCGGAAACGCCCGGGAAACCAAAGCCCCACCCAAGGCCCTGTGCCCCTCAGCAATTATGAAGGGAAAGTTGAGGGGTAAGGGAAAAATGTGACGCTTTGGCTCCCAATCTGCCAACTTCTAGGTTGGCAGTAGGGAGGTCAATCCACGGAAAAGACGCTGCCACTTGAGATCTAGAAGATATATAAGTAAAAGGAACAGTCAGAGTAAGCTATGGGTATGGCAGAGATCGCTCAGTTCTCACTCGGATAGACCAGCCCATCACCACATGACTAGAACCCAATCCTCTCAGCATCAGCTAGGAAAGGCCCTAGAAAGCCGCCTTTGGCGGGGGGATAGCTCCCCTATTTCAACTCCTTTCGGGGTTGGCCCGGGAATATGGTAGCTGTATTTATCTTGAATTTACTCACACAATAAATAGGAACTCTCACAAGAATCTGGATCAACATCAGAGTCAAAATTCTGGACCCTGTCTGAGAAATAACCCTCGTGCGCACTGAGGAAATATTCAGAGTCTCAATAAGGTGAATGAAAATAGAGTCTCAATTTGGGGACTGTCGTTTTAGCTATTCACTTGGATACACTTAGTGAGGAAAATAAACAGAGTTAATATTTGCGGACTCTAACTTATTATGGCACATGTTGCACTGGTGTAATTTTAGGCAGTCTCAATTTGGGGACTGTGCAGTTATTATGTTAGTTTCACCTTATGAACTTACAGATTTCACTCGATCTGCCCCTGACCGTTATAAGAGGTTCAAAGAACTCGGGGCGATGTTGAAACCTTTCAATTGTCAGTGTCCTCAACTATGGCGTCGGACAGATACACTAAGGACTTTTATATGTAGTGCCGTTGTTAGCGGTATCTCAAAAAGCCCAAACTAGTCGAATGACCTTTACCATGGCAAGTATCTTTCTATAGTTTGAGAGTGCGGTTTTAGCAAAAGAAGTAAGGTGGGGTGGGTTCTAATACTAAAGGTGCAGCCTACTAGGGATCCTATTATTAAACACTATACCATGGCATGTGCTAATATTTATTCCTCAATAGGTAAAATAACTCCTCAGACCTCGATAGACATTCACCATAGTTTCAGTACTATCCTTGAATGGGAGGGTAATTTTAGGGCTAGATTATGAAAATGTACATTGAATCAAGCCCTAGAATCGCTTGCCTTATGCAGGTTTTCGTCGGAGTAGTGACAACTTTAGCTGAGATGTCCCAGGGCAGATGTGCGGGGGTCAAAAGGTCATAAGTCAAAGGGTGCGTATTCTGGGGGGATTAGGAGGACCCTTCAGAAGTTTGCGGGTAGGTGAGCCGACTTCTTGGCGGAAGAGGAGCGTAAGTGTCCCTGCTTAGTGTGGCGATGTTGGTCCTTCTGTACCTGACTAGCTTCTTTCTGGGAGCCTCGTCGTGTTGTTGTGATGTGGTGATGGTCTTGCCTGGTGTTTTTGGTATATCTGGTGTGATGGTGGCAATTCTGACATCTCGTCTGGTGTTAGGTAGTGATGTACAGGGTTTGTTTGAGCGGCTAGATGTGATGGTTTTATTTCCGATGGTATTTGTCGCACATGGTTTTATCTGCCTTGTGATTCTGTGTGCTGGGGATGAGTTTTCCTCTGCTTTATGTGTTTATTTCGGTCTTCTTTGTTGATGACGTGGGGTAATATAGGTATCCGCGCTGGGCATCATGTTGATCTTGTTCTTTGTATTCTTCTCCTTCGTTGTTGTTATTTCTGCTTTAGTTATTCATTCTTCTTTTTCTACTCTGTTTTCCTTGCTGCGATGGAATGTGGTTGTTGTTTGTTTTGGTCTCCCCTTCTTCGCCTGGCTTCCTTTTGTTGGTTATGGGGGTCTTTGTCAATCTGGTTATTTTATTTCCCTCTTGGGAATGGTAGGCACGGCCCTGTGACTCCAGCTGGAAACAAAAGATGTCTCTGTGGCGGGTGAACGTGGAGAGGGCGTTGAGGTATGCCCACCAGTCTATGGATCATTGGTCAGGAACACGCTGGGGGTTTGTGAAGACTGATAGGAATGAGGGCTTTTCCGCAATAATGGCTGCGGTTTGTGCCTCGTCTACGAAGCGAATCTTGAAGAAATTGTCCTGATCGGCGCTCCATTTAACTTTGGTGATATAGGTCGTGGCAGAATTCATGGTGGTTGAAGGCGGGTGCAGGTAGAGGTGGTAGTTGTTGTGCTGCTGGCAGTGTGAGGGCAACTGATGACCTGGTCAGCGACCTGAGGGGATTTATTGATCAATGCGGACGTGAAAGTACGTGGGCTTATAAAACTGTCAAAAACTGTTTGTGGGAAGGCTGAATTTGTGTTTGTTGCTGATGATATTCTGAGTGTTGTTGATGTGTGTGTGGGTACTATGTGGTTTGTTTGGTGTGTGATGTGGTGGTCAGAGGTTAGGTCAGGTTTGTGTGTCAAAATTGGAGAGAATCGGACCAGGAGTTTTGATAACCAGCCTGATCTTGTCTGAGGGGTGGAATTGGGCTGGTATCTGAGGGTGTAGAGGGTGTGGATGACGGTGGGGTTTGAGATTGGGGGTGATGGGTTGACTGGTGAGGTTAGGGTATAAAGTGATTTGTGGAGAAATGGATGATGTGTGTGGTATGTGTCTGGTGGGGGAGGGTATGGTAGAAGGGTAGGGTCGTAGGGTGGGAGTGGGGGTTTGATCTTGGAGGTTGGTAGGAGAGGCGGAGGGTGCGGTTTGACGATTGTGTAACCTGGAAGATAGATTTGAGAGATGAGAATGTTCTTGGGTTTGGGGTTTTGGAGGGTGGTGGGGTTGGTAGGGGAGAGGTTGGGGTAAGACATGAGTTGGTGGTGTCGGAGGTGGGGATGAGGATGTTGTTGATATGCTTGAGGTGTGTGAGTTTGGGGTGGATGTGCATAAAGACGGGGTTGTTGAGGGGGTTTTGTGTTTTCGTTTAGGTGAAGGTGGTGAGGAAGTGGGCGGAAGGTCGCTTGGTTGAGGATTGTCTGTGGGACTTCTTGCGAGTGGGTTAGGGGTGGTTTGAGTTGTTTGTTTTGTGTGTTTAACACCTTACGAGCGGCCTATGCGGTTTATTTATGTGTACCGCACAGCGGGGTGTTTTTAGCCAAAATAGGGCTGTTTACGTGGTCATTTTCATGCCTAAATAAGACCCAGAACGTAAAACAAGTACCTATCCCTGAAAGGGCATAAACAGAGCTTTCGAATGACACCATAACGATCCTTGTATGATGGATAGTTTTCTTGCAATAACCGTGCAACGCGAGTGCAAAAAGCAGGTAATTCGGTACTTTCAGTACATAATTGAGTATGTAGCGAGTGAGAGAGGGAGGAGGGAGCTGAGATTTGTGTCAGTAGGTTCGCCGCGGTGGTCTGGAGCAGTCATACGCTCGCTAGTCTCCTGCCACCACTTGTCTCTCTCTCTCAGCCACATTACGTGCTGAAATTGCCACTCGAGTTATGTCGAGCGCCGCCACATAGTCCAGCTTTATTTAACTCGACTTATGTTGCTCGCCGCTAATTAAGGGTTAAAAAACAAAAATTGTCGTTGGGAAGGTGTGTGTGGTGAGTGGGGTGGGCGGGGTCATAGTGTGTAGTGGGTATGAAAATGCGGTTTGGTGGAATTTTTCTTTTTTGCTGATGCTGACTTGGTTTTGTGGGTGGATGGGGTTGAGTGGGGTGAGGGCGATAGTGGGGGAGGTGAGGTTGGAGTTTGAGAGCTTTGTTCGGAGTGGTGAATTCTGATTTTGGAAAACATTTTGGTATCTTGGTGGGGTTTGTCGTAGTAGGTATTACTGGTTTAGGTTAGGGAGCTGTTGGCTGGTCACGTGTTTGGTCATGTGTTGTAGGAGACTGTTGGTGGTTGTACCCATCGATGACCAAAGGACGGTAGATCCTAACGAAGCGATTTCGTTATGTCCTAGTCTCTCTGTGATAATCCACGATTATTTGGAAAGAATTGGGGACGTTTAGCTCTTTGTAAGGCCCTACTCAACGGGGACACAGTTTGTGGATGATAGGTAACTTGGCTACAATTACTGTGTCGCCAATGGCGTAGGGGTTGTAAGGCTCGGTGGTGTTCAGTTGTACGTCCTGACACACTTGTGCTGTGTGTAGGGTGTTTTTGAGGTGTATGGGGTCTATGTTTATTTAAGAGGTGGGAGGGTGGGCGAGGTGGTGAAATGGAAGTAGTAGGGGGGCGACGCCATACAGGGATTAATGGGGGGTGATGCCGTCCTCTCTAGGGCAAGAGTTAATACCCCATTGTATCATCTTTATTTGCGCGTGCCAGTCGATGGTGTTGAGGGCTATGAGGCGCATTCGTAGTTGGTTATTAATTGTTCTATGACTGCGTTCACAATTGGTGTTACCTTGTGGTTAGTATGGTGATGAATGTGCAATCTTTATGCCACATTCCTGGGTAAATGCTTTCCATACTTGACCTGAGAACTCTGGGGCGTTGTCAGTTAGTAAGGTAATGGGTAAGCCATAGTTTGGGAAGATTTCAGTGGCGAGGTCTTCTGCTACGGTGAGGGCGTTATAGTCTTTTATTGGGCAAGTTATTAGGAATCTTGAATATACGTCGACGAATGTGACTATAAAACTTTTTCCATTGCTTGCAGGAAAGGGACCCATCACGTCGAGGGAGAGGGTTTGCCAAGGTTTGTTGGCTGAAATCTTTCCGGCTGGTCCAGGTGTTTTACCTCTATCTTTTCCTAAGGTAGAGGGTTTGCAGGCTTCTGTGACTCGTTTTGCGATGGTCGATGGATTAGTTGTCCAATACATTTGTTGGAAGGTTTGAAACATATTTGTTTGACCTAAATGTATTCCGTTGCCTTAGTGGATGATTATCATGAAGTCCTGGGTGGTGCGGTGGTCGACGCCGATGTGACCAGACTCTGTGTATAAATGATCACCTACCTGATGGAGGTGGTGAAAAATTTCCTTAGGTATCCACTTGGGTTTGATCTTTCTTTGCCAAGCTTGTAGTAAGGTTGGTTCGGTGTCTGCTTGTGGTGTTTTGTGTGGTTGAGTGACTGGGGTTGAGGTCGATAAGGCGGCCAAGGTGGATGGTGTGGCGTCTGGTACTGGTAGGCGGGAGAGGGCATCGGCGTTGGTGTGCAATTTACCTGGCCGGTAATTAATTTCGAAGTCGTATTCTTCGAGAATCTCTCGCCATCATACTAGGAAGGCTACACTTACACTTAGTTACACTTAGTTGTATTCCATCCGTTAGTGACACAGTTGAGCTGGGGCTCCACTGCGACCAGGCAGCTCCCTTTCTTCCACTCTCCATTCCAGAAGTCGGTTGGAGTTGGTGCTGGGGTATCCTGGTGTTGGTGTCCGGTCCGGTATTTTGGCCAGCCACATGTGACTCGCCATCATACTAGGAAGGCTACACTTACACTTAGTTACACTTAGTTGTATTCCGTCCGTTAGTGACACAGTTGAGCTGGGGCTCCACTGCGACCAGGCAGCTCCCTTTCTTCCACTCTCCATTCCAGAAGTCGGTTGGAGTTGGTGCTGGGGTATCCTGGTGTTGGTGGCCAGTCCGGTATTGGCTGAATTGGTTTCCGACCGAAGTAGCCATTGTAGGGATTGGTGGTCAGTGATGATATCTACTTTCGTGCCGATGAGGAACGACCAGAATTGACACAAGACCCAAATGATGCCGAGACATTCTCTTTTTGTGGCGCGTAATTTTGATGGGCATTATTTAGAGTGAACTAGCGCAGGCTATTATGTGCTCTTTCCCATCCTGTACTTGTGCTAGGACTGCACCTATTACATAGAGTGATACTTCTGTGTATAACCTGAACGGGTGCCAATAGTCTGGGAAGGCTACTGTAGGGGCATTCACTAAGTTGTTTTTTAAGGTATTGAAAGCTTGGTCACGTTCTGGTATCCATATGAATTCTGTGTCTTTGTGGGAGAGTTTGTGTAGGGGTTTGGCTATTATAGCGAAATTTTGCACGAAGCGTCGGTAATACGTAGCTAGGCCGAGGGGGCCTGTAGTAGGGGGCGGTTGGGCTGCTATGGCGGATAGTTTACGAGGGTCTGGGAGATGCCTTTTTCCGAGATTACATGTCCCAAGAAATCTACTGTTTGTCGGGAAATCTCGCATTTCGATGGTTTTAGGTTTAATCCTGCCTGTCTGATGCGTTGGAACACTTGCCAGAGTCGCTGAATGTGCTCGGGCCACGTCTTCGCGTACACGATGACATCATCTAGGTACGTTAGACAGGTTTCCCAAGTTAATCCTCTTAGCACGGACTCCATGAGGCGGGAAAGCATTGCAGGACCATTGCATAGACCGAAGGGTAGGACATTGAATTCATAAAGATGTCCTCCGCTAGTGGAAAAAGCTGTCTTTTGTTGGTGTTCGGGTTTGATAGGGACTTGCCAGTACCCGGCTTGGAAGTCGAGGGTGGTGAACCATTTTGAGCCGTGGAGGGAGTCTAGCGAGTCGTCAATTCTTGATAATGGTGTGGCGTCTTTGATGATTGCGTCATTGAGGCGTCAGTAATCTACGCAAAACCATGTGGATCCGTCTTTGTTTTTTACTAACACTATGGGGGAGGACCAGGGACTGACGAAGGGCGTGGCAATTTCGGCATCCAACATTTCTTGAACCTGGTGGTCTTCTTCCTGTCTTTGTAGTGGGTTTTTTCTGCGGGAGGGCTGACGGATGGGTGGTCCAGTGGTATGGATGAGGTGTTCTTCCATAAGGGTTTTTCCTATTTAGGTGGAGGTTTGAGCGAAGACGTCGGCAAACTCATGCAATACTTGGTTCATTTAGTGCTTTTGCAGTGGTGTTAAAGTTTTGGGAAGGGGTGGAAATACGATGGGGGAAGCTGGTTTGATTGGTTTGGGGTCTACGTCGTCGAAAGTTTCGAGGTCTCCAATTATGAGGCCTTTTGGGAGTGTCAAAACTTCTTCCGATATGTTGGCAATTAGGATGGGATTACGTTTGGATGATAATAGGGCGGGTTGAATCCTGCAGCGTTCCATGCAGGTGCTGCGTTTTTTTGGGGTGTGGATCATATTGTGCTGTGGGAGGGGTCCGAGGAGGGGGTGCTGATGTCTGGGATGGATGGACATACGTTGGTTTATTACTGTGGGGCTGATGATGGTGGGTTGCTGATGGGGTTGAGGAAGTGAGTGGTGATTTTCTGTGGTGGTGGTTTGGTTGGATAGGTTGTGGGGCGGTCTTGACATCACTGAAGCGGGGGGCGTGGGAAGGGTTTTGGGCAATAAGTTGGATAAATTGTAAGGCAGCGTTGAAGTTGCTGAGATAGGAGGTATGGCAAGTTTGGTTGTTGGTAGAGTTGAGCGGAAGGCATTTATCGGAGAGATAATGGATTTGGCGTTACAGATTATTTGAATTTTTGCTGGTTGAGGTCTTCCTAGGATTCTTGGGGAGGGCAAGGGGTGGGCTTGGTGGGCTTCTCTTGGTCGTTTTGTTTATGTGTTTTTTTTTTTTTTTTTAAAGATAAGGAGTCGTCTGCCGCAGTCTAGCTGTGCTTGAAGTTGTTGGAGTAGGTCTAGGCCCATGTAACCGTCGTACTGTTGACAGTCAGAGTGGAATACGACGAATGGGTGGTTGCATGTGGCGTTAGGTTGGGGGGAGGTGTTATGCAGTGGTGCTGTTTCTCCTCTAATCAGTACGGGGGAATTTCCGGCATTATCGTGCGGCGCCTGTATCAAAAGAATCTTGTCGGAATGCCTTGAATTTTTGTGAGGTGGTAGATTAGTGGTCGTTTGTCGAGTGCGGCCTCCCCCGCCGAAGCCATGACGGGCGGGGGAGGTGTTAAAAACCCTGGGGGGCATCGTTGGAGTCCTCCAGGATTTCTTCTTCTTCCTATGTGATTTGTGTGATATCTTCTGTTTCATATTCCTCTTGGAGATTGTCTTCTTCTAGGTTTCTGGACTCTTCCTCTGCTGCTGGTAAACGAAGTATATTGTTCCTGTTCTTTGCTTGGTCTCGGATGAAATGAATGGGGCAGATAGAGTTGCATGCTCGGAAATCAAATGGGTTGATCGTCACTAGTGGGTGATCTCTAGGGTTGTACCCTCATGTGGGTCTCTGAGAGAAATGCCTGGATTGTTTATTTGAAGGTTCTATCCGGGGTGGGATTGTCTGAGGTTGATTTGACCGGCACTACTGGGTGCGGGCGGGGTTATACGGCTGAGGGCGACCCGGTGTTGGTCTGGGGTTGTACATTTGAAAATTCCTTGGCCTGTTGTTAGGTTGTGGGTGAGTAGGGAATCTCTTTATGGCCGCTACCATAGGCATCTTGGGGTGGGCGGCGAGAAGTTTCCTGATGGTTGGATGTCCTTTTGGAATCGGGTAGGGTCGTGAATAGTAAAGTCTTCTTTGACGAACGTTGGTAGTATTCTGAGGAGATGACTGAAGGTTTGTTGTTTTTGTTGCTCTGTGGTGTGTGTCGGGTAGGCGGATTTGATGTGCTGGTTAATTGTGGCCAG
Source organism: Paralithodes platypus (assembly GCA_032716605.1). NCBI lineage: Eukaryota > Metazoa > Arthropoda > Malacostraca > Decapoda > Lithodidae > Paralithodes > Paralithodes platypus. The sequence goes on from CM064482.1 coordinate 19,935,368, forward strand.
GGTGCCGTTGATATCCCCTTCGTATTTTATCTCGTCAATTTTTGTTTGGGGGACGATGGAGCGCAATGATGGCTGATTTGCATCGATCACAATGGATTGGAATTGGTCCCAGGTAAGTGTCGGTGTTACCTGTGTGGCTACCAGGTAAACAGCTTTTCCCAGGTGTGGTAATAACACAGCGATCTTTTCGCGATCGTGGTTATAGGCCAGGTCGAGAACTGGCTTAACCATATCCAGATAAGTTTGAATATCGTATGAATCTCCATCGTATTTGGGGATGGGAATATGGGAGCGATTAACTGCCAAGATTACTAGTGTTTATACAACGCTCTATCTCTTCTGATTTGTGCGCTGAAATGACTTTTTCTTCCCGAATCAAGGACCACCGTCAGCTGCCAATGTTATACCAGGGTTTTTACCAGGTTCTTACATTTCATTTGGTAGGTTCTACTTAACTGGAGAAGTCAAAATCACGCATCACATGCACAAAGAAACAAAGGGTAACATATAACACTCCATATATTTATGAACAATTTTATTTGCATGCTCCTAAGGTTAACAATACTAATACTTATACGTCAATAAATAGTTAAAACATAAATGTGCTGAGCACGGGCGAGGATACGCAATGGGACTAGGAATATTGCAGCTGAATATATTTTGAATTTACTCACACGATATATAGGAACTTTCATAAGAACCTGGATCAAAATCAGAGTAAAACTGCTGGACTCTGTCTGAGAAATAACCCTCGTGCGCACTGAGGAAATATTCAGAGTATCAATAAGGTGAATGAAAATAGAGTCTAAAGTTAGGTACTCTATCGTTTTAGCTACTCGCTTGGATACACTTAGTGATGAAAATAAACAGAGTCAATATTTGTGGACTCTAACTTATTATGGCACCTGTCTCACTGGTGAGTCTCAATTTGTGGACTCTGCCATTATTATGTTAGTTTCACCTAATTTCACTGGTGTATTATTGTGTGTGTTTTCAACATTTACTCCTAGACTAACAACTCAATTGCATATTGCAGAACTAACCTTCATCTGTAGACTGGTGATGATTTGACATCGCTACGACAAGTGGTTATCGAGATATGATGATGGCAATGGAGGTGTTTTTCCGCATATTTTTGCCCGCGTCCGAACGCTCCGCTGCGACCCTGGGTAGCACACACTAAGTCACTCGTCGCTTCGGTGGCTTTGCTACCGGGAGTCAATATTATGTTTTTATGGAGATAATGTCATATTTATTGTGTCATTTATTACTTTTACAACCATTATTGAGTTATGTGAAACTTTGTATAACATATTTTCGGCACTTTCACTGTTATTGGATATTATTGTCACTTTCACGGTATTACTCTTCTTGTTATGAATTATTGCCACTCTCACTGTTATTATTGAGTTATTATTACTTGTTATACATATGTGTGTCACTTTTACTTACTCTAATAGGTTAGGCAAGCATACAGTAGCTGATTTCTAAAGGTTACGATACCGTACAGTACCGTAATTTACACTTGTAATTATTTCAATAAAAGTTAGTTATTATTAAAAAAAATTGTGTCTTTTTCACTTGCCCGTATTGTAATATTGTTATATTTTACTGGCCGGGCAAGGAGAGCCGACAGCCGACGCCGCGGTCACCCGCATCTTCACTGACCACTTGTTCATAGTCAAAGTCACTCCCAATGTCACTCCCAAGTTCACTCAGTTCACTATATTCACAAGCACTGCATTCACCATCGTCATTATCCTCGTCATGATTGTTCTCATCGGTAATAAAAAAAAAATCAAACTCTAATTCATCCGCCACTTCACTCGCATCTATACTAACCACTTGTTCATCGTCAAAGTCACTCCCAAGTTCACACAGTTCACTATATTCACTTAGCTCTTCCACAGTGCGTGCAACACCACCGAGACTTAACACTGTTTTCTTGGTCGTTTTAGCCTTGCTTTTCTTAGGCGTACGGGACGCGGCGGCTGGCGGAGATTTGGACGTAGCGATTTTTTTTGGATTAGCTCCATCCATCTTGGATGCTAGAAAAGAACTGACACTGACTGTTAGTTTGTGGCTTAGTGGTGATTTTGCCTCATATGAGGCCTCCCGGATTCCGAGGGTTAATCTCATGACATGGTGCACTTACATCGGACTAATGCGATTAATTAGCTAGGACATGTCCTGGGGCTAGAGGTACTCGTCTATCCTGACCGTTATGCTAATCGTTGATGAAGTTCCGTTTCGGTACTCTTGACTTGGGGTCTGTAATATGATGTCTCTAGTGTCATGACACAGTGACAACGTATCGGGATAACACGAGGAGATAGTAAGATCATGAACTTACTGATTTCACTCGATCTGCCACTGACCGTTATAAGAGGTTCAAAGAACTCGGGGGCGGTGTTGAAACCTTTAAATTGTAAGTGTCCTCGACCATGGCGTCGGACAGATACACTAAGGACTTTTGTATGAAGAGTGCCTTTGTTAGCAGTATCTCACAAAGCCCTAACTAGTCAAATGACCTTTACCATGGCAAGTATCTTTCTATAGTTTGAGAGTGAGGTTTTAGCAAAGGAAGCAAGGTGGGGACATGTTGGACGGTTATGCTTCTAATATTAAAGGTGCAGCCTACTAGGGATCTTATTATTGGCATGTCATAATATTAATTCCTCAATAGGTAAAATAACTCCTCAGACATTGATAGACATTCACCATGGTTTCAGTACTATCCTTGAATGGAAGGGTAATTTTAGGGCTAGATTATGAACATGTACATTGAATCAAGCCCTAGAATTGCTTGCCTTATTCAGGTTTTCGTCGGAGTAGTGACGACTTTAGCCGAGATGTCCCAGGGCAGGTGTGCGAGGGTCAAAAGGTCATAAGTCCAGGGGGGCGTATTCCGGGGGGATTAGGAGGACCCCTCAGAAGTTGCGGGCAGGTGAGTCGACTTCTTGGCGGAAGAGGGGCGTATGTGTCCCTGCTTAGTGTGGCGATGTTGGTCCTTCTGTACCTGACTGTACACTTGTGGTGTTCTTTTGATGGGGTTATGGTCTTGCCTGGTGTTGTTGGTATATCTGGTGTGATGGTGGCAACTCTGGCGTCTCGTTTAGTGTTAGGTAGTGATGTACAGGGTGTGTTTGAGCAGCTAGATGTGATGGTTTTATTTCTGATGGTATTTCTCGCATGTGGTTTTATCTGTGTGGTGATTCTCTGTGCTGGGGATGAGTTTTCCTTCTCGGTGTATAAGCTCTACTTTGAGTGTTTATTTCGGTCTTCTTTGTTGGTGACGTGGGGTAATTTAGGTATCCTGGGCATCGTGTTAATCTTGTTCTTTGTATACTTCTCCTTCGTTGTGTTTATTTCTGCATTAGTTATTCCTTCTTCTTTCCTACTCTGTTTTCCTTGCCGTGATGGACTGTGGCTGTTGTTTGTTTTGGTCTCCCCTTCTTCGCTTTGCTTCCTTCTGTTGGTTATGGGGGTCTTCATAAATCGGGTTAGTTTAGATTACATGATACTTGTAAAACTGAGGAATGACTACATGCTACTTGTAAAACTGAGGAATGACTACATGCTACTTGTAATACAAAGGGCTGTATAAATGTATTGTATATGTTACTTGCAAAACTGAGGAATGAGTACATACTACTTGTATAACCAAGGAGCACCTACATGCTACTTGTAAAACTAAGGAATGACGACATAATTATTACTTGCAAATCGAGGGAATGACTACATGTCATGGGGAGGTGTGGTGGAGTGGTCATGTCACTGGATTGGTAATCCAATGGACCCGGGTTCAAATCCCGATATGTTAATGGGAATATATTATTGGGATTGAATTTGTGCTGTACCTAGTATCAGTGCATTACCACAAAGCCTACCGAAATGCCAAAAAAATACCCTCATTGTTCCCTGATTAAATAACACTGTATGAATATTCCCATATTCAAAATATGTTACAAGGGGACAATGCCTAGTGAGTTCACTGCTCAATAGGTGGCGTTCTGAGAGTGAGGGTCTGAGTCTGGAGGGTGAGACGGTGAAGCACTTGAGCGAAGCAACCAGCCGCTTCAGAGATGGAGCTGCTTCGAGTAATTATGGATGCTTCGCATGTCTCACTCCCCAGACTGGAACAAGACCTCACAGGCTTCACCGTGTTGAGCGGTGGAATGTACAGGCTCTCAGCCTATGCCCGAGAGGGTAAGTAGTTGGAATATAGAAAAAAAAAAAAAATATATATATATATTACTTGAAAAATTAGGGAATTACTTCATGTTACTAGTTAATTAACACACAAAGAGCGGGTGGTGAGGTATTTTACACCGAGCCGCCCAGCCGGCACAATCCCGAAATATTCGCTCATTTTCACTCGCCCTAGCGCCGTTACTATGGCTCCAATGCGAATGAAACTGAAACGGTCATTTTTGGAACAAGCAACTCTTCCATTCCCCATAGATGTCTATTCTGGATGTTGTGAGTGAGTGAGGAGGGTGGGAGGAGGTGAGGAAGAGAGGTTACTTTTTGGTCTATTTCCCGAGCGCGTTCGGATGCGTTCGCTTTGTCCTGACTTCGGCCTCACGAGCGTCTATTATTCCTTGGGTAAGATGTCTTATTTTCTCTTATTTCTCCTTATTTCTGTATTCTCTGTATTCTCGCTCGCTCTCGCTCTCTCTCTCTCTCTCTCTCTCTCTCTCTCTCTCACTCTGTCTGTCTGTCTGATTCTCTCTCTCTCTGGCTAGCTCGCTTTCCCTCTCTCTCTCTCTCCCTTTTTCATTCGTACGCGCTGTCTCACTCTCTCTCCCTTTCTCTCTTCCTCATCCGTATATGTAATTCTCATTATTATTTTCTCTAATCCCTCTTTCTTTATTTGCTTGTAATATTTCTGTATTATTATATCTTTTTCACTCTTTCTTCAGTTCAGTTTCTGTATTCTCTCTTTCTCTCTCTCTTCCTCATCCGTATATGTAATTCTCATTATTATTTTCTCTAACTAATCACTTTATTTCTTTTATCTGCTTGTAATATTTCTGTATTATTATATCTTGTTCACTCTTTCTTCAGTTGTTTCTGTATTCTCTCTTTCATTTCTCATCATTCTCTAGATTTCATTCCTTACAATCTACCGTACACCGTGATATATACGCCTATCAAATGATAGCAATCAATATACGGTATATATATATATATATATATATATATATATATATATATATATATATATATATATATATAATTATATATATATATATATATATATATATATATATATATATATATATATATGCTGTATACAGTATATACTGTATATTATAGAAAGAGAGAGGAGTCATAGCAATGTCAAGGTCACCTTCGTAAGGAAAGAAATCTACCGTACACCGTGATAATTATATACGCCTATCAAATGATTGCAATCAATATACACCAATATACAGTATATATATATATATATATACTGTATATTGATTGCAATCATTTGATAGGCGTATATATCACGGTGTACGGTAGATTGTAAGGAATGAAATCTACCGTATACCGTGATATATACGCCTATCAAAATATGATTGTCTCCTTTATTAATTCCACTAACCCACTTGAATACCTCTATCATGTCACCTCTACCTCTGCGTCTCTCTAACGATTGTAAGCCTAATTTCTTCAACCTTTCTTCATACGGAAGATTTCTAATATTATGGATCATTTTTGTCATTCTACGTTGTACTCTCTCCAATGAATCTATGTCCATTCTGTAATAAGGACACCAACATTGAACAACATAATCCATATGGGGCCTCACTAATGACAAGTAAAGTTTTAAGATAACATCAGCAGTTCTGTTACTCACACTCCTAGATATGAACCCGAGAATCCTGTTTGCCTTGTTACGAACGGTTATACATTGTTTTCTAGGTTTCAAATCATTGCTAACAAACACACCTAGATATTTCTCACAGTTTGAGTTTTCTAATTCCATATTAGCTAGTTTATATTTAAAATTTGTATGCATCTTCCCTATCTATAATACCTTGCATTTGTCAATGTTAAACTTCATCTGCCATTTTACTGACCATTCGTGTAAGGTATCTAGATCCCTTTGCAGACACTCTATATCTCTAACTGAATCAATTTTTCTCCCCATTTTGGTATCGTCTGCAAATTTACTTATCCTACTAGTTATACCTAAAGCAAGGTCATTTATGTATATAATAAACAACAGAGGACCTAATACAGATCCCTGGGGGACACCACTCTTGACTGATCCCCATTCTGACTTAGTACCATTTATGCTGACTCTCTGCTTCCTACCTATTAGCCATAACCTAATCCATCCTAAAAACGCCCCACCTATTCCATGTGCCTCAACCTTTCTCATCAATCTCTCATGAGGGACTCTGTCGAAAGCTTTACTGAAATCTAAATATATAATATCGTATGCCTTGTCATTATCTACTGCTTCATATACCTCTGTGAAAAAACTAAGCAAATTAGTAAGGCAAGACCGTCCCTGAGTGAATCCATGCTGAGAAGAATTGATTAAGTTAAATGTTTCTAAGTGGTTTCTCATTTTCCTAGCAATAATTGACTCTAGTAGCTTTCCTATGATTGAAGTGAGACTAATGGGACGGTAATTGGATGCTATTGATTTATCACCTTTTTTGAAAATCGGAACTACATTAATTTTGCAAGCTTCCAAGCTTCTGGAACTATACCTGTTTCTAATGAATTGTTAAAAAGAAATGTTAATGGGTAACTTAACTCATCTCTGCATTCTTTTCATACTCTAGCATATACCTCATCGGGACCAGGCGATTTCTGAGGTTTCAGTCTGTCAATTTCCTTAAGCACATCATTTCTACTTATAGTAACCGTACTTAACCTATTTTCTATACTATCGCTATATACCTTACGGACTTCTGGAATCTGTGCCAAATTTTCATTAGTGAAAACGGATACAAACTGACTATTTAATGTACTGCACATTTCTAAATCATTGTCTGTCATTTCTCCTATCGAATTTTTAAGGGGGCCTATTTTATCTCTAACTTTAGATTTATATAGCTGGTAAAAAGCCTTAGGGTTATTTTTTGAGTCATTGGCTATCCTGATTTCAAAATTTCTTTTGTCTGTCCTTTTTTAACCTCTCTTGATAGATTCTGATAGTAAGCAAGTAGGTGAATTTCGCCTTTCTTAATTTTTCGATATATTCCTCTCTTTTTTCCTAGAAGGTATACTAGTCTATTATTCATCCATTTGGGTTGGTTCTGTGTTGATCTAAATTTTCTTTTGGGGATATATTTATTTTGCGCATTGTAGAGTGAAGTAATAAACTGATTATATGTAGCTGTCAAATTATCCTGAGTTAAGACAGGTATCTGAGAGAGAGTATGTTCATTAGCGCACCTGGGTCCACTTAATAGTTTAACCATAGGATCGACTCTTAAGGCTCTTCTTAATCCACCATAATTGGCTTTTCTGAAATCTGGGATAAGTGTCGTATTCTCTTTAGCCTTTCCTGTCCATTGTATGTTAAAATAAATTGATTTATGATCACTATTTCCTAGTTGGTCTCCTATCTCTACATTATTTATCATTTGTTCATTATTACTGAGAACTAAATCGAGGATATTATTACCTCTAGTAGGCGAGTCTATGAATTGAAATAAAAAACTATCCTGTACCGCCTCAATAAACTCTTTTGAATCTGAGTCGCCGATTTGATGCTGCCAATCAATATTCGGAAAATTAAAATCCCCCATAATACACACATTGCTAAACCTTGATGCTATTTTCACTTCCTGCCATAAAGCTGTATCTTCGTTTCTACTCATATTTGGTGGTCTATAAATAACTCCAATAATTATGGTCTCACTACCTTCGCTAACCTCTACCCAAACACTTTCGTTATCAGTATTTAGTCTAATACCTGATTTAATACAGCTTTTTAAAGAACTCCTGACAAACACTGCTATTCGGCCGCCCCTCCTACTTGTTCGGTCGCGTTTAAACAAACTATATCCTGGTATATGGAATTCTGCTAAAAAAAATCTTGATTCTGTATTAATCCATGTTTCAGTCAGTGCTATAATGTCTATATTTTCGTTGCTAACAAGTGCTCTAAGTTCATCCATTTTGTTACATAAACTCCTACAATTTGTATAATATAATCACAATGAATTTATTTTACTGGTATCGGATTTACCTATATTTCTAACTGAATTCCCATCTTCTGTTACACCTTCAATATTTCTACTAGCAGTACAATTAAAATCCTGTGACTGATATTTTCTATTCCTATCTGATGTACCAGTACGGCAATTTACCCTATCTAGACAATTATTCTTACTCATATTCTCAGGCTTTATTTTCAGCGAAACCCTGCGACAATCCTATCTATTGACCTAGCTAAATTTGCCACCCCTAGCCGAGAAAGATGAACCCCGTCCTGTGCGTACAACTGATTTTTACCATAGAAACGGGTCCAGTTATCAAGGAATGGTATTACATTTGCATTGCAGTATTTTTTCCAGCCGACAATTGATACCAATTGCCCTAGATGACCATTCCTTGCTGACCCCTCTCCGTGGCAAGATACTGTGTACTACAGGTATGCCTCCCTTCCTCCTAACTTTATCTAACACCTCCCTGTACTGCCGAAGCAGTACTTCCGTCCTACCTTTACCAACATCATTACTCCCTGTACTGAGACAGATAATGGGGCTATCTCCAATATCTTTCATGATGTAATCAATTTCCTCTAACACCTTCCCAACCCCGGCACCAGGCAGACAGACAAGCTTCCTAATATCAGTACAGGTGGACCTAGCTAAGTGTCTGACCATGGAGTCCCCAACAATTGAGAAGGACTTGCCTCTCCTTGTCGATAACTTGGTAGCAGCTGCGGCAGCGGCAGGAACTCCTGGGGCAGCAGTTGAAGGTACTCCTGGGGGGGCAGCAGTCATAGCATTCCCTGTGTTTGGAGGCAACTTACTTACCTTTCTCCTGGTTTCCCCGCCGAAGGAAGCACTCGCAGCCTCACCATCACATTCGTCATCCAAGGTGATGAACTTGTTGCTGAGGGCAACTGGCCGCCGTAGAAATTTGCAGGTTGTTGCACTTGTTGGAACAACTGTCCAGGGAGCATCACGATCCCTAACAGCAGTTGCACTATCCTCACTTTTCTTGTCAGCCAAAGTCAGCTTTAAGGCCAAATTCTCGTCTTTGAGAGACTGCACCTCTCTCTCCACATTATCCAGCCTTTCTTGTAAAGCAAGACAAAGCTGGAGAATATGAGAGGAGGTAGCAATCTCGTCAACACCAGCCATTTTAAGAAAGCGTTAACACTATCACCACACTATTGGCAAAAATAAGTCACTGGGAGTCACTAGGGACAGATCGGCACTCAGCAAATGTCAGGCACGTACTCTCTCTCTCTCTCTCTCTCTCTCTCTCTCTCTCTCTGTTTCTCTTGCTTTGCAGGATTTTTGTTTTTGTTTTATATATAATATTAGTTCAACACATTTCCAAATCACCCTATGGGGTAGTGTTGACGACTATTTTTTTTTTTTCTTGTGGTGTTCCCAGGAGGTGTAATCCACATTTGATTGAGGTAGGCAAAAGGCAGTTATATGATTGAGGTAGGTAAAAGGCAGTTATGTGATTGAGGTAGGGAAAAGGCAGAACTGCCTATAGCGAGTGTATGAATGTGATTGAGGTAGACAAAAGGTAGAACTGCCTATAGCGAGTGTATGAATGTGATTGAGGTAGACAAAAGGCAGAACTGCCTATAGCGAGTGTATGAATGTATGTATGAATGAATGACATGGATGTATGAGGTGGACCAAGAACCAGCTGGATGGATGAGATTCGAAACTTATGGATATAATGGGTGATGTTGCTGATGATGATGAATGCACTTGTGTTTGGGTAGTGTGCTATTCCACCATATGAATGATTGAATGACATGGATTCATGAGGTAGTTTGAAATAGATGAATGAATGATTGAATGAAGTTATGAATGATTGGCAAGAAGGGAGGAGGTCTAGAAGTGTTCCAGTGTGTGGTACTCGGTGTAGCAAGTAGAAATGCAGAGTCCCACATTACACTGACTACACATGACCGAGCTTTCCTTCCTGACTTGGGCCCTCCTTGTTGTGTGTTTGCAGACGTGGCACTGCTTCAGTCCGTGCATCCGGTTGGATGCGATTTGTGATGCTGAGCGGGGACAATACACAATCTTGTGGGTCGCGAGGTAGTCCCGGCACTCAAGGCGGTAAGGCAGATTCACGACCGCCCTCGGAGGTGGTAGCACATGTGTGGTTCCGTGCTTCCTGAGGATGGAGTCGATGATGTCCTTGGTGAACAGCCTTACAGAGCTCCTCCTTCCTGTCCGCATCATCCACAGGTTGTACGCGTTCAGGATAGTGACATCAAGAAGATGGAGTACGACCTTCTTGTACCACTTACAGGTCTTCCTGAGGTAGTCAACAGCAGTGATTTGCATGTCACTCTTATCCACCAACCGCATGCTTATATTGTAGTCCATAACAACGTCAGGTTTGGAGATATCTACTAGATACTTGTCGCGGGTGACAGGGTCCATCTGGTACCTCTTCTTCCAGCTATCTCGCATTGTGGACTTGTGGAAGGTGGAGAGGACATTGACTGGCTTTGTGTCATGCCAACAAATAGCCATTATACTGTCACTGCTGCTCTTCTTCCGGATGATGTCTCCTTTCCGTGTATTAGGAAACTTGGGCCAGTGTTTCCTGTTTGACCTGACAGTTCCACAGCTTCCTGTGCTCCTTGTAAGGAGATACCTGGCAAGGAGAGGAGAGGTGTAGAAATTGTCGGTGTACAAGATACGGTTGGCATCCAGATACGGCTCCATCAGTGTCTTCACAACCGCCCCTGAAAGACCCAGAGGGTCGTTTGGAATGTCCACATCAGTAGCGGTGTAGATGATGAGGTCCAGCACGTATCTTGTCTCGCAGTCACACAGTACAAAGAACTTGATCCCGAAGCGGTGACACTTCAACGGAATGTACTGCCGGAAAGAGAGACGTCCACGGAATAGGATCAAGGACTCGTCGATCACAACATTCTGAAAAGGTTTGCAAACCGGCGATACATGTTCAGGAGGGAGTTCAGGAATGGCCGGATTTTCCAAAGCTTGCCAGCTCCGTGTGCCGCAGTGTTATCTACAAAGTGCAAGCACTTGAGAATTTGTCTATATTGGTCCTTGGGCATGTAGGTATTGAAGACTGGCGTTGATCTAATATCGTGCATCAGCCAATAATCCAGAACGTTGTGTTTTCTCATGTGCGGCATTAGCATGGTGAGGCCCAAAAACACAAGGAGCTCAGGGATATCAATGGGCGTCCATCTCCGCATGTTGGGCGAGGTCATCTCTTCGGAGTGCTGGCTTGCATACAGGTTTGTCTCCCTTACCATGTCCCCGAGCAATTCATCGTCGAAGAATTCCCAGAAGTAGTGATAAGGGGTATCATCCTCTGTTTAGGGAAAGCCAGGCTGGATGCCATTGGTACCTTTATCAAAATGGGGTGGAACCCCAGGCATATACCGAGGCTGGCAGTCCTCCCACAGAAAGAGAGGTGGCTCGTCCGGCTTCCTGCCCCTCGCGACCCCCCCTGGGGCACCTCCTGGGGCACCTCCCGGGGCACCTCCCAGAGCACCTCCTCGGGCCCTTCCTCGGGCCCTTCCCCGGGCACCTTGCTGTGGCTGTGGCTGTCCCTGTTGTGGCGGTCCCTGCTGTGGCTGTCCCTGTTGTGAGGGTCCCTGCTGTGGCTGTGGCTGTCCCTGCTGTGGCTGTGCCTGCCCGCCATCAGAATCGCTTGCCGGCGCGGGGGATATTCTGGCTTCAGGCGAATCGGGAGAGCTTGAGCCGGTGCCGGCATCACTTTCGGACAACGCCAGCCGACGCCTGGTCCTCCTCGTCCGCTGCATCCCGGGTGGCGTTGTCAACGTGGGAGGAGCATCAACAGCTGGTGTAGACGTGGCTGGACCTGGTTGTCCATGGGCGGGGGTATTTGGTAGCTGCAATACCTCCGAGATGTTTGCGAGCTCAACGGGCATCACTGGAGGCTCTGACGAGGCTCGCTGCCTGGATGGGTCTGGCTGTGGGGATAACGATCTTGGTCGTTTGGCCAGTCTGGTGTTGCCTATGAAAATTGTGGGAATGGTATTTCGTATGAGGGATGTGCAGACTCAAACTTTACTACTAAGACCTAATTTATTTGAGAGAGAGAGAGAGAAAGGAAGAGTCCTAGCAATTTCAAGGTCACCTGCGTAAGGTATGATATCTACCGTACACCATGATATATACGCCTAACAAATTATTGCAATCAATATACACCAATATACAGTATATATATATAGATACCGTATATTGATTGCAATCATTTGATAGGCGTATATATCAAGATGTACGGTAGATTGTAAGGAATGAAATCTACCGTACACCTTGATATATACGCCTATCATATGATTGCAATCAATATACAGTATATATATATATATATATATATATATATATATATATATAACAGTACACCGTGATATAATTATACGCCTATCAAATGATTGCAATCAATATACACCAATATACAGTATATAATATATATATATATATATATATATATATATATATATACCGTATATTGATTGCAATCATTTGATAGGCGTATATATCACGATGTACGGTAGATTGTAAGCAATTAAATCTACCGTACACCGTGATATATACGCCTATCAAATGATTGCAATCAATATACACCAATATATATATATATATATATTTTCTTTAATACATACGAGGTTGAAAGAAATGGCAATTTCTGCCATTATATTATAATGATAATGCTGGTTGTCCAGTGAAACGCGTCGTATATCCTGTATCTTCATGTACTTTAATGTAACCCTGTACCACCATGAATTTTGCTCATCTCCTTCATCTACTTCCTGCCACCCAGCGAAAACTTATCAGAGACCTGGAAACTTTGAATAATAAAATTTCCAACGCAGAAATTGCCATTTCTTTCAACCTCGTATGTATTAAAGAAAATTTATTACCTGGCTTTACCAACATATATATATATATATATATATATATATATATACTGTATATTGATTGCAATAATTTGATAGGCGTATATATCACGGTGTACGGTAGATTTCTTCCCTTACGAAGGTGACCTTGAAATGGGGGACAATACAAAATTCGTCTGCTATTTTTCCCGCCTTTGGTTCGCACCAACCTAAATTTGTTACCATCGAGTGAATTGAATTTTTAAAATCGCAGTCATCAAAATATCACTGGATTTCTATAGTCATGAATGTTACAGACATATTACTCTAACAGTCTATTCAGTACATTGTCCAATTTACAAAGTATTTATGATTAATAAAACATATTTGATTAGGCCCACAAAAACACATGGCAGTCATTCGAAAAATAGTCCTGTTATTATTTTAATAGATACCGGTAGGTATCCATGTCCTAAAATTAATATGATATGTATAAAAACTCGAGATGAACTTATAAAATAATCGTCATTAGCCACTTTACTGGATATTAGATTATACAATTGTAAACTAGTTTCAGATCTGGCAAGCGCATAATAAATTGATGCCAGTGTTCGCTACCCATAATAGTCATTATACGAAACTTCTCGGACAGTAAACATCTCTTCCCCACTTAACTTACTTTGTTAAATTTGACATTAGTTGTGCATCTATGTGCTGTGCACATTAGCAGTAATGGTGGTAGATATTTGTTTCTCACAGATGGAAATCTTAATATAATGTGGATTATAGTCTAAATAAAGGTAAAATATTCAGTTATAGATTGTGTCGTGCGTGCGTGTGTGTGTGTGTATTCCAAGGATGCCAGCGCACATCACATCTCTAAACTCGACCAAAAGTAGCCCAATCACTTAATACCGCACAACAGACAATTTCAGCTATTTTAATCCTATCACACACATGTTGTGGGGGATAATATGGCCAAAGGTTTTCTCTTACCACACCAATCGAAATATTAAATTAATCAACATAAATACAAATAAAGTCTGAGATCGCCTACCTTATGGTATGAACTATGGTAGCCTATCTCTCAGGATGCCCTAACTAAACATTGTATAAATGGCCATATATATCAATGCCTTAGCTATAACTAGGGTCCTGGTTTAGTTCAGAGGATTCCGGCTTCGGTAGATAAGGGTTATAGGTCAGGACTCCGGGCCGGGCGTGGGAATTGTGGTGGAGGAGATCACGGGACACGTCTCTACCGTTTAGATGTTTACTAGCGTCTGATCGGAACTTCAATTTCAGACTCGTAAATAAACTATATATTAATTCGTTACCAAGGGTTCATTCCCTCTTCACGAAATCATATAAATAATTATCAGCATTTAAATTATATAATTATAAAGGTGAACATCGTTTCACAACGATTTAGTGAACATAATATCAAGATATTAACGACCCTAAAGCAAACGGTGGATCGCGTATGCGGGCGCGGGAATATTTAAACTGATCCTCTTTACAGTTCTTCTAAACTTATTTCTACAAGGTTTTATAACTAAATTAACTTGATCAAGGTAATCTTATACAGTACTAAATTACCTAACATTAATTAATCTCTACAATATATACAATCACCGGGTTCTGGTAGGAAATTGTTCACTCTAGTGAGGTTACCCTATCGGAAGGTTGTTGCCAACATTCCCCAGATACCGGTGTAGTCAATTTATTTCTCACAGATTGGGGCCCGGCGAAGTATGATGTGTCGCATCATGTTAGATCACCTGCGGCTAACAAATCACGCCAATTTCTTCTAGACCCCGCAGCAGCTGCTCGTGGTGGTCTTGGGCTCCCTATTACTATGGGTTGCTGTTCTTCTTCCGGTGGGATGGCGAGTTCCATAGGTATGAGACGATCTACAGTTCGGAGAGTGGTTTGTCCTCGAGATACAACCTTAACGGTTCTGATAACTCCTTCGGAATCAGGATAGACTTCTTGGATCCTTGCTAAGGGCCATTTAGAGTGAGGTTGGTCCATTTTCAACAAGACTATGTCTCCCACTATCGGTTTGTGACGGTTACTAGCAGAATTCGCACCATAATACCTCTCCCGTAAGCTCAAGATATACTCAGATGCCCAATGTTTGTTCCAGGCGTCCAGTATTTTGCAGAGTTTATGGTAGCTTCGTCGCAAGTGTGCATCTGCTTCATTAACGGAGGGATCCACTAATTCCTCGGTCACGTCCAAACGGGGGACTGGGTCCAATCGTCTACCATATAATAAATGAGCCGGTGTTAAGGCCTCAATTTCCAGATTGGAGTCATCTTGATACGTTAGTGGTCGATTATTAAGAGACAATGAATGGAGGAAGGAAAAACACAGATAAAACAAAAACGTCCATGTGCCTAAAGGCATCCTCCATTCATAAAATGTTTATGATGAAAACTTAGGATGCCGAGTTTTGAGGGGAAGATCAGCTTTACCAGTACGACCTCGACAACATATTAATTCTTGATTGTCTAGATACAGCCCAAGGTCCTTCATTCTTTTGGTTGGCTTGGGATTGGGTTTACGTAGCTGTGTTAATTCCTCATCATACTTTTCAGCTTGTATCCTTCTGATCCAGTAGGTAAGTGGGTCTAATTCATCCATCTTTACCTTCTTGCTCAGGAACTTAAACACAAATTTAGTTACAGTTAATAGTTTGTCCAAATTGGAGAACTTGGTGATGTCAATCACTGAAGGCTCTGGGATAATTATTGGGTCCATATGAACTTTATCATCATTAACCTTCTGGTATGATTTTTGTTCTGGCCAATCACTCTGACATAGCCAAACCGGACCCTGAAACCACAGAGTTTCGTTAATCAGTTTCTTGACACCAACACCTCGGCTCACCAAGTCAGCCGGATTATCCTTGGACTTAACATGCATGAATGTATAGTTCATTTGCAGTTCCTTTATTTTGTGTACTCTGTTACGCACATAAACTATGTGACTATCATCCTTAGCTATCCAGTGCAAACATATCTCACTATCTGTCCATATATGTCTCGCCTAAAAAGGGAAACATACCATTCAAATAAGTAGCTAACCTAGTTCCCAATTCAACAGCGGTCAGCTCTAACTGTGGAAGGGTACGTTGTTTTAATGGCGCTAATCGGGATTTGGACATAATCATAGTAGATCGGACTTCAGTGACACAATAAGCTACTGCACCATACGCCTTAGATGAGGCATCACAAAATATGTGCAATTGAGCACATTATCAGAGGTAGGATCACATCTTCTAGGAAACTTGACTGAGGATACCTTCTCATATTCCACCTGCAATTTGTTCCACTCTTCTGTATATTTTTCAGGTAATGGAGTATCCCAACTCAGTGCTTCTCTCCAGGCCTCCTGAACTAAAATCTTCCCTTTAATTGATATGGGACTAAATATGCCCAATGGGTTGAACATCATAGAGACCTGACTTAAGAGTGTACGTTTTGTGAGTTTTACATCGGGAAACTTGAGGGGCTTTAGAGCCATCTCATCAGTAGTTGTTTTCCACAGCAATCCTAGTACTGGTTGATATTCTGGTATTTGATAGTCAGGATAGTCTCTTCTTATCTGGTCCAAAAGAATATGAGAGTTTGAATTCCAACTTTGTAGTGGCATATTGGCTTTATTACATTCTTGCCTTGCCAAATTGTAGATTTCAAACACCTCTTCTCCACTGTCGGCAACGCCCTGAAGATTATCCATGTAAAACAGTTGACCCATTTCCGGTTTTTCTGTCTTCTGGAAATGATATCTCAAAGTGCTGCACAACAAGAAAGGACTAGAGCAGGAACCAAACTACACTGACCGAAAGCAGTATTCTTTTATCCGCCCACCAGGCTGAAAAGGATCTTCAGGCCAAAGGAACTTTGTGAATTTGCGGTCCTGCTCCTTTAACCCTATTCTCAAAAAGGCTTTGGAGATATCTGCCACAAACTCAAATCTCTTAGTCCTGAATTTTAATAGTACATCGCCCAGTATTTCAGTCAGATTTGGTCCTACATAGAGACAATCGTTTAGACTTGCTTCATTCTTCGCTGCTCGAGAACTGCAGTTAAATACCACGCTGATGGGGGTAGTACTGGAGTCCTTACTTACAGCATGATGAGGAAGGTAATGACCCTCTTTATGGTTTATTTCACCTGGGACCTCCTCAATAAAGTCATTTTCCAACTGCTCTTGAATTATTTTATGATAAATGTCCAGTCGTTCAGGATGTTGACGCAATCTCTCCACCATTTTATTTAATTGACATCTTGAACTCTGGTAGTTAGTTGGTAATTCAGGGGCATTTATCATCCATGGAAGTCCTACCCAGTACTGGCCATCCTTATACTCAACTGTGTCTAGGTAGTGGTTATATGTTAAGATGTCTTCAGGGGTGGGAAGATCTGCTTCTATACCCACAGTGTCCAGTTCCCAAAGTTTGTGAACAGGTTCTTGTTGCTCTTCTAGAATGTCTCCTAGTTGTGATGGTATTAATTCTGCACCAATTCTAGCCACCACCAGAGATTGTGCCGGAGTCACAAAGACTGAATCCATCCGGTTGTCTGATTCACTTGGGCCACATGTGGGATATATAATCCCATGATTATATATCCACCTGATGAAGAAATTAACTGGATACCGTGTTTCCGAGTCATTTTTCGCAAGAAGCGACCACAATAGTCGGAGCCGATGATCAGTTGAATTGGACCTACTACGTCAGACTCTATAGTTCGGTCTGCTAGTTGAACACCCTTCTTTGTTAAGAAGTTAGATGCTTCCTTTAAACCCTTATTTACCACAGAAGTGTTACTGTCTTCCTTAACCACCGCAGTCACTTTACATTTATATTTGCCCAATTTAATCGGGTTTAACCACGTCAAATGTTTGTGTTTCCTTATTTGACAAAAATCCAGTTATTGCCATGTTCACTCTTCCTACTGTTGGCAAATTCATGGCTCTGACAACATTTCCGGCAATGAAGGTCTTTTGCGCTCCAGTATCAAAGAGTGCTTTGACCGGCATAACCTCTTTTCCTCTGATCAGTTGAATCTCGGCTGTAGGAGTAGCTGCCGGCGTATGCATTGGGTTTCCAGTGGTCAGGGTCATATTTACACTTGTCGGTTTGGGTTGTACTTCACTGATCTTGGGACACAACGCGGTATGATGTACACCAGTCTTGCACCGAAAACATAAATTTAATTTAGTGGCACATTCCTCAGTAGAATGTCTTGTGCTAAGGCAAACAAGACACTTACCTAGTTTGATGAGTCGTGGAAGTCTAGCCTTAAGATTGGGATAAGTCCTACAATACACTGTGGAATGTTGTTCTGAACATAACATACACACCTTCCGGTTTTCTTGGTTTATCCCTGGTGTGGGGTTAATACTTCTGGTTACTTCTTGGGTCACTGGAGAATTGAGACGGGAATTTTTTCTCTCCCAAACACCTTTTGTTTTAGATACTGTATTAGTTTGATTATTCTGCTGGACGGATGTCACATAGGTACCAACCTCTTCCTTCTTGAACGGTTTTGCTTTTTCCTTAGTCCCTGTTGTAGAAACTTTTGTGTATTTAACCTTGTTGTCTCCTTCCTTGATACCGCTATCCTTCTTGGAAACCTGCATGTGTTTGCACAGCTCTCTTAAACCCTCTTCTATCTCTTGATACGTGAAGTAGTTCTTCTTATACCTGTGGTACAATTCATCACAGGTTTTCTGAGAGAGCTTTTGTTGTACAATATGGTTCAAGAGCCAAGAAGCTGAATCAAGATCTTTCTGGGTACTAAGTGATTTCAAAACACAATTCAAGCTGATCCGGAATGACTGAAGATCCTGGTACGTATGCTTTGGTCCTGATAACTCCAGCAATTTGTAAACTAGGCGCTGTAGAGTCAACTCCGTATCTTCAAAATTCTCCTTGAGTACGTCTAGAGCTGCTGTATAATTGGCATCTGTTATGGGAAGTTCCTTGATAAAGTCTAATGCAAAACCCTTAAGTTGACCCAACAAATATGAAAATGTATTTGCTGCAGAAATATCTAACCTGTCATGAACTAAACCTTTAAATTTGTCCCAAAAGGTATTCCAATCAGATTGCCCATCAAATTCAGGTAAGGTTATAGGTGGCAACTTAAAGCTTTGTTGTCCCGGAGCCGCTGTACCATTACTGGTACCATTACTCCCTGTTTCGGTAACTGTCTCTGTCGCCAAGGATTCGAACCCAGCTAGTTGATCCAAATAATTTTCACGGGCATTTGCATAGGCTTGCTGTAATTCCTCAAACCTTTCAGATTGTTCTTGTTTGATGCAAAAGTCCTCCAATTTATTGCAAGGCTCTTCATAATTAGCCCACCGGGTTTTAAGATCTTGGATTTGAGATTTTAACAGCTCCCTTGGACAGGGGTCACGTCTTTTTACCTCCTGGCAATTATTTAATGCTCTAGTTACCCAGCCTAATTTCCCCACCATAGATTTTCTCAAGAGTGTATCAGTCATTTTGGAAAATGAGTAATTATTTTCTGGACTATTAATAATGTTTATACTGAAGACTAATTTTCAACAATCAAAATTATATTTAGATATAGCCTAACACATACTCAATTTAGCTGTTAATCTTTAGCATTATATGCATACCATTATTTGCTACAAATTCAGATGAATAATTAGTTGAAAACATTAAGTCCACAATATAATTTACCTAATACGTGGGAACGCACGCTAGTAGGGGGAGGGAATATATTTATTATTGAATTAAATGTCATATATGCTCCGTCCCGAGCATTTAGCTGGTCTACTTGGTCTTTCAGACGCAGGTGACATTAAAGGACAGAAACATAAAAATAGCCTAAATTATCAAATAATAGGGAGAATTTAGGTACAAGAATGAAACTAAAGCTGTAAATATTTAGTTAATCATAGTTTTCTTATCCCAGATGTTAGTGGGTACCTGTGGTAGTAGCATTTTTCTAAAAAGGGGGGGGGGGGAACACATTTATTATTTATTAAATTTGGTATATGCTCCGTCCCGAGCATTTAGCTGGTCGACCTAGTCTGCCAGACGCGGGTGACATTAAGGGCGGAGACATAAAATGGTCTAAATAAGAAAAATATGGGGGAAATTTAGGGACTGCAACGAAGCTCAAGCTCAGAGTTTCACAAACGCCAGAGAACGCAACGTTGCAGACCCTCCTACCAGTCCTCTACCACAGGATTTAAACGCCATGCGATTTTATCTTATTATTAATTGAAATGCCACTCACCCAAGGCCATCGCCTCACAGTTAGGGACCTCATAACGGCGGGGGATCAATCTATGTCCCACAAAAACGACCTTAAACATTAGCCTGCCGCTGCAGCTTAGCAGGGACCCTAACTGTTGAAAACTGGCCCTAACTCAACCCCTAGTCTACACACCGATCGGAATCCTCACTCGGGGCACCAAAATGTGGGGGATAATATGGACAAAGGTTATCTCTTACCACACCTATCGAAATATTAAATTAATCAACATAAATAAAAATAAAGTCTGAGATCGCCTACCTTATGGTATGAACTATGGTAGCCTATCTCTCAGGATGCCCTAACTAAACATTGTATAAATGGCCATATATATCAATGACTTAGCTATAACTAGGGTCCTGGTTTAGTTCAGAGGATTCCGGCTTCGGTAGATAAGGGTTATAGGTCAGGACTCCGGGCCGGGCGTGGGAATTGTGGTGGAGGAGATCACGGGACACGTCTCTACCGTTCAGATGTTTACTAGCGTCTGATCGGAACTTCAATTTCCGACTCTTAAATAAACTATATATTAATTCGTTACCAAGGGTTCATTCCCTCTTCACGAAATCATATAAATAATTATCAGCATTTAAATTATATTATTATAAAGGTGAACATCGTTTCACAACGATTTAGTGAACATAATATCAAGATATTAACGACCCTAAAGCAAACGGTGTATCGCGTATGCGGGCGCGGGAATATTTAAACTGATCCTCTTTACAGTTCTTCTAAACTTATTTCTACAAGGTTTTATAACTAAATTAACTTGATCAAGGTAATCTTATACAGTACTAAATTACCTAACATTAATTAATCTCTACAATATATACAATCACCGGGTTCTGGTAGGAAATTGTTCACTCTAGTGAGGTTACCCTATCGGAAGGTTGTTGCCAACATTCCCCAGATACCGGTGTAGTCAATTTATTTCTCACACATGTTCTGATATGTTTATCTTTAACAGCCATGCATGCATGATACTATGAGTTCCTCAAATATAACTAGGCCTAGTCCCATATAGCCTACTGTATGAGTAGTGGCCTATGTGCCACATCATTTAAATATTAATTAAATACCACATACATTATTATCACAATCATGCACTCATCAAATCTGCATCAATATCCCAATCCCCCCTCACAAACAATCACTTAATTAGGCTATTCAGTCACCACCACATAGGCTACCATACATGTATAGCCTAGTACAACCAACAGAAAGCCATGATGAACGTTTGTATGAAATGTAGCCTAGCTATAGGCTACTCAACACTCGATACCTCTACAACTTTAATAGTATATAGAACCAGCCCAATTCCGCTTTCCTCAATGTTAGTTAGTTAGGATAATACTTCAGAGGCTATGCACCCCATCACATTGTAAATCAAGAATATAATATCGTTTGAAATGGAAACTCGCAAATCTACGCTTCTGAACGAATCCTAACTAGCCCAATGGTGCGAACAAAAGAAGACCTTGGCAACACTGTGTACGTATATCCCGCCGCGGTCAGATGACGACCTAAACAGTCGCCCGTGCAAATGGCAGTGTTGTAAATTTTTTGTCATCATCTTTTTCGAATTTCCTGCATCTCCACGTTTGTAATTTGCTGCCTGTGTTCTATGACATTCTGATTCACATTGATTGATTTCCTGTCACTGGTCTAATAAGAAATATAGCCGGTAACATATTTACCTGCCCGATTTGATAGTGGATTATAAATTGGTAACTTAAAAGCGCACAATAGCTTGTTTTGTAGGAAAGAAACTATAGTGCGCAGGCGCAGACATTCAACCTGCCAAATTCTACAGCTACAGAATGTAATACCATGTGTTCAGCCAATTTCTACTGAAACACGTATTTGTTAGTAACTAAAAAGGAAGTAAATACAATAATTCAATGAGTATTAAAATTTCGCCCAGCCTATCACACCACATTAGATGAAACCAAATTACTTGTTCAATAAGATGATATTTATGTATCAAATTATGTTCATTATTATATATTCACTGCATTAACGAGTATATAACCATCATATTATGAATCTAGTAAAAATATACTACACAACTATGTGTCATAGATAAGTGTGCAAACTGTATTAAACCTCTTAAATCACAAAAGCCCTCAAACACCTCAATGGTGTATCACACACGATAGTCATTTGAATAAGACCCCCATAGGCCGGGAGCCAGGTACCGTCCTCAGGATGTTTTCTGCTACCTTTTTTTCACTCATATTTTATGATAACCTATACCTTTGGCCATCGCATGGTGGTAATGAACACTCTCATCTCGGGGCCGTTTGCCCTGGGGGGGCTCGAACCTCCATTTTCAGGTCCCATTTGTGTTTGAGTTAAGTAACTTCGAAAATCCTGAGACAATGGGAAAGGTGATAGAGGAAGGTTTATGGGCTTAATGTAGTTTTATTTCGTTGGGCGAGCTAAAATATCATTAAGAAAAATGAAAATTCTTCTTCCACATTCAAATTTAATGTACTAAACCAATATTTACAAGCCATTATACATGAATGACATGGACTCATTTACCCTTTAATAACTTCTCCCTTTCAAAAGCTTCAATTTAAAATAAAAATGAACTCTCTACCTCATCAAATAAGGTCACTGTGGTCAAAAGCATTAGGGTCCCCCCAAATCACTTAAATTTCATTTAACGAACACAGGATCTTCTGATGCGCTCCCATCTTTCTTTGTTCAAGTTTCTCGGACGGTAACCATGATCTTGATGTAAATTTCATGATTTTATTTTACATATTTACAGTATCTACTAAAGTTAGCGTATATTATAGGTAGTACATTATAGATACAACTTAGTATTATTGTCTACAGAGTATAGATACAGACTAGGAAGAAAACAATTATTTACATAGAACTAAATTATATATCGTCATCGCTCGCATCATTTCCATCTGCATCATCATCAACTGTGTGGATTTCATCATAATTGTCTTCATCAGTGCCTTCTGCCAAGATATCAACAAGAACCTGGGGGATGACGTCTCCCTCGAACCACAGTGGTTCAAGTTTTTCATTTGATGTGACCTGATAACCATGATCAGCAGGGGCGGGTATTTGTGGGAAGTGATCGAGGGCATTACGCCAGATGCTGACTTGGAAATTTACTCTCTTGATCTGCTGGATGAGTACCCTTCTGCACGGTGGAAAGTTTGACAAGTCAAGTGATACATCAGGCCGGAGATACACATCTTCTTGACCTTAATCTCTCTTGCCTCATCAACTTTCTTTACTCGCGGCCCAGCACCATATAGGCGACATGTAAACTCCTCGATGCCTACGAGAATACGCTCATCGTCAAGCGTCCATTGCGAGCCGATTGCAGCGAAAATTTCAACGAACTTTGAGTTTTGGCCGAGTAGTTTGATTGGTTTAACCTTCCCTTTGCCTTTGAATGATGAAGTGCAGTCAGCACCAGTAAAGGCATGCAGGGACAACAGTGCTTCGATGAGCTCTTGGGAGTAGTTCTCAGCCAACTGCTTGATGTTGATAAGCTTCACTCCCAAGTCCATAAGAATGTCTACTGTTACGACTGAGGTTTAAATATATCAGGGCTCTTATTCATTGGACTACTAATGGCATAAATGCTACAACGGAAAGCGCTAGATCCAACCTCTGATGTATATTCCCAGTGAACAAAGAACACAAATACTCTCCAGAGTTCTATATGCAATAATAGGTTATCAAACTCTCAATAAATGTGCGTCTACTCTAGGCTTAATGTTATGTGAAAACAGCCTATTACTACCTATAACCGAAGGTGCTTGGTTATGGTATGCAAAGTAAGGTGGTAAGAGAAGTTACAGCTTACGTTACTTTAATCAATAAATGTCAGGCACTCCTGCATAAAAGAAAGTGCACTAAAGTCCTTCAACACCAACAAGGAATCTTCTTTAAATGTTAGATGCTATCAAGATGCTCGAATCGGAAATGGAACCCAAAAAGGCAGGCAGCGGAACAATGCTTGTGCAGGCTATGCACACAAAAAAGGCAGGAGATATAATGCAGTCGGAGCCAAGAATATCCTAAACGCTACAACAATAATAATAATCGCCACGACAATGCAGTATTCCTATGAACAAAAAGAGCCTAAGTCGTCTGTGTCTCAATACATCAATCTAGGCTGCAAAATGCTTGTGTAATCATAAACGGGTATGCATAATAAGAGTAATTGGTTTAATATACTTAATGTCTACTATGACTGATAAAGTCTAGATAGAGTCAATGATATGAGATACTGGTGCGCATGGCATGCCGCATAGCCTAGTGCAAATCTCAAGTCTGTGCGTCAAGTATTACGTTATAGTGAAGGGTAGCTCTCTTGAGAAACCTTAATACCGAAGTATTAAGCGTTCTCCTGGCGTACCTCAAAGACAAACAACCGAGCTTAGAACAGTGCAGAATGGTATAGGCAAAAAGCCCTCATTCGTGCATGCTCTACTCTCAATGGCACACAGACTAGAATTTACCCAATCAACTCCAGTTCTCAGGTACGTCGTGCAGCTTTTAACTAAAGCCAGCACCCATCGGAAACAATACCTTATAATATCAGACTCCTAGTCTAGCATTATCTAATCCAGCAGAACACTAATAATTATAGGAAGCGGTACTGAACAATGTGAATGCCAACCAATGCTTCGTGATCAACTTATCTTAACAACTAAAATACATGGGTTATATAAGACCTTAACGCACAATACAACTGGCCAGCATGAAGCTGATTATGCAGAGTTAACCAGAGGGGGTATAATATTAATAAAAGGTGGTGAAAGATATGGGAAATGAGAGAGATAGGCAGAGGAAAAGGTTCTCAGGTGCAGAGAGGGGGGACAGATATCAAAGGGATAAGAAGGATGGGTTCTAGAGACCAGATCTGAGGGAGAGAGTGGCAAGAGAGCTATATATATACCAGGACTAGTTTGCACCTTATAGGCAGGGCGGCAACAAGTCCTCCAGCCAATCTCCAGGAGGTCAGCCAACCATGACGTCACCAAGCATGGTAAATAACTCCTCCAACCAATCCCCAAGAGGCCAGCCAGCCGTGACGTCATCGAGCATGGCAAAAAACACTGCGCGCCTCCCCACACTCTGTTCTACTCTCTCTCTCTCTCTCTCAAATCCTATCATTACTACTTAATGTTAAAACATATACTTTGCAATTAAATATATAAAGCCTTGACATGGGCGAAAACAAAGAGCCTTTCTGGACTCCCCATGACACGAGCTTTCATATGAAATAAAGCACACAATAATACATCAACTGTAGCCACATCCACTGCCCTGGCGATCCTAGCGAGTCACTGTAGGACAAGCCATGCGGTTCTAACGGAGTGGTTAACGTTACACCCCCCCCAAGATTTTTTCTCAGAGGACCAAAGCTCAAAAAAAATCTGATGGTTAGAACCCATGCTATATCTCTACTTCCCATCACCCAGCGGCAGTAAAATATCTGGCACAGTTCTCAACAAAACATTTTACAAAATTATAACCCTCCCCAACACAATAGGTTAAATCATATGTAGTTATGCTCCTCAAGAGAGAGCTTCTCTAGCCCAGCATTCTGAGAGGAGTGCAACTCAGAATTACTGCTATAACATACTGAAAAAATTCAACTATCAAAGAAAGATTTTTTTTTTTATTTTTATGTTTTTAATTTGTTTATTTCAGCTGCACTATAGGGGCAAGCCTAGTTTTTTCATCTATACCAAACGCTCAACTCCTGCTTTACGACCCAATACGCTGGGCTACAACCGCGAGCCAAGAAGCACCAAGCGCAAAATACTATTCAAACTAAAGCAGGCGGCTACCCGTGTGTCAATCTACCCAGGATCATCAACCCTTGAAAGACAATCTGCAACCACGTTGTCACAACCGGCAATATGGCGTATGTCCAGGCTATACTCCCGTAACACCAGCGACCACCCGGTCAGCCTCATATTCCGATTATGAAACTGGTCCAAGAACTTGAGAGGGTGATGATCTGTGTAAACTACAACGACCGGACCATAGGCTGGAACATAGACCTCGAAATGCCTCAGTGCAAACACAACTGCCAGCAGCTCCCTCTCGACAACAGAGCAGCTTCCCTGGGCTGAATTGAACTTCTCCGAGCAGAAACTAACATGATGTTCCAGCCCATCATCGTCCTCTTGCATAAGGACGTCACCAGCCCCCACACCACTAGCATCCGTTGCTAGTTGGAAAGGTAGGCTAAAGTCAGGGGCCCTGAGGATCGGGTGAGTGCACAACAGGTGTTTTACTACTCTAAACGCCTTCTCACACTCAGGCGCCCATTTGACTTTCTTATCCTTCCAGTTATCCTCCACCTGAGCTCGACTGTCCCGTTCTCCTTCTCCACCTTAACTGCTAAACGTCATCACAGGCACAGTGAGAGGCTCAGGGGGGTGCCTCACATACTCCTTCATGAGATTAACGTGACATAACTGATTGTGCTTACGTCTGTCTGGAGCGGCTACCAAGTAATCATGGTCCGATAGCTTCTCCACCACCCTATAAGGAGCAGTGTACTTCGCGGATAAGGGGTGACCTACAAGGGACAGTAGAATCAACACCTGACCCACATGAAACTCCCTGAGTTTAACCCTTCCTCCCCGGGCTGTCTTAGCTAATGACGGTCGCCCCTACCCGGGCGATATGGCCGAAAAACGTCTAGGCCTAGGCTACCGTATTTATGTTTATTTTCACTGCTAGAACTTTCCCACTCATCTATAATCGTAGTGCGGTTTTCAATCTGTATTTTGGCATTTAGTAGAGCTCGGTAAGTCAACTGGTTCAGTTGTGATGACGATTTCAGTGGAGCCAATATTGCAGAGATGTTGCCAATATGGGGGCTTTTTAGACACTAATTTCGTCATGACGTCAGAACAATAACATTGAGGAGTCTTCTCCTTCTTGTTTTCGGAGGTGCGGTGACGAACACTTGGGTTTGTTGACATAGGTCGTACGCACAGCGTTCGGACCAAGCTTAATTAGGCTATTAAGCTCATGCCTTAGATAAGGCATACCGGGTAGCGGCCCTTATTTCGTGCTGTCCTTACCTAAGGCAGCCCGGGTAGGAAGGTTTAACCTTGAGGTCGTACCTGTCCTTCATGAGGGCCTGAGAGCTAGTCAAATTACGGCCAGCCAACTCCAGACTGCGCAACATCCGTTCTCGACTGTCGAGGACATACTTGAGCATAGAACAAGGTTTTTCTGCACCCTCCCATATTTCTTTAACCATATGGAGAGGCCCTCTGACACGGTGTCCAAAGACGAGCTTATTAGGGATGAATCCCAAACTTTCCCCAGGTACCTCCCGTGCAGCAAATAAAACATATGGCAGGCCAAGATCACAATCTTTCCCATTCTCAAAGCAATAACAACGAAACATAGATTTTAAGGTTGAGTGCCATCGCTCTAACACACCCTGGCTCTCCGGATGATACGCAGATGACACAACCGTAACAATCCCATGCTGCGGAATTGCTTGAACAAAGAGGTTAGAAGTGAAGTTGGATCCTTGGTCTGACTGAATCCCCTGCGGGAAACCATACCGGGAAAAATACACTAGCAAGTTCCGGACCACAGTCTTCGCTGACCCATTTCTCATAGGGTACGCGTCAGGGTACCTTGTTGCTACCTCCATGATGGTCAGGGGATACTTGTAAAAATCTCCCGACTGTGCATCACTGTCCTCCTCCAACTCGACAGCACCGGTACCACATTCAAGAACCTCCGGGTCATCTAATTGCAATTTAAGAATGTCCGAAGGAGCAAGCTTATCTAAGTGTTTGCGAAACAACTCATGCCCCCCTCCTACATTGAATTTAGCCTCCCGTTGCTCTCTCTCTGTGTATCGTTGCTGTCTCTTCGTCTTTTTAAGCCCATCCTCTGCCTTCTTAGTAACAGTTAATGGGTCTTCTCCAGACTCGAAAATTGGTCCTAATAATGAGTCCCCGAGAATGTCCGTTGATACTAAACTCTCAACCGCATCAACTTTCAACCCCTTCTCGGTACCTTTCCTCCGCTTGTCTAAAGACTGTTGACCAGAATGTGACTCCCTGGATGCAAGAGATCTGGTGACAACACACGCCATAGGTTGCACCTGCCACTTCTCAACCCACTCCTGCTCCTCCCTACTCACGTCGGCCGGCTTCTCGGCAACGACTAAGGGTGGAGCCTCAGAAGTAGACCCCGCAAAGTCATTGCCGAGAAGGAGGTCGACGCCCCCAACAGGTAACTTCTCAACAATTCTTACATCCAGGTCACGAGTCACACCATCAACTTCCATCTTCATTCTTACAAGCGGGTATGACCTTGTTGCATTAACTCCCTGAACCACAACCACCCGCGCCGTATTTACAGGTTTACCAGTGAAATTTCTCAACAGTGTTTGCGATGCCCCAGTGTCACGCAAAATTCTCACCAAGCACCTTCGGTTATAGGTAGTAATAGGCTGTTTTCACATAACATTAAGCCTAGAGTAGACGCACATTTATTGAGAGTTTGATAACCTATTATTGCATATAGAACTCTGGAGAGTATTTGTGTTCTTTGTTCACTGGGAATATACATCAGAGGTTGGATCTAGCACTTTCCGTTGTAGCATTTATGCCATTACTAGTCCAATGAATAAGAGCCCTGATATAACTATTTAAACATCAGTCGTAACAAAATTAGATAATTAGATAATTTGTTACGACAGGTTTAAATATATCAGGGCTCTTATTCATTGGACTAGTAATGGCATAAATGCTACAACGGAAAGTGCTAGATCCAACCTCTGATGTATATTCCCAGTGAACAAAGAACACAAATACTCTCCAGAGTTCTATATGCAATAATAGGTTATCAAACTCTCAATACATATGCATCTACTCTAGGCTTAATGTTATGTGAAAACAGCCTATTACTACCTAAAACCGAAGGTGCTTGGTTATGGTATGCAAAGTAAGGTGGTAAGAGAAGTTACAGCTTACGTTACTTTAATCAATAGATGGCTGGCACTCCTGCATGAAAGAAAGTGCACTAAAGTCCTTCAACACCAACAAGGAATCTTCTTTAAATGTTAGATGCTATCAAGATGCTCGAATCGGAAATGGAACCCAAAAAGGCAGGCAGCGGAACAATGCTCGTGCAGGCTATGCACACAAAAAAGGCCGGAGATATAATGCAGTCGGAGCCAGGAATATCCTAAACGCTACAACAATAATAATAATCGCCACGACAATGCAGTATTCCTATCAACAAAAAGAGCCTAAGTCGTTTGTGTCTCAATACATCAAACTAGGCTGTGAAATGCTTGTGTAATCATAAACGGGTATGCATAATAAGAGTAATTGGTTTAATATACTTAATGTCTACTATGACTGATAAAGTCTAGCTAGAGTCAATGATACGAGATACTGGTGCGCATGGCATGCCGCATAGCCTAGTGCAAATCTCAAGTCTGTGCGTCAAGTACTACGTTATAGTGAAGGGTAGCTCTCTTGAGAAACCTTAATACCGAAGTATTAAGCGTTCTCCTGGCGTACCTCAAAGACAAACAACCGAGCTTAGAACAGTGCAGAATGGTATAGGCAAAAAGCCCTCATTTGTGCATGCTCTACTCTCAATGGCACACAGACTAGAATTTACCCAATCAACTCCAGTTCTCAGGTATGTCGTGCAGCTTTTAACTAAAGCCAGCACCCATCGGAAACAATACCTTATAGGCTTATAGTATCAGACTCCTAGTCTAGCATTATCTAATCCAGCAGAACACTAATAATTATAGGAAGCGGTACTGAACAATGTGAATGCCAACCAATGCTTCGTGATCAACTTATCTTAACAACTAAACATACATGGGTTATATAAGACCTTAACGCACAATACAACTGGCCAGCATGAAGCTGATTATGCAGAGTTAACCAGAGGGGGTATAATATTAATAAAAGGTGGTGAAAGATATGGAAAATGAGAGAGATAGGCAGAGGAAAAGTACCGAGAAGGGGTTGAAAGTTGATGCGGTTGAGAGTTTAGTATCAACGGACATTCTCGAGGACTCATTATTAGGACCAATTTTCGAGTCTGGAGAAGACCCATTAACTGTTACTAAGAAGGCAGAGGATGGGCCTATAAAGACGAAGAGACAGCAACGATACACAGAGAGAGAGCAACGGGAGGCTAAATTCAATGTAGGGGGGCATGAGTTGTTTCACAAACACTTAGATAAGCTTGCTCCTTCGGATATTCGTAAATTGCAATTAGAAGTCCCGGACGTTCTTGAATGTGGTACCGGTGCTGTCAAGTTGAAGGAGGACAGTGATGCACAGTCGGGAGATTTTTACAAGTATCCCCTGACCATCATGGAGGTAGCAACAAGGTACCCTGACGCGTACCCTATGAGAAATGGGTCAGCGAAGACGGTGGTCCGGAACTTGCTAGTGTATTTTTCCCGGTATGGTTACCCGCAGGGGATTCAGTCAGACCAAGGATCCAACTTCACTTCTAAGCTCTTTGTTCAAGCAATGCCGCAACATGGGATTGTTATGGTTGTGTCATCTGCGTATCATCCGGAGAGCCAGGGTGTGTTAGAGCGATGGCACTCAGCCTTGAAATCTGTGCTTCGTTGTTGTTGCTTTGAGAGTGGGAAAGGTTGGGATCTTGGCCTGCCATATGTTTTATTTGCTGCATGGGAGGTACCTGGGGAAAGTTTGGGATTCATCCCTAATGAGCTCGTCTTTGGACACTGTGTCAGAGGGCCTCTCCATATGGTTAAAGAAATATGGGAGGGCGCAGAAAAACCTTGTTCTATGCTCAAGTATGTCCTCGACAGTCGAGAACGGATGTTGCGCAGTCTGGAGTTGGCTGGCCGTAATTTGACTAGCTCTCAGGCCCTCATGAAGGACAGGTACGACATCAAGGTTAAACTCAGGGAGTTT
Source organism: Paralithodes platypus (assembly GCA_032716605.1). Classification (NCBI taxonomy): domain Eukaryota; kingdom Metazoa; phylum Arthropoda; class Malacostraca; order Decapoda; family Lithodidae; genus Paralithodes; species Paralithodes platypus. The sequence continues at coordinate 19,966,684 of CM064482.1, forward strand.
CACGTGGGTCAGGAGGTGTTGATTCTACTGCCCCTTGTAGGTCATCCCTTATCCGCAAAGTACACTGGTCCTTATAGGGTGGCTGAGGAGCTATCGGACCTGGATTACTTGGTAGCCACTCCAGACAGACGTAAGCGCAATCAGTTATGTCACGTTAATCTCATGAAGGAGTATGTGAGGCACCCCCCTGAGCCTCTCACTGTGCCTGTGATGACGTTTAGCAGTCAAGGTGGAGAAGGAGAATGGGACAGTCAAGCTCAGGTGGAGGATAACTGGAAGGATAAGAAAGTCAAATGGGCGCCTGAGTGTGAGAAGGCGTTTAGAGTAGTAAAACACCTGTTCTGCACTCACCCAATCCTCAGGGCCCCTGACTTTAGCCTACCTTTCCAACTAGCACCGGATGCTAGTGGTGTGGGGGCTGGTGCCGTCCTTATGCAAGAGGACGATGATGGGCTGGAGCGTCCTGTTAGTTTATGCTCGGAGAAGTTCAATTCAGCCCAGGGGAGCTGCTCTGTTATCGAGAAGGAGCTACTGGCTGTTGTGCTTGGGCATTTCGAGGTCTATGTTCCAGCCTATGGTCCGGTCGTTGTAGTTTACACAGATCATCACCCTCTCAAGTTCTTGGACCAGTTTCACAATCGGAATATGAGGCTGACCGGGTGGTCGCTGGTGTTACGGGAGTATAGCCTGGACATACGCCATATTGCCGGTTGTGACAACGTGGTTGCAGATTGTCTTTCAAGGGTATATGATCCTGGGTAGATTGACACACAGGTAGCCTCCTGCTTTAGTTTGAATAGTATTTTGCGCTTGGTGCTTGTTGGCTCGCGGTTGTAGCCCAGCGTATTGGGTCGTAAAGCAGGAGTTGAGCGTTTGGTATAGAAGAAAAAACTAGGCTTGCCCCTATAGTGCAGCCGAAATAAGCAAATTAAAAAAAACATAAAAAATCAAATAAAAACTCTTTCTTTGATTGTTGAATTTTTTCAGTATATTATAGCAGTAATTCTGAGTTGCACTCCTTTCAGAATGCTGGGCTAGAAAATCTCGCTCTTGAGGAGCATAACTACATATGATTTAAACTATTATGTTGGGGAGGGTTATAATTTTGTAAAATGTTTTGTTGAGAACTGTGCCAGATATTTTACTGCCGCTGGGTGATGGGAAGTAGAGATGTAGCATGGGTTCTAACCATCAGATTTTTTTGAGCTTTGGGCCTCTGAGAAAAATCTTGGGGGGGGTGTGATGTTAACCACTCCGTTAGAACCGCATGGCTTGTCCTACGGTGACTCGCTAGGATCGCCAGGGCAGTGGATGTGGCTACAGTTTATGTATTATTGTGCGCGTTATTTCATATGAAAGCTCGTGTCATGGGCAGTCCAGAAAGACTCTTTGTTTTCGCCCATGTCAAGGCTTTATATATTTAATTGCAAAGTATATGTTTTATCATTAAGTAGTAATGATAGGATTTGAGAGAGAGAGAGAGAGTAGAACAGAGTGCGAGGAGGCGCGCAGTGTTTTTTGCCATGCTCGATGACGTCACGGCTGGCTGGCCTCTTGGGGATTGGTTGGAGGAGTTTTTTACCATGCTTGGTGACGTCATGGTTGGTTGGCCTCTTTGGGATTGGCTGGAGGACTTGTTACCGCTTTGCCTACGCGGTGCGAGCTAGTGCTAGTATATATACAGCTCTCTTGCCACTCTCTCCCTCAGATCTGGTCTCTAGAACGCATCATTCTTATCCCTTTGATATCTGTCCTCCTCCCTGCACCTGAGAACCTTTTCCTCTGCCTATCTCTCTCATTTCCCATATCTTTCACCACCTTTTATTAATATTATAACCCCTCTGGATAACTCTGCATAATCAGCTTCATACTGGCCAGTTGTATTGTGCGTTAAGGTCTTATATAACCCATGTATGTTAGTTGTTAAGATAAGTTGATCACGAAGCATTGGTTGGCATTCATATTGTTCAGTACCGCTTCCTATAATTATTAGTGTTCTGCTGGATTAGATAATTTGTTATGTCGGCAGTAACAGGCCATTGCAAAAATATCCTAGCATCCTCCTCACAGTTCACCTGATTAACCATTTCATCATACTGCTGTTCCTCAGTTTCGCCATTACGTACTGTGTCTCCATTCTCCTCTGATCCGGTATAAGACATGATGCTCACAACAATTTCCCACCTCAATATTCAGAAAAGAAGCACCCCAAACTCTTTTATACCTCAATATACACACAAAAATTCTCGGAAATACTCAAGGGCTATACTATGTTGCAAAAAAAAAAACTATTCTTGCTGATCCCCGCAAAATATTCCCCAAAACAACAAATGTTCCCTGCTAATAAATGTAGGTTCACCAAATCCTGGCAAGGTCGCCATTTGTTATGACTGAGGTTTAAATATATCAGGGCTCTTATTCATTGGACTAGTAATGGCATAAATGCTACAACGGAAAGCGCTAGATCCAACCTCTGATGTATATTCCCAGTGAACAAAGAACACAAATACTCTCCAGAGTTCTATATACAATAATAGGTTATCAAACTGTCAATAAATGTGCGTCTACTCTAGGCTTAATGTTATGTGAAAACAGCCTATTACTACCTATAACCGAAGGTGCTTGGTTATGGTATGCAAAGTAAGGTGGTAAGAGAAGTTACAGCTTACGTTACTTTAACCCTTAATTAGCGGCTCACCACATAAGTCGTATTTAATAAAGCTGGACTATGTGGCGGCGCTCGACATAGGTCGAGTGGCAATTTCAGCACGTAATGTTGCTGAGAGAGAGAGACAAGTGGTGGCAGGAGACTAGCGAGCGTATGACTGCTCCAGACCACCGCGGCGAACCTACTGACACGAATCTCAGCTCCCTCCTCCCTCTCTCACTCGCTACATACTGAATTATATGGGGAAAGTACCGAATTACATGCTTTTTGCACTCGCGTTGCACGGTTATTGCAAGAAAACTAGCCATCATAAAAGGATCGTTATGGTGTCATTCGAAAGCTCTGTTTATGCCCTTTCAGGGATAGGTACTTGTTTTACGTTCTGGGTCTTATTTAGGCATGAAAATGATCACGTAAACAGCCCTATTTTGGCTAAAAACACCCCGCTGGGCGGTACATATAAATAAACCGCATAGGCCGCTCGTAAGGTGTTAATCAATAAATGTCAGGCACTCCTGCATAAAAGAAAGTGCACTAAAGTCCTTCAACACCAACAAGGATTCTTCTTTAAATGTTAGATGCTATCAAGATGCTCGAATCGGAAATGGAACCCAAAAAGGCAGGCAGCGGAACAATGCTCGTGCAGGCTATGCACACAAAAAAGGCCGGAGATATAATGCAGTCGGAGCCAAGAATATCCTAAACGCTACAACAATAAAAATAATCGCCACGACAATGCAGTATTCCTATCAACAAAAAGAGCCTAAGTCGTTTGTGTCTCAATACATCAAACTAGGCTGCGAAATGCTTGTGTAATCATAAACGGGTATGCATAATAAGAGTAATTGGTTTAATATACTTAATGTCTACTATGACTGATAAAGTCTAGCTAGAGTCAATGATACGAGATACTGGTGCGCATGGCATTCCGCATAGCCTAGTGCAAATCTCAAGTCTGTGCGTCAAGTATTACGTTATAGTGAAGGGTAGCTCTCTTGAGAAACCTTAATACCGAAGTATTAAGTGTTCTCCTGGCGTACCTCAAAGACAAACAACCGAGCTTAGAACAGTGCAGAATGGTATAGGCAAAAAGCCCTCATTCGTGCATGCTCTACTCTCAATGGCACACAGACTAGAATTTACCCAATCAACTCCAGTTCTCAGGTACGTCGTGCAGCTTTTAACTAAAGCCAGCACCCATCGGAAACAATACCTTATAATATCAGACTCCTAGTCTAGCATTATCTAATCCAGCAGAACACTAATAATTATAGGAAGCGGTACTGAACAATGTGAATGCCAACCAATGCTTCGTGATCAACTTATCTTAACAACTAAAATACATGGGTTATATAAGACCTTAACGCACAATACAACCTGCCAGCATGAAGCTGATTATGCAGAGTTAACCAGAGGGGGTATAATATTAACCCCTATGTGTCGGGGCGCAACATAAGTCGAGTTAAATAAATCTGGACTATCTGGCGGTGCGCGACATAGGTCGTGTGGCAATTTCAGCACGTAATGTTGCTGAGAGAGAGAGACAAGTGGTGGCAGGAGAGTAGCGAGCGTATGACTGCTCCAGACCACCGCGGCGAACCTACTGACATGAATCCCACCTCCTCCCTCCCTCTCTCACTCGCTATATACGGAATTGTATGGGGAAAGTGCCTAATTACATGCTTTTTGCACTCGCGTTGCACGGTTGTTGCAAGAAAACTAGCCATCATAAAAGGATGTTATGGTGTCATTCTAAAGCTCTGTTTATGCCCTTTCAGGGATAGATACTTGTTTTACGTTCTGGGTCTTATTTAGGCATGAAAATGATCACGTAAACAGCCCTATTTTGGCTAAAAACACCCCGCTGGGCGGTACATATAAATAAACCGCCTAGCCCTCTAAATAAGGGTTAATAAAAGGTGGTGAAAGATATGGGAAATGAGAGAGATAGGCAGAGGAAAAGGTTCTCAGGTGCAGTGAGGGGGACAGATATCAAAGGGATAAGAATGATGCATTCTAGAGACCAGATCTGAGGGAGAGAGTGGCAAGAGAGCTTTATATATACTGGGACTAGTTTGCACCGCGTAGGCAGGGCGGTAACAAGTCCTCCAGCCAATCTCCAGGTCAGCCAACCATGACATCACCAAGCATGGTAAAAACTCCTCCAACCAATCCCCAAGAGGCCAGCCAGCCGTGACGTCATCGAGCATGGCAAAAAACACTGCGCGCCTCCCCACACTCTGTTCTACTCTCTCTCTCTCTCTCTCAAATCCTATCATTACTACTTAATGATAAAACATATACTTTGCAATTAAATATATAAAGCCTTGATATGAGCGAAAACAAAGAGCCTTTCTGGACTGCCCATGACACGAGCTTTCATATGAAATAAAGCACACAATAATACATCAACTGTAGCCACATCCACTGCCCTGGCGATCCTAGCGAGTCACTGTAGGACAAGCCATGCGGTTCTATCGGAGTGGTTAACGTCACACTACCGTGAATGATTTAGCAAAATACAGAAGTATGAAGAATATGTCCGAGTCCCGTGCTCTAACTCTGATGGTTTTGATGTGAGGCATCTTGGTTTCGATGTACTTGATATAGATGACAATCCGTAAATCAGTTTCTTCATGGCTCGAACAGATATCTTTTAAATATTCCTGCGACGTTACTCCATTGAGATATACAAGCTTGAACGCTTCACCAGCTTCGATAAAGATGATCTGCCTTCGACGAATCTCTTCCATCATAGATGGAGAACTCCAATGCTCACGAAGAAGATGTATTAATGCCTTCTTATTGTCGTCATTGGTGAGAAAGGCTTGCCAGTCATAAGGCATAGCTGCTCCTGAAGACAAGCTGGTCAGTGCTTGAGAGGTATTTAGCTTAAATGGGTTTATAAAAGATTGGAAAGCTTCGATCGTTCGCTTTACCTGATCCTCAGATCGAGCGATCTCCCTTGGTCTTGGGTCTCTTTGCTGTTTATTTGAGTCGCTACTGTTGGGATGAACCATGTTCCACAATGCACCCACAAACTCCCCCTTAGCATGTGCAGTCAAGATGTGACGTTGGGTTGCTTGATAGTTAGTGGTAGTACTACTGATTCCAGCAGAATACGTATCAGGTCCAGATTTCGCCTTGAGCCACCTCATAGCTGTCTCCTCTATTGTTTTGTCAGTATGGTAGCGGTTGCCTGGTGTAAGTAATCTGGCAACACTGATAGCTCCAGCACGCAGTAGTCTCTCTGAACCAGGGTGTGTTTTCTCAATGTGTTCCATAAAGTGCCCGTAGTATGTGAGAAATCGAGCATAATTCTGCTGATCTGCACAGAAGAACAGGTCTGGCATGACATTTATGGCATACTTGTACCGGTCGTAGTCGTTGGTTTTGATTGCATTGTTTAGTGACATAACGAGCCAAATGCAATCCATATACTCCATCCAGAAGCGACCAATTTCTCCAATTTCTCCATTCCTCACCGCTTGTCTGAACTCCTGGTATTTGTCTATGTGGACAAATATTAAATACAAATACAAATACTAAAGTACTATCTGAGGATAGTACTTCAGCAAGAGAGGACTCACAGAGGTTCATCTTCTCAAGCGAGGCATTACCTTGTGGAGAGAGTGGTGCGTGAGTTTCCATGAATTTGTCGTAAAGAAGTCTTTCGAGGGCCTCCAACATAGACTTGTGAGTGTTCATAGCCCTGTCCAAATTTTGTCCATCGAGAACCCCAGACATTGAATCTGTTGTGATTAGTTTTGCTTCCAGGGCTAGTTCGGTCCATCCACTTCCCCGACAGTATCTTTTTCCCACGCCTTTAAAATATGCACCGCAGCAGTGGAATGTCCCAATTAGGATGATATGGGTCTTGTACCTTTCTGGTTCACACCAGATCATGGGAAAAGCTTTCATGCAAACACCTAAGTCAAATGTATTAATGGTGTAGCCTACTCTTGCCCAGTTTCACTAGATCCATCTTCGCTGAACCGCAGACATTCTTGGATGGTTTTTAAGTCTGTTATAGGGGCGTTAATCATGGGGTAATACCCGATAGTCGTGAGGCATTTTGGATGATGACCAGTACCTGAGACCCATCCTGCTAAACCAGGCATGATCTGATCCTCGGAATTCATTCGACGAGAGAGCATCCAAATGAGATCGGCATGTGACAGTGTTTGGCCTTCATAGGTGGATGTGATTCTGTTAGAACTAGATGATGGCAACACAGTTGGTCCCTGTCGTTTCCGTTCATAATAAGATGGCAACTCCTGAACAGGTGTACTGAATGTTCGCTGTTTCTTATTAGGTTTAGTGTGCTGACATGTGATTTGGGTTCTTGGTGCTGCAGTTGGTGCTTCGGCATCTGCACAGTTACCTTGATCCTGAAGATAGATACCTACTGCCGTATGAATGGATCCTGCCCCATGCACATCTGATACCAACTGATCGAAGTTGTCCCAGTCACTTTGGAAAACTGCTCCTTCAGGCTGCCTCTTCACCACATCTGAGTTGCTAATTATTGAAGCACTTTCCACTATTGACTTGGCCAGCGCTGTTTCTAGTTCAATGGAATAAGTATACGACTCACAGTGGCCGAGTTTATTCATGAGACTTGTAACGCTCTTGGATCTAAAAAGCTGTCTTAGTGTCATGCATAGCAGTATGTGTTTCTTCATCTTCCATTGCCCTGAAGTTACAGCACTGCAGATGTCTTGAGAAATGGATGTTGCCAGCCTTTTTCCCGGTCAGAAGGCTCTGTTTTCCCATTTCTCCCACATATTAGGTTTGAAACAAACTGGAGAACGTCTGGAGGTATTTCATCATCTGGATCAGGGAGGTCAGTAGCTCTAATAGGCCAGGGAAGTGTTTTGGAAGACTTGAAGGCGTTTAAGATTTTGTTGTGAAGATTGACGCTGACTTCTTCACTCCAATGACAGGTGCCCAGCTCATATGCAGAACGAACTGCAGTTTTCATAAATTCTGATGAACTACAAAACACTAATGTGTCTTTATACTGACATGAAGAGAAGTCTATACTGTCTTTGAGATAAGGACAGCCTTCCACTTTCAATCTTAGGTTATGGCCCGATATCTTAGCAACCACTTCTTCATCATATTGTGACAGAGTATCATTGTACAATTTCGTGAGATGTGCCAGTTTGATAACCTGACCCTTCTGGATAACATCAGTTTTGATGCAGTCGCAAACACAACCGAAAGCCTTCCCAATAATTTTCTTCTTTGTAAAAACCTTGCATGGAGGAGTTGCACTCGTATTAGCTGTTCGTCTCACTAAATACTGTTTGCGACAACAGTCATGGAATTGTGCCTCCTTTGCAAATAGATCCACTCCTCCTATGTCACGCAACAAAGTTTCATCACCTAGTTCTAAAGCTTTCTTCTCAATGTTTTTGTATGCATTTGACTGAAATCTATGCAAGCAATATCTAGTATTTTTGACTTTCTTAACTTTATCACTTTTGCAGAATATGCAATATTTGCCAAATAACACAGAGGAATTCCCACAGTCACGCTTTGGTCTATATTGCTTTTCCACACTTTGTGTCCTCGCTAACGCACGCCTACCAATAAGAAAAAAAATACGACGACAGTTTTCATGATATCCACAGCCTGGGGACGGTACATTGGGTGTCCATACTTAGTGTACTCAAACTAGTATGAACAGTCTCGATGTTACGTAATCTGGGTTGATGTAGCGTTACGTATCTTTCCGTAGTCTTAAGTTGAACGCTTCCATAACCTTGGTCGAACGTTCCAGGATTGGGTAGAATATATTATTCTATAATAGTATATGGGAAAGTATTGTAGGATTATAATTCCCATATATATATATATGTGTGTATTATTTAAGATTGTTTATAAGTATCTCATTGTAAAGAAGATGGGATACATTTTCCATATGTTATGCGCGTGCGCGGTATGTCACGACAGAGACGAACATAACGCGCTCGCTCACTCTCCAACCAACCTCCGTCCCAGCTACACACGCTAAGCCTTCTTTCTTCTAGTTATTTCACCAGGTGTTTTCGCTTCACTTTTCATCTCATATTCCATATAGTCACTACATCATCATCTTTGTTAATTAGCACAACTTAACGTAAATATCTAGCCTATCCTAGCCTATTGTAGCCTCTTTTCATACTTTGTTTACGAACCACTTCCAGTTATCTAGCCTATTTTCCGCCATCCTCCAATCACCAGCTGAGTTCATCAAAAGGTAATTATATTTCTATATGGTTAATTCTTATTCAATATCAAATATACAGTCCACTTATCTAAATTAGCCATATAATTGGTCCTTCGACCTTTCACTAGTTTGCCCCCCCCCCCCCCCCCTTTTTGTGTTGGTGGTGGCCTAGCCTACGTGGTTATATTTTTTTGTGCCGTATTTGCGTCTATCCCTAATGGCCCAGGGCTTTTGGCGTCATGGTGCCGCGGGTGGTGGGGTAGGGGAAGATTATCCTGCGGTGGTTGATAGGCCTGCGTACCCAGGCCCAATTAGGAAGGTGGCAATTTTGGGCCACTCCTACGTCAGGGATTTGTACGTGGACCAAGCCGTCCACAGGCCTTTCTTTTCCGTGACTCCTCTGGCCGCCCCAGGTGCCCGCGTCAGCACCTTGAGATCAACAGTAGCCTGGGGTCAGTTTTTAGAGCTGAAGCCCGACTTGACCTTCTTGGTGATAGGAGGAAACGAAATAAGGAGCGGGGTCAGTCTGAGAGGGATTGCGGAGGGGATTGAGGTCCTAGCTGAGGAGGTGGTGCGGCTCTCGGGAGGAGAAGTCCGGGTGATTGGGGTAGAGAAGCGACAGGCTCCACGAGGGGTCTCTACGGACGAGTTTAATCGCATAAGAAATGCGGTTAACCGATGGCTAAAGCGCCATATCCCCTTCACCCGGGAGCGCTATCAGTCGATGAATACCTCTGAGGCTGACTTCAGTCCCGACGGGGTACACCTCACGCACGAGGCATCAAAGCGTCTCTATTCGGAGATCTTGGCCACCTGTCGTCGGTGCTTTATGCAAGACGAATTTCCCATGGTTGCCAGGTCATACGACGAGATGTTTGCCCACCATGACGTTAGAGTTGATCAACACAATCAGTATAGCCTGGAATAGTAAGCCTTCAAATCGGTACTGTATATTAATTAAATTTTGATTGTAAAACCTTTAGGCCCAAATTATATAACACTTGATTGGCACTAAGATTAAAATCATCCATACTGTATTGTATAATAATTTCAAAAGGTAAGGTTATTCAATTCTATATCAAATTTATACTGTCCAATAACTTCTTTATAAATTCACATGTCATTCTAAATTATTCTCTCGTCGTGTGCCCTGGAGGCGGGGTACTATGATAGCTGATAGGCTGAGTGTGTGTTAATCCAACTCAAACCTTTTTTTCCTTGTGACTTCTTGAGATGTATTTTTCTTGTGTACAATTTTCACTTTTATTAAATTAATAATATAGAATTAGCGGTACCCAGTGAGTTTAGCCTGTTTCAATTACCCTATAGGCTCACACTCTTTTTTACTTTATTATAACTTTAAACGGTACTGCTCTTTTTGACATCTGGAGACTTTTGGCCTATACTGTATTGTACTAAATTTCCCTCCCGACTTTTCTTAACTTATGGCGTAATGAATCTATAATTTCATAACTATTACGTAAGGAGTTAAATTGAAAAGCTCCAGATTGCTTGTCTACATAGCGCACAATTCTTATTCCGCATTTTTGTGAGGGTGTTTTATTTTCGGCTCACGATTTAATTTGATTTCTCGGAGTACTGTATTGTTAGCCGCAACTTATTCGGTCTGGCATTATTAGTTTGATTTAACGTAATTAGAATTCCTTCCTCTATAATCATGGCTAAAAGTGTACAAAAGCGTCGGGCTGGACTTAAGGGCTCTTTGACGGTCTTGACCTCTGATATTGACGAATTCCTTGATTCGGCGTCTAGAGTGGAGGTGGAGGCCAGGTTGCTCAGTATTCAAAAGCAACTTGACAAGTATGAGGTCACACAGGAGGACCTGGCCGACACTTGCGAGGACGCCGAGTATATCGAGGTGATCAGAGAGGATACCCTATATATGGAGGGCATACAAGTAATCGTTGCCACACTGAAGGGGATCCTGATTACAGAGGTCAAGAAGGAGGTCAGGAAAGAGCCAAAGAAATCCGCAGTCAAATTACCCCATCTTACTCTCTCAAAATTTGAAGGTGATGCCACCATGTGGTCGGGATTTTGGGAGATGTTCAAGTGTACCATCCATGACAATCCCGACCTAACAGATATTCAACGCTTCACCTATCTAAAGGGTCAGCTTCAGGGTGATGCACATAAGCTAGTCGAAGGATTCATAATCGAAAGTGCAAGCTATGCCCCAGCAATTGAGCTCCTGCAAGAGACATATGGGCATCCAGATCGAATCAAGGCAGCTTATGTTACCAAATTCAATCAATTAGTGTCACCCAAACACCAAACAGCTGACCTGAAGGACTTCTATGCCAATACAGAGAGTGTGATGAGGTCAATCATTAGCCATGGTATTTGTCTGGAGGAATTTTGTGTGGTGACTCTTGTCAATAAGTTACCATCACCACTAAAAGAAACCATAAAACGGGAAATGGGAGACTCGAGCCTGGATTATAAGAAATTCACTCATTGCCTCCAGGCTGAAGTGTACAATATGGCGGGTCAAGACAGAGTAGGGGGTACACCCATGGCTACGGCAACATTTACCGCCCAGAGTGAGTACAGGAAATTCAACTGTGTTCTGTGTAGTGGCACCAATCATTTATGGTACAAGTGTATGAAGTATAAGACAGGGCCTCTTAAAGTTAAAAGAGCCCGTCAACTACGTCTCTGCACTGGGTGCTTGTCAAAAGACCATGGCCATTCGGGTTGTACTAATCCTAACATAAGAAGCTGCAAGTTTTGTAAGGGCAAACACTTTCATTCCCTGTGTACACAAAAACAAGGGAAAGAAAGTAGACCAGCGGAGGATAACACCAAGAGAGAGCATACTGCTGCTACTTCAACTACAATGTCCGTTGCCACAGGTAAAAATACAGTAATCTTGCCCACCGTACAGCTGCCGGTAAAGGGTAAGGATAATAATTGTGTTAAAATCAGATCGCTACTTGACCAATGTTCTCAGAGGACCTTTGTGAAGTCTTCTGTTCTATCCTCCCTTTCCTACATTTCTAAAGGAACTGAGGAGTTATGTCTTCACGGATTTACCGGGAAAGAGGCCTCTAGGGAATATAAAGTTGTGGCACTGCAATACAAACACAGAGGTAAATTTCATCATCTAGACGCAATAGTGGTTGATGAATTGCCAGACCATAAAGGTGAAATTGACCTAAAGTCTAAACTAGTTAGTTTACAAAGTAAAGGCATAAAATTAGCCGATCCTCACGCAACGGACACAGATCAGCTGGAGCTGCTCATCGGAGCGGATCATTACTACGATATAGTGCGACCTGGGTATAAAAGGTCAGGTAGCCTAATTCTGCTTCCTACCAAGTACGGGTACGCCATCAGTGGTTCATATGTGACACAGCCTACAAGCTCCAGCACAGAAGTAATTACTGTATTGAAAGTAGCAGTAACACCAATGGACGAATACATATCCACTGGCAATATTCCACCATGCAAAAATGACTTAAATGTTTTGTGGGAATTAGATCATATCGGGATAACCCCTAAGGAATATTCACTGGTTGAGCGTCAAGCACTATCGTCGTACGAGGATACCGTTACCTACGATCCCGACAGCCAACAGTATAAAGTGAGACTGCCCTGGAACAATTCCAAGGATCAGCTGCCATCTAACAAGGGCTTGGCCATAGGCCGTCTTCGGGGACTTCAGAAAAGATTCCTCAAGGAGCCTGACTTTTGCGAGGAATACTCAAAAGTCATAATGGAACAGGTGTCCCGGGGTTTTATCGAAGAGGTGCCTTTTGATAAATCGGATACCAGGCATTACTTGGCTCATCATGGTGTAGTCAAGGAGAGCAAAACTACGCCAGTGCGTATTGTCTTCGACTGTTCCGCCAAGATGAGTGAACGTCATCCTAGTCTTAATGACTGCCTGTACACTGGACCCTCACTGGTGCCAGATTTGGCGCAGGTTTTGCTTCGGTTTCGACTCGGTAAGTATGCCTGGGTGTCTGATATTGAGAAGGCATTTCTCATGTTAAGTCTCCATGAAGACGACCAGGACTATACGCGATTTATGTGGCCCAAGTATCCGAGGCAACTGAATTCTCCCCTAATTTGTTACCGGTTCCAGGCAGTTTTATTTGGAGCGACTTGTTCCCAATTCCTTTTAAACGCCACCATTTTGAAACATTTGTCTTATGTCAGTGCAGATCCGCAGATTATTCATCAGATTCGGTCAGGGTTGTATATAGACAATTTACTGGGTACAGGAAATGAAGAAGATTTCCTGGTTGATACCTACGCTGTAGTCCGAGAGATTATGAATGACGCCCATCTACATTTGCGTGAATGGGCGACTAATAATTCTGTTTTGCGGACTGTACTCCAACGGGATGGGGTGGCGGCTGTACAGCAGGAACATGTTAGAGTGCTAGGGTTGTTTTGGAATACGGACACCGATACCCTCTCATTCGGCGTTCAGTACGCGCAATATTCGCAGATTACAAAACGAATTTGCTTGAGTATGACAGCTAAACTTTTTGACCCCTTGGGGATAGTTCTACCGGTGTCGATCAAATCGAGATTATTCCTTCAGCAATTATGGAGGATAAAATTAGGATGGGATGAAGTTTTGACTGGCGATCTGGTTCAGGAGTGGGATGACATTATTTCGGATCTTCGTCTCTGTAAGGGTTTTAATTTTCCTCGGAGAGTTGTCATGGACCATCCTGTTTCCATTCATGCCTTCTCAGACGCTAGCAAGGTCGCGTACGGCACCGCCATATACTTTGTTGACACAAGTGGCAGCCGTCTCGTCATAGCGAAGGCGAAAGTCGCCCCGATCAAATCCCTTTCCATCCCAAAATTAGAGCTGACTGCAGTTCTGTTGGCTGCTAGACTCGTTCACTTTGTAGAGGAAACCTTTAAAAATTTGCTAAATGTCTCAGAGATTGTTGTATGGAGTGACAGCCAAATTACGCTCTACTGGTTACATAGCCGTAAGAAGCTACCAGTGTACGTCACCAACCGTGTCGACGAAATTCGTAACCTGCTCCCGACCGCACAGTTCCGGTATGTGTCTACCAAAGAGAATCCAAGTGATTGCATTACTCGTGGTGTATCTGCTAAATTTCTCAAATCTTCTGCGTTGTGGTGGAATGGCCCATGCTGGCTTAATGATCCCAACGAATGGCCAGAAAATATAGATTTGAGCGAGCAACACACTGCTATTGTGGCACCGGTAATTGACTCGGTGCCTGACGAAGACACACGGTTATGGGAGTGGGATAGATTCAGCAGCTATGAAAAGTTACAACGTGTTACAGCATGGGTGATACGATTTGTAGAAAATGTAAAAGCAAAAATTAAAGGCACACCGTCCACAGGTAGTGCTTACCTCAATGTGAAGGAGATCAGAATTGCAGATCAATTATTACATAAGCTCTGTCAACAAGAAATATATACGCAGGAATATAAATTACTGGTTAAGGGAACAAAGTCTAGGAATAACCTGATCAACCAATTGGGCTTACACTTGAAGGGGGACTTGATACATTGCGGAGGCAGATTACGATTGGCAGCCCTCTCTGAGGCAAGTAAGTATCCAATACTACTGCCCCCCAATCATCCCTTCACCCATCTTATCATCGATAGGTGTCACCGACTCTGTTGTCATTATGGGGTTGGTCATATAGTCACCTATGTAAGACAACGATGGTGGGTGCCTAGAATCAGGCAGGTGGTCAAGAAAGTCCTTCGCAAATGCTTAAAGTGTAGAAGAGTACAGGGAACACATTATGATCCCGTCGGAATTCCTCCCTTACCAAACCTGCGAACTACCCAAGGTGACCCTTACAAAGTTACCGGGGTTGACTACAGTGGAGCAATCCCTGTGAAAGATTCACCCAATCTTAAGGTGTACATGATACTTTTCACTTGTGCTGTTACCAGGGCAATTCACCTGGAACTGGTCACCAACCTCACTTGTGATAGCTTCTTACATGCCTTCCGAAGATTCTGCAGTAGACAGGGATATCCACGTATCATGCTGAGTGACAATGCAAAGACTTTCATAGGGGCATCTACATATCTCAAAGAAGTGAGCAACAATCCTAAGATTCAGACCTGCCTAGCGGATGTAAAATGCGAATGGCGTTTCATTCCCGCCAGAGCGCCTTGGTTTGGCGCCATATGGGAGAGAGCCATAGGCATCGTGAAGGCGGGTCTGAAGAAGGTGTTGGGTAGAGCTCTCATCTCGATTGAGGAACTCAACACCATTCTCTTGGAGATTGAAGCCACCGTAAATGATCGCCCTCTATACTATGCTTCTGGTGATTTGGAAGACCTTACCCCAATCACACCCTCAGTACTGGTACGTGGATACAGACTGCGGGATCTTCCAGAAGAACATGACGAGGATACTATGGAAGATCCAGACTACATAAGTAAGGAAGTGATATCGGCCCGCTACAAATATATTCGTAAATTATCGCGAGATATTTGGCATCGCTGGTCAACAGAATATCTGTTGACTTTAAGGGAAGCGCAAAGGAATAAACTAACACCATTAAAAGGTCATTGGCCTAGGGTAGGGGACGTGGTAACCATCCATGAGGAGGGCCCGCGCGCATTTTGGAAATTGGGTCGGATAGAGGAGTTATTACCAGGTCGTGATGGTGAGGTTCGGGTAGCAAAGGTTCGCACCAGGACTGGAGTAATCACACGGCCAACAGTCCGACTATATCCTCTTGAGGGTGACCTCGATCGCAAGGACACCCCCTCGGATCAGTTATCCATTGAAGTCCCCTCTCTGGCTTCTACTTCGGCGCAGCCTGTTGACGCGTCTGGCGAACGCCCACGTCGACAGGCAGCCCAGATATCCTCCCAAGCTTGGCGGGATAAGATTGCCTCCGGGCAAATCTAATCATGTAAATTTTGTATATTTTCTGTTGGTGGGAATATGTCCATACTTAGTGTACTCAAACTAGTATGAACAGTCTCGATGTTACGTAATCTGGGTTGATGTAGCGTTACGTATCTTTCCGTAGTCTTAAGTTGAACGCTTCCATAACCTTGGTCGAACGTTCCAGGATTGGGTAGAATATATTATTCTATAATAGTATATGGGAAAGTATTGTAGGATTATAATTCCCATATATATATATATGTGTGTATTATTTAAGATTGTTTATAAGTATCTCATTGTAAAGAAGATGGGATACATTTTCCATATGTTATGCGCGTGCGCGGTATGTCACGACAGAGACGAACATAACGCGCTCGCTCACTCTCCAACCAACCTCCGTCCCAGCTACACACGCTAAGCCTTCTTTCACCAGGTGTTTTCGCTTCACTTTTCATCTCATATTCCATATAGTCACTACATCATCATCTTTGTTAATTAGCACAACTTAACGTAAATATCTAGCCTATCCTAGCCTATTGTAGCCTCTTTTCATACTTTGTTTACTAACCACTTCCAGTTATCTAGCCTATTTTCCGCCATCCTCCAATCACCAGCTGAGTTCATCAAAAGGTAATTATATTTCTATATGGTTAATTCTTATTCAATATCAAATATACAGTCCACTTATCTAAATTAGCCATATTGGGAATTGAATCACAAATATCTTGTAAGCCCCCATAGTCAGAAGTTTGTGTGAAAAAGTTACCTTTCAGTTCATTGATAGCAGCAAAAGCACTCGATGGATTAGTCGTGGGAGAAAGAGTTACAAATTTGTCGATCACTTTCCCTTTGGAGCCATGCAAAATACAATTCTGTTGAGGTGACTTGGCTTGTGTGTTCTTCTTATTCTTGTCAGGGGTCCAATCTTCATCTTGCTTCCTCTTCGCCATGTTGAAAGTCAGCGACTCAGCAACTCAGATCTCTGAAAACAAACAGGCGAGTAAATAAGAGCAGACATTTTCACACACAAATATGGAATTAAGAATACAGAATTAGGCCTCTATTAATATATATTATAATATAATAACTACAGTAAGTATAATAAAGAGCTCCATGTAACTGCTAAACCTTGGAAACTAATAAACCACCATCAAAATCATGGTTAATGTCTAAGAAAGGATGCTGGGGTAAGTTGTAAGCAACGCCCGCGATGTTAAGTGATTTGGGGGGGACCGTAAGGCTTTTGACCATAGTGACTTTATTTGATGAGGTAGAGAGTTCATTTTTGTTTTAAATTGAAGCTTTTGAAAGGTAGAAGTTATTAAAGGGTAAATGAGTCCATGTAATTCATGTATAATGGCTTGTAAATATTGGTTTAGTACATTAAATTTGAATGTGGATGACAAATTTTCATTTTTCTTAATGATATTTTAGCTCGCCCAACGAAATAAAACTGCATTAAGCTCATAAACCTTCCTCTATCACCTTCCCCATTGTCTCAGGATGATTCTATACCAATTTGGTGACTCAATGACTAATTTTGGCCGCACAGTGACACAATTTTCGAAGTTACTTAACTCAAACACAAATGGGACCTGAAAATGGGGGTTCGAGCCCCCCCCAGGGCAAACGGCCCCGAGTTGAGAGTGTTCATTACTACCATGCGATGGCCGAAGGTATAGGTTATCATAAAATATGAGTGAAAAAAAGGTAGCAGAAAACATCCTGAGGAGGGTACCTGGCTCCCGGACTACCAGCGCCATCTGGATTTTTAGTACTATTTTCCCTCATTGCTATGACTCTTCTCTCTCTTTCTATCTATATACAGCATATATATATATATATATATATATATATATATATATATATATATATATATATATACTGTATATATATAGAAATAGAGAGGAGTCAGCAATTTCAAGGTCACCTTCGTAAGGAAAGAAATCTACCGTACACCGTGATATATACGCCTATCAAATGATTGCAATCAATATACACCAATATACAGTATATATATATATATATATATATATATATATATATATATACAGTATATATACCGTATATTGATTGCAATCATTTGATAGGCGTATATATCACGAGGTACGGTAGATTGTAAGGAATGAAATCTACCGTACACCGTGATATATACGCCTATCGGTAGATTTCTTTCCTTACGAAGGTGACCTTGAAATTGCTATGACTCTTCTCTCTCTTTTTTTTTTTTTTTTTTTTTTCTATGTGATTGAGGGAGGCAAAAGGCATAACTGCCTATAGCGAGTGCCTCCCCCATAGTTGAAAGAGTGACAGGGCCAAAATCAAGGGACGTTCGAGCCAAAATGCCTGGACACACGGAGTTTGAAGCAATTTAAGTCATAGGAAGAGGGAAAGACTGATTCTGGGAGAGAGTTCCAGAGCTCAGCTGTTGAGTAGAAGAAAGTTTGAGAGTAACGTTTCACTCTTGGGTTGGAGAGTTGCACAGAGTAGGGGTGGGATTGAGTTGCAAGACGGGTACCACGTGCCCTACGTAAAGGAGGTGGTATGCACTGGGATAGCTCTGAGGAACACTGATTATTATAGTAGCGATAGAATAGCGAGAGAGATGCAACATTGCGGCGGAGAGAGAGAGATTGCAGAGAGTTGGTGAGTGGACGGGAGTTAATGATACGAAAGGCCTTCCTTTCAACTTTGTCTAGGAGAGCAGTGTGAGAGGAACCTCCCCACACATGTGAACAATACTCAATACAAGGGCGCACTATGCCCCTGTACAGAGCAAGAAGCTGTGCAGGGGAAAAAGAACCCCCTAAGGCGGTTGAGCACACCCAGCTTCTGGGAGGCTGCCTTAGCAAGACTGGTAATATGGTCCTTCCAAATGAGAGCAGAAGAAAAAGAGACACCAAGAATATTGAGAGAAGATGAAGGGTTGATTTTTGTATTGTTGAAGAATAAGGGATAGTCCGCTGGGAGATCCTGACGGGTAGATAGATGGAGAAATTGGGTTTTGGAAGCATTAAAGTTAACAAGGTTTTCTCTGCCCCAATTGGAAATAGTATTTAGATCAGAATTTAAGAGTTCTATGGCTTCATTACGTTTGTCGTTGAGGGATTGCTGGCTGGGGCGTTCTGAAAAACTAATGGAGTAGTGCAAGGTTGAGTCGTCTGCGTATGAATGAATGGGAATTAAGGTACAGTTAAGGAGATCATTTATAAAAATTAGAAAGAGAATAGGAGATAGGACAGAGCCCTGAGGAACACCGGAGTTTATAGAGTGAGGAAGTGAACAATGGCCGTCCACAACCGCGGCTATGGAACGGCCGGAAAGGAAATTAGAGACAAAGGCACAGATGGAGGGATAGAAACCGAAGGAGGGTAGTTTAGAAATTAAAGATTTATGCCAGACTCTATCGAAGGCTTTCGATATGTCTAGTGCAATAGAAAAAGTCTCACCGAAGTCCCGAAAGGAGGATGACCAAGAGTTAGTAAGATATGAAAGAAGATCACCAGTAGAGCGACCCTTAAGGAAGCCATACTGGCGATCTGAGAGCAGATTATGAGAAGAGAAATGCTTAAGAAATTTGGAAGCAAGAATAGTTTCAAAAACTTTAGAAAGACAAGAGATAAGAGCAATTGGACGATAGTTGGAGGGTTGAGAGCGGTCACCCTTCTTTGGGACAGGTTGAATGTGAGCAAACTTCCAGCATGAAGGGAAGACGTTAGAGGATAGACAGAGACGAAAGAGTTTGCCTAGGCAGGGAGTCAGCACGGAAGCACAGTTTTTGAGAACAACAGGAGGAACACCGTCCGGTGTTCTATATTGTTACGATCCAGGTTCTCAAAGACACAGGGCTCTTCAACATTGGACTAGATAATGGCAAAAAGCAACAACGGTAACACTAGATCCAACCCCTGCCTTAAACACTGGAAAACAAAACACCATTACCGCCCTGAGTCGTGCCTGGACAACGAGGTATCCTATGACTCGGTAACAGGTGCACACACACTAGGCTGACGCTCAATGAAACAGCCTATTCTCAAACAGTAAAAGATTACTCGATTATGTTACACAAAGAAAAGATAGTTAACGTGATTAATTAACGTTACGGTAGATACTCAAATAACTGGCACTCCTGTATTAAAGAAAGTGCAATGCTAGTCCTGCAACATCAACTGGAAACTTCTGAAATAAGTCTGATGCTGGGAAGATGTTCGTAAAGAATCTTGAACAATTATAATGCAGAATACGGGTCACAATAAATGCTAGGACATATAGTAATAATAGGCAGGCGAATAATAAAGACTGCGCAAAGGTAGAAATGGTTTGTGACACGACGCAACAGCCTACTCGGGTTGTGCAACTCAATAACAACCTCGGCTCAAAAGTGCAGTGAATAATAATGCTGCATACATATAATAATGGGGCTTATCTCTAACCAGTGTCTGCTCAGTTAATAAAGTCTAGCGGGGGTATCAAGGCAGGGCAACAATGGGCGAGCATGCGGCTCGTAGCCTAACGTTGTCCGAAGGTGGTATAATGAAGATTACGTTATATGACGGGGATGCTCTCTTGATAAATCTAGGTCTCTAGTACCTAGCTCTATCCTGGCGATCCCTCAGAAGTCAACACAAAGAGGCAGCACTATGTTGTGAGGGATAGGCTATGGCCCTCTCACACCACAGCGCTGTGCTCGCAAAGTAAACCAACCCGAAGACAACTTAGGCTCCCACAGTACCTGTCGATGTCGTGCAGGGCTTAGCTAACACTGCACACATCGGAGACAACGACACAGTAACCTTACCCCTAGTCTAGCTTTAGATAACCAAGAAGAATCACTCAACACCTTGCCAGGGAGACATATACCGGTCTACAACCTTCCCGAGAGAGGACACATACGGAAAAGTCCGTCTCTCAAAACCTCAATAAAGCATAATACCTCCTTAACCTAATACATGGAAATATCTGAGAGCTTCGCGTACAATACGACTGGTCGACGGTGAACGTCTATGCTGAAACCAGAAGGGATGTTGAGTTTAATAAAGATTAGAGAATGAGAAAGGAGAAGTTGAGAGAGAGAAATAGTATGCAAAGTGGCGAGTATGGGTGACAGAATTGCAAAGGATGTAGGCGATACGCGTGTCAGGCAAGCTCTGAGCTGGTATAAAACACGAGGCCGCGACGGGAAGGGACTAGTTGACCACCCGGCCGCCAACGCCGTCAGCGCCCAAGCGAGCCGCGTCATAGCTCACCTCGCTGCCAGGTGTACTCCCTCACCCTCTCTCGCTCGCCTCCCACACAAGCAACATTTATATTATAGCGAATATAAAATATAAGGCGCGGTCACAGACCAAAACAAAGACCATTTCTAGACTGTCTGTGGCAACACGACACTAATTAAATAAGCAGATCATTCTAGGACAACTGTTGCCCATCCCCCCATGCTGGCGAGCGCTAGCGAGCTGCAATGACCCACGCAACCATTCTGCTAACGCCGGGAGGCTTCACACATGAGCCCATATCTGAACAGGCAGAATGTCGCTAGAATCTGCCACTCCTAACCACTCTGCCACTCATGGAATGCAAGCTCAGTCTCCTCAAAAAAAAATACAACAACACTTTTATATAAAAAAATCTTATCACCCTTCCCAAATATAATACATTAATTCATAACATTGTGCTCCCAGAGCGAGCTTTAAGAAGCACAGCCTACTGAGGGAAAATCATCTGCACTCAGTACTCAGCTACAATATTATCTTAAAATTAATTATTAACCCGTACAGCCCCAGCGACGCGCCTGACGCGTCGGCGATGTATGTAACGCACAGCCCCAGAGACGCGCCTGGCGCGTCACCCTAATTGCGCCGACCGTAACCTCAGGTGTAGCCACTCAAGGGGGCTCAGATTTGTATGGGAACTGTGTACGTATCCCACGCAACCGTGCCGATGGTTGAAAACTCTCCAAGTCCACGTGCGTGCGCGCGAGCGCGCAATAACCTGTTTTTTTGGGATAATTGCCTTCAATTTTTTACTCTTGTAAAATACGTTTTCGGGGGCTCTGTAGGACCATTCTTTAAGCTTTTTGAGCGGTTTTTCGTGGTTTTTCCTTCATTCCTAACCCATTCGCTATTGTTTCTGGAATAAAACCATTTTTTGAAAACCGGCCGGGTTCTGGTGCGCAAACATTACAAAACTAGCCGGGGCTCCACTGGTTAAAAGAAAGAGTTTTTATTAAATTTTTCATATTTTATTTTAATGTTGTTTTTGGCGGCTACTATAGATGTAGCCTAATTTTCTTCTAATCAAAGCCAACAACTCCTGCCCTGCGACCCTACGCTGATGCTACACACGCGAGCCCACAAGCACCAGCGCAAAAATACACCACGAGCCAAGACAGGAGGCTATACCAACATACTGTGGTAGCCTACCCCGGATCCTCCACCCGCGACAAACAGTCCGCAATCACATTCTCACAACCGGCAATATGGCGAATGTCTAAGTTGTACTCTTGCAACACGAGCGACCATCTGGTCAGCCTCATATTCCGGTTGTGGAATTGATTGAGGAATTTAAGCGGGTGGTGGTTGGTGTACACTACCACGACTGGCCCATAGGCAGGAACATAGACCTCAAAGTGTCTGAGCGCTAACACGATTGCCAGCAGTTCCTTTTCAACAACCGAATAGTTTTTCTGTGCTGAATTAAATTTCTTTGAAAAGAAACTGACTGGATGCTCAAGACCCTCCTCGTCTGTCTGCAAAAGTACGGCACCAGCCCCTACTCCGCTGGCATCAGTCGCCAACTGAAATGGTCGTTCAAAGTCCGGGGCCCTGAGGATAGGGTAAGTGCATGAAAGGTGTTTAACTACTCGAAACGCCTGCTCACACTCAGGTGCCCAGCGGAACTTTTTATCTTTGGCTAGTAGATCTGTCAAAGGAGCTAAAACAGTAGAATAGCCTCTTATAAAGCGGGGGTAATACCCAATCATACCCAAAAATCTCATGATCTGCCGCTTGGTGGTCGGCCTGCGGAACAAGTCGATAGCCTGTATCTTCTGTTGGGGTGGGCTCACCTGCCCTAACCCAACCACAAACCCCAGATACTGCACCGTGGCTTGCACAAAGTCACACTTGCCCAGATTAACCACCAAGCCTGCTATACTAAGTTGACTAAATAAGGCTTCTATGTGCTCACAGTGACTTTGGAAATCGTTGTCATAAATGATCACGTCATCAAGGTAGACAGTACAGTTTGGGATGTCTGCTACGATGTCGTTCATTAAGCTCTGGAAAGTGGCCGGTGCATTTTTCAGACCATATGGCATCACGTTGCAACGGTAAGTACTGCCATCCACCACAAACCCGCACACCTCTTTAGCCCGTTCAGACAGTGGTACTTGCCAGTAGCCTTAGACGAGGTCTACCTTGGTCAAGTACCTTGCTTTCCCGATCTTATCCACACTGTCATCCACCCGGGGAAGAGGATATGCATTGGTGGGGGTCAACCCGTTCAACCGCCTAAAGTCAATGCAGAACCGAACTTTTCCATCAGGTTTGGGCTGCAGAGTGACAGGAGAAGTCCACCGTACTGCCCCCTTCTCGATCAAGCCTCTCGCCAGCATATACTCCAGCTCATCCCTGAGCGCTGGGAGTTTAATGGGTGGCACCCGATAAGGTATCGACTTGAAGGGGGGGTGCTCTCCTACATCGACATCATGCACCGCTTGAGTAGTGAGGCCTGGGTGCTCGGCAAATACAGTGGGGTATGAATCGAACAGGTGCTGCACTGCCACCTGCTGTTCCTCCGGCAGGTGCGCCAGAGCATCATGCGCACATTGGCTCGAATTCCCCGCCCACTGATCAGCCGAGACATGACAATCCCAGTTATCATCCACCTGATCATTGCTGCCCCCCTCTCCTGATACGTGGTCAGCTCACAGAGTTTTGCGCCAGGGCACCTAAGACCAGGAAGCGTTTTTGTATCCCTGGTGGTGGTGTGGATGACGTAGTTGCAGCAGTTGACGAAGTATCAAAGCTGGCCCCAGCTAATACAATGTACGTCATCCACGTTGGATCCAACGATGTACAGCGAACCCAGTCGGAAGATTTGCTTTTAAAGTACCAGCAGCTGATCAAGTCGTTTAAGGAGAAGTCATCAAGGATCATCGTCTCAGGAATCGTCCCCCGGCTCGGTGTAGAGAGCCGATTTTACAACATAGCCACCAGCACAAATCGTTGTCTAGCAAACCTCTGCAGGAAGGAGAACGTGGGATTCGTCGACACCTGGGACAATTTCTACTACGATGACTATTTGTTTTCGGACGATGGAGTTCATCTGAACCAGGTGGGAGCAGCGCGTTTTGGGCGTCTTCTCAACGATGCGGTGAAGGATTTTTGGAGAAGAAATCGACTCAGCACAGGACAACCAGGAAGGAGGACCGACGACAGCGAGGACGGCAATCTACAAAGGAATTAAATACTAATCCGTCAAGAACCGCGAATTTGGATAAAGCTCCACCAACACGACCCAAATTCAAAACCGTCAGGGATAACGACCGAGGACCGAGGACAGCCATGAATGTAAATGTAGATCCGACCAGAACCAATAATTTGAATAAAGACCGTTCCTTGAATCCCAAATCCAAAACTTTGAATGTTTTCTATGCAAACGCTCGTAGCATACGCAATAAATTTTCAGATTTAGAGGAACTAGTGTTTACAGAAAATTATGATGTGATTGGCATAACAGAATCTTGGCTCAATACACAAGATAGAGACTTTTTAGCAGAGTATTCACTTCCCGGTTATGTAATGTTTGAGAACAGCCGAATAAATAAAAATGGAGGTGGCGTTTTATTTTATATCAAAGAAAGTCTTAACCCGACCCTCGTGTCAAAACCTCAAATTGTGAACGTCGACACATCTTTTGTGCTAATAAAGAATAATAAAGGTACAAAAATAATACTTGCGTTAATATACAGACCTCCAGCTCAATCAGTGCAAACTGACCGAGAAATTTACGAACAAATTGCAGATGTAAGTAACTCACAAGATACCGTAATTTTTGGCGACTTTAATTTACCTGTGACCAAGTGGGGCGATACTCTTACTTCACACTCCGGACATGACTTGTATACGAACTTGCAAGAGAGTTCGCTTTATCAATTTGTTCGAATGCCGACCCGTGGTAATAACGTTCTTGACATTGTACTTGCAACAAAAGAAGAATTGATAGAGAATTTGAATGTTGGTGATGAATTCAGTAACAGCGACCATCGTACGATAACTTTCACTTTAAAGTTTACTAGTAACGAACCAAATAGTAGCATCGAAAAAGTCCCTAATTTCAAGAAAGCAAACTTCCATAAACTTAGAGCTATGTTTAAAGAGACTGACTGGAGCTTTTTAATTAACAATAACGACATAAATACATCTTGGAAGTTATTCGAAACCACTTACCTAAAAGCAGTGCAAGACTGCATACCATCGAAAATACGGCGTCCAGGCCATAATAATAAGCCCAAATGGTGGAATAAAGATATTTCAAACTGCCTGCTTGCTAAAAAATTTGCTAATGATAGATTAAAATCCTCACAAAATGACGAAGAACGGGTGAAATTTGTAGAGCTACGACGCAAAGCCAAAAAGTTAATTAAGCAAAGTAAAAAGACCATAGAGTTACATATTGCGAATCAAAGTAAAACAAACCCGAAAGAATTCTATAGTTATATCAGAAAGAAAAAAGTAGTTACTTCAACTGTTGGACCGTTAGTCGATGAAAAAGGAGAATACACCAAAGACGAAGTACAAATGAGTAATGCCCTCAATACCTTCTTTGCATCAGTTTTTACAACAGAAGACCTCAGTGATATCCCTACACCATCGCCGATTCAGATTGATAATTCAGATGTTCTAAGTAATATCACCGTTACAGAGAGAGAAGTATTGAACTGTTTAGATAAACTCAAGGTAAATAAAACGCCAGGACCTGATACAATCTAGCCTAGAGTTCTAAAGGAAGCTAAGAATGAGCTCTCCAAACCACTGACATTACTATTCAATAAATCCTTGCAGTCTGGAACTATGCCTGATCAGTGGAAGCTAGCCAACGTAACACCGATATTCAAAAAAGGCAGAAAATCCCTACCCAGTAACTATCGTCCAATTAGCTTAACCTCAGTTGTATGTAAAATGCTAGAAACGGTCATACGAGACAGACTCGTAAATCACTTAGAGGAAAATAACATACTTAAAGATACTCAACACGGCTTTCGTAAAAAACGTTCCTGTTTAACAAACCTCTTAGACTTCTTCCACGATATCCTCAACCTCTACGATGAGAGTAAAGCTGTAGATATTATATACCTTGATTTTCAAAAGGCCTTTGACAAAGTTCCCCACAAACGTTTACTGCTAAAACTAAAAGCGCATGGAATACAAGACGGTGTGTTGAAATGGATAGAAAATTGGCTCAGCAACAGAAAGCAAAGGGTAGTCATAAACGGTAAGGCATCTAAATGGACCAATGTAAGTAGCGGGGTACCCCAGGGATCGGTACTAGGACCAATTCTCTTTCTAATTTACATCAACGACATAGATGAGGGTCTCACCTGCACAATCTCAAAATTTGCTGACGATACAAAAATTGCAAATAGCGTACTCTCAAAAGAACAAGTTGATGATATGCAACACAATCTAGATAAATTGTCATGTTGGGCCCAAATTTGGCAAATGAGTTTCAATGCGGATAAATGTAAAGTACTACATGTCGGATACCTAAATGAGAAAGCAAACTATTCGATGAATGGCACTCAGCTTAAGAATGTAAACAGAGAAACTGATCTGGGAGTAACACTATCGAGTAACCTAAAACCGAGTCAACAATGTTCAGAAGTTGTTAAGAAGGCAAACAAAATAATTGGCTTTATAGGCAGGTCATTTGAGCATAAATCCAAAGAAGTTATCCTAACCCTTTACAATTCCTTAGTCCGCCCTCTTCTGGAATACTGCGTTCAATCCTGGTGCCCTTATTACCAAAAAGATATAAACAAGCTAGAACGAGTTCAACGTAGAGTTACCAAAATGATACCTAGCCTAAAGAACAAACCATACGAAGAGCGTCTTAGAGAATTAAATCTATTTCCTTTAACCCAGTGCAGATTAAGAGGCGACTTAATTCAAGTGTTCAAAATCATCAAAGGCATCGACAATATGAACTGTAGTAAGTACTTCACTATCGACCAATCTAATTACACGCGGGGAAACGGTTGCAAAATTATTGGTAAATCTTTTAACTCGCACGAATCTAAGAATTTCTTCTTCAATCGAGTTGTCAACTTGTGGAATGGGCTTCCCCGAGACGTTATAGACTGCAGCACCGTTGATTCATTTAAATTCCGCCTAGACAAATATCTCGCATCAAACCCGCGACTGACTGCGTTTGTAAATGAATAACTTTATCCTCCCCTCAGTTACTAACCCATATGTCCCCTACTAACTTCCTAGTCCTGCCACGTTAGTGGCAGGGCAGTAGTTCCCTTTCCAATGTTCCCTTACCCACTCTAAACCACTGTTTGGACACTTGATCCTCAGTGTTTTGGAGGACAAGCAACCTAGAAGGGTCACTAGACCTGTTGTTGCTTGATTTCCTTTGTACTTTGTACTCCACCATGACCGCAGCAGGTCAACACAGGGACAGCTAGTGACTCAGGTGGGCGCCTCACATACTCCTTCAACAAATTAATGTGGCATAGTTGGTTACGCTTCTTCCGGTCTGGAGTGGCAACGAGGTAATCTAGATCGGAGATCTTTGACACCACCCGATAAGGCCCAGCGTACTTGGCAGCCAGAGGATGACCTGACAAAGGCAACAGGACCAACACCTCTTGACCTACCTGAAACTCCCGGAGTTTCGCCTTAGTATCGTACCTGTCCTTCATACGGGCCTGCGAACTCACCAAATTACGCCCGGCCAGCTCCAGACTTCTAAGCATTCTCTCTCTGCTCTCGAGGACGTATCTCAACATAGAACATGGCTTAGCGGTACCCTCCCAAATCTCCTTCACCATGTGGAGAGGGCCCCTCACCTGATGCCCAAAAACAAGCTCATTCGGACAGAAACCGAGACTCTCTCCAGGTACTTCTCTTGCCGCGAACAAAACATACGGCAGACCAAGGTCCCAATCCTTTCCGTTCTCTGCGCAGTAACATCGAAGCATGCTTTTCAGCGTGGCGTGCCACCTCTCCAACACCCCTTGACTCTCCGGGTGATACGCAGAAGAGACGACAGTGCTGATGCCATGCTGAATCATAGTTTGCTTGAACAGATTAGATGTAAAATTAGAACCTTGATCCGATTGCACCTCTTGCGGGTAACTATACCGCGAGCAATACAAGAGCAGGTTCCGGACAACAGTTTTCGCCATGCCATTTCTCATTGGATATGCATCAGGATAACGAGTGGCCACATCCATGATAGTTAATAGAAATTTATTACCGGCACTAGTAGGGGGTAGGGGTCCAACCATATCAATGATGACCTTACTGAAGGGCGGTCCACTGACAGGAATGGGGTGCAACGGGGCTCTCGGAATTGTTTGGTTAGGTTTTCCAACCCTCTGGCACGTATGACACCTTGCTATCCAGGTTACCACCTGCCCCTTCAACCCCGGCCACCAAAACAATTTTTCTAAAGCCGCCACCGTTTTTCTCACCCCTAGATGTCCTGCCAGTGGTATGTCATGCGCCAACCTCAGTAGGCTATCCCTGCACTCCCGTGGCACCACCAACTGGTCCACTACTCCGGACCCCTCTTGCCAACTACGTTTAGGGTCTTGAAAACGCCTATAGAGGATGCCTTCTAAATAAACAAAATCTCCTGGCTGTGCATCGCCGTCCTCGTCGAGCTCTACAGCTCCATTAGCACACGTTTGGAGCTCAGGGTCCTCTAGTTGCAACCGACGTATATCTGAGGGTGCCAAGCGATCTAACTGCTCCCGGAGCAATGCATGACCCTCCCCGATACTGGGCTGCTCCCTCTGTCTCTCTCGATGTACATAACGTTGCTGTCGTGGAGACTCGTCATGCCCAGCCTCGTCACTCTCGATGACAGGCCCAGGGGCTACTCCAGAATTAAGTAATGGTGCTAATACTGAATCACCCAGGAGAGCCGCCGAGTCAAAACTCTTAAAACCAACTCCAGCTTTAGCCTCCTCCTGTTGATCGTTCCTCCGCTGGTCTGAAGACGGAGGACTAGGCTGTGACACTTTAGCTGCCCGAGCTCGGGTGACAACACACGCCATGGGTTGTGTCTGGCACCGCTCGACCCACTCTTGCTCTTCCCTACTCACGTCGGCCGGCCTCTCGGCAACGACTAAGGGTAGAACCTCAGAAGCGGGCATTGCAAAGTCGTTGCCGAGAAGAAGGTCGACGCCCTCCACTGGCAGTTTCTCCACAATCCCGACATCCAATTCACGTGCCACACCATCCACCTCCAACTCCAACCGCACCAGCGGGTATGACCGAGTTGCATTAATACCCTGCACCACTACCACCCGAGCCGCGTTTATAGGGTAGCCAGTCAAGTTTTTCATCAGAGTCTGGGAAGCACCTGTATCACGCAAGACCTCTACTCCATGCTTGCGCCCCGCCCACATCACGCAACCCCGCCCTCTATGGTCGCAAAAAACATCCTGAGCAGGGTTCGAGCCTCCCAGGTGCTTCTGCATTGGCTGTGCCTCAGCCTCTGACGAACTGCCCCGGGCAAACTCAGATGACTTCGGAGACACATCAATGTTGCAGGCCAAAGACACAGCTGCTGTAGGTGGTTTGCTAGGACAGACTCTTGTAAAGTGCCCCTTTTTATGACAATGATAACACTCCAACTCCCCATTGGGCTTCCCTTGGTACTGGGAAGGGCCCGGCCCCTTCTTAAACGGGACGGTGCTAGTCTTGTGGTCAGTCTTGGTATCATGGCTCTTGTACTTGTTTGCATAAGGTATATCACTAACTCGGGGGGGGGGGGGGGGGGGGGGGGGGGGGTCACGCCCCTTGTTACCTGCCTCACTACGCTGGGCAGACCCGCACCCACGAATTAGTGATAGCCGGAGGTCAGCCATCTCAGCTGCCTCCTGTAGAGTTTTTGGTTGCTTTTCATTCAGGTTTAACGTCAGCTCGCCGCCCGTGCATTTGAAAAACTGCTCTAAAAGCACCAACTGTTTAATGTCGTCAAACGTAGTAGCTTTCTCCGACCTCAGCCAATTCCCAAAAGCATCGGACAGCTCCCGGGCATGCTCCAAAAAGGTGCTCTCCCGACCCTTGGTAACACCCCGGAACTTCAACCTGTACGTCTCTGGTTGTAGTTCGTATGCTCTCAGGACAGCCTCCTTGAGTTCCTCATAGAAAATACACGACTCTATAGGCAATGCATCATAAGCCTGGAGTCCCTTGCCCACAAGTCTAGAGGAAACAAGGGCTGACCACTTCTCCCCAGGCCACTGGTGTTCCTGGCACTTCTTCGGGGGGGTTCGAGCAGAAGTCCCCGAGCACCCTCTCCACCCTGGACCTCACTAGCCGCCCCCAGTACGCAAGCCCTCAAATCGTTCTTCTTGATGCCATGAGCCACCTTAAGCCCCATGAGGGGAGCCAAACACTGTAGACCATACTTGCTAATTCCCTCTAGTCGATCAGCTGTTATAGGCACCTCCAAAAACTTCTTTGCGGCCTCCTCACTAGTTACTAACCCCCCTGGCATCTGCCCATCAGAGCCTGCATCATTCCCTGAACCCTCAGTATGATCTGATTCGTCTCCCATGGTGTCCACCAAAAATTCTCACGTTTATAAAAAAAAAAAAAAGAAGTACCCAAGCTCCTATGTAGCACTATTCACTTGCCAAAAATGTCTGAAGACTCTCAAGTGCTATACTACTTTGCCAAAAAGAAAATCTAACGTGCCCACTATATTCCTCAATAAAACAAATGACCACAACAATCCTGCAATTATCTCTTAGTTCACAAGATCCTGAGCTAGGTCGCCATTTGTTACGATCCAGGTTCTCAAAGACACAGGGCTCTTCAACATTGGACTAGATAATGGCAAAAAGCAACAACGGTAACACTAGATCCAACCCCTGCCTTAAACACTGGAAAACAAAACACCATTACCGCCCTGAGTCGTGCCTGGACAACGAGGTATCCTATGACTCGGTAACTGGTGCACACACACTAGGCTGACGCTCAATGAAACAGCCTATTCTCAAACAGTAAAAGATTACTCGATTATGTTACACAAAGAAAAGATAGTTAACGTGATTAATTAACGTTACGGTAGATACTCAAATAACTGGCACTCCTGTATTAAAGAAAGTGCAATGCTAGTCCTTCAACATCAACTGGAAACTTCTGAAATAAGTCTGATGCTGGGAAGATGTTCGTAAAGAATCTTGAACAATTATAATGCAGAATACGGGTCACAATAAATGCTAGGACATATAGTAATAATAGGCAGGCGAATAATAAAGACTGCGCAAAGGTAGTAATGCTCGACTACTAAAGAAATGCTTCGTGACACGACGCAACAGCCTACTCGGGTTGTGCAACTCAATAACAACCTCGGCTCAAAAGTGCAGTGAATAATAATGCTGCATACATATAATAATGGGGCTTATCTCTAACCAGTGTCTGCTCAGTTAATAAAGCCTAGCTGGGGTATCAAGGCAGGGCAACAATGGGCGAGCATGCGGCTCGTAGCCTAACGTTGTCCGAAGGTGGTATAATGAAGATTACGTTATATGACGGGGATGCTCTCTTGATAAATCTAGGTCTCTAGTACCTAGCTCTATCCTGGCGATCCCTCAGAAGTCAACACAAAGAGGCAGCACTATGTTGTGAGGGATAGGCTATGGCCCTCTCACACCACAGCGCTGTGCTCGCAAAGTAAACCAACCCGAAGACAACTTAGGCTCCCACAGTACCTGTCGATGTCGTGCAGGGCTTAGCTAACACTGCACACATCGGAGACAACGACACAGTAACCTTACCCCTAGTCTAGCTTTAGATAACCAAGAAGAATCACTCAACACCTTGCCAGGGAGACATATACCGGTCTACAACCTTCCCGAGAGAGGACACATACGGAAAAGTCCGTCTCTCAAAACCTCAATAAAGCATAATACCTCCTTAACCTAATACATGGAAATATCTGAGAGCTTCGCGTACAGTACGACTGGTCGACGGTGAACATCTATGCTGAAACCAGAAGGGATGTTGAGTTTAATAAAGATTAGAGAATGAGAAAGGAGAAGTCGAGAGAGAGAAATAGTATGCAAAGTGGCGAGTATGGGGGACAGAATTGCAAAGGATGTAGGCGATATGCGTGTCAGGCAAGCTCTGATCTGGTAAAAAACACGAGGCCGCGACGGGAAGGGACTAGTTGACCACCCGGCCGCCAACGCCATCAGCGCCCAAGCGAGCCGCGTCATAGCTCACCTCGCTGCCAGGTGTACTCCCTCACCCTCTCTCGCTCGCCTCCCACACAAGCAATATTTATATTATAGCGAATATAAAATATAAGGCGCGGTCACAGACCAAAACAAAGACCATTTCTAGACTGTCTGTGGCAACACGACACTAATTAAATAAAGCAGATCATTCTAGGACAACTGTAGCCCATCCCCCCATCCTGGCGAGCGCTAGCGAGCTGCAATGCCCCACGCAACCATTCTGCTAATGCCGGGAGGCGTCACAATATATATACAGTATATACAGTATAGAGCATATATATATATATATATATATATATACCGGTACATATATATGCTGTATATATACCAGTACATATATATGCTGTATATATACTGTATATATATAGAAAGAGAGAGAAGAGTCATAGCAATTTCATGGTCACCTGCATTAGGAATGAAATCTACCGTACACCGTGATATATACGCATATCAAATGATTGCAATCAACAGTGAGTCACGCGAAGAAATGAATACAGAAAATAAGGGAATAGGAAGGGAGAAAGAAAGAGAGAGAAAATCCTACTTGCTGGTACTGCTCGGGGGTGTGAGAAAAGGGTTATCTGAGGAGTGGCCTAGTAAACAGTGAGTCACACAAAGAAAGATGGGAAGAACGAAAGAGAAAGAGAAAGAGAAACAGAGAGAGAGAGAGAGAGAGAGAAAGTTAATTTCGCAAAAATATCATATATGGAACAATAATATATACATATGGTCCCCACAATCATATACAATATATTCAATCTTTCGTTGCTAGTATTATTACTGTATTATTTCTACTCTACACCGTGATATATATGCCTATAAAATGATTGCAATCAATATACAGTATATATATATATACCGTATATATATATATATATATATATATATATATATATATATATATATATATATATACTGTATATTGCTGTATATTGATTGCAATCATTTTATAATAGGCGTATATATCACGGTGTACGGTAGATTTAATTCCTGACGCAGGTGATGTTGAAATTGCTAGGACTCTTCTCTCTCCCTCTTTCTATATATATATATTATATATATATATTGTTACGATCCAGGTTCTACAAGACACAGGGCTCTTCATCGTTGGACTAGATGAGGCTAAATGCAACAACGGTAACACTAGTTCCAACCCCTGCCTTAACCACTGGAGAACAAAACACCTATACCGCCCTGAGTCGTGCCTGGACAACGAGGTATCCTATGACTCGGTAAAAGGTGCACACTATAGGCTGATGATCACTGAAGCAGCCTATACTCATACAACATACGATTATTTTATTAACACCTTACGAGCGGCCTAGGCGGTATATAATATGTAGCCACCAGCGGGGTGTTTTTAGCCAAAATAGGGCTGTTTACGTGATCATTTTCATGCCTAAATAAGACCCAGAGCGTAAAACAAGTATCTATCCCTGAAAGGGCATAAACAGAGCTTTCCAATGACACCATAATGATCCTTTTATGATGGCTAGTTTTCTTGCAACAACCGCGCAACCCGAGTGCAAAAAGCATGTAATTCGGCACTTTCCCCATACAATTCCGTATATAGCGAGTGAGAGAGGGAGGGAGGAGGTGGGATTCGTGTCAGTAGGTACGCCGCGGTGATCTGGAGCAGTCATACGCTCGCTGCTCTCCTGCCACCACTTGTCTCTCTCTCTCAGCAACATTACGTGCTGAAATTGCCACACGACCTATGTCGAGCGCCGCCAGATAGTCCAGATTTATTATATGCGACTTATGTTGCGCCCCGACAGTTATGGGTTAAGGTATACAAGGAAAAAGATAGATAGCGTAA
The DNA here is from genome assembly GCA_032716605.1 of Paralithodes platypus. Taxonomy (NCBI): domain Eukaryota; kingdom Metazoa; phylum Arthropoda; class Malacostraca; order Decapoda; family Lithodidae; genus Paralithodes; species Paralithodes platypus. The sequence goes on from CM064482.1 coordinate 20,000,766, forward strand.
TTAAATCGCAGCAACGATTTAATAGCAAACTAGAAGAAGGATAATTAACGTTACGTTAAATAATCAGTAAACAGTCACTCCTGTCTGAAAGAAAGTGAAACAAAGAAAGTCCTAAAGCATCATGCAGGAATCTTCTGCAAAAGTCAGATGCAACTAGAAAACCAGTTAGTGGCAAATAACACCGGAGAAGCAAATACTAATACGAGAGAGCTTTTTGAACTTTGTGATTTTTTTAGTCTTACCCAACATATTGCTGAACCCACACGGGAAAACAATATCTTAGACCTGGTCTTCACTAACAATGACTCTCTAGTACACAGCATTAACATATCGGACACAACATACTCAGATCATAAATTAATTGAGATCAAAACAACCTTAGAAAGTGTACAGACAACCTCAGAATCGAGAACAAAAACCGGCCCCTTCAGTAAATTTAACATCAATAACAAAAACATTAGGTGGGAAAAGGTAAATCAAGAAATGGAGGAAATAGACTGGGAAGATTTAATGGATAACCTGACACCAGCAGAATGTCTAGTCTTAATAACAGAAGCCATGACCCAAATCTGTAGCCACCATATACCTGCAAGACAAACAAAACGAAGAAGCAAACAAGATCGGGAAAGGAGGAGGCTGTACAGAAGAAGAAAATTACTCACACAAAGACGCACACATCAAAATCTACAGGATAAGCAAAAGGTCGAAATAGATAGAGAAATTGTGGAAATTGAACAAAGGCTAAGAATATCATATGAACTACAACAAATGGAAGAGGAGAGGAAAGCTATTGCAGGTATAAAGGAAAATTCCAAATACTTCTTTTCATACGCCAAACAAAAGGCTAAAACAACATCAAACATCGGCCCACTGAGCAAAGGGGACGGCTCTTTCACAGGGGACAAAAAGGAAATGAGCGAACTCTTAAGCAGGCAGTATGAAATGGCATTCAGTGAGCCTGATGAAACAAAAGTCATCAGAGACCAAAATATATTTTTCATGGAAACCTCCCCCACGGAAACCCCTCAGATGCTGGATATTGATTTTGGTCCAAAAGACATAGAAGAGGCCATTTCCAACATGCCATCCCACTCGGCACCAGGCCCGGACTCATGGAATTCGATCCTAATGAAGAAATGTAAGGAAAACCTCTCAAAACCCCTGGCTATAATGTGGAGAAGGAGTCTAGACACTGGGGACATACCAGATAGCTTGAAAAACGCAATAATTGCCCCACTGCATAAAGGAGGGAGTAAAGAACTACCAAAAAACTACCGCCCGGTAGCTCTACCCTCTCACATCATTAAAGTTTTCGAGCGAGTCCTGCGAAGCAAAATTTCAACATTCATGGAGACAAATGAACTACACAACACCGGTCAACATGGGTTCAGAGCGGGAAGATCATGTCTCTCACAACTTTTGGAACACTATGACAAAATTCTTAAAGCGCTAGAAGAAAAGAAAAACGTAGATGTAATTTACACCGATTTTGCTAATGCATTTGATAAATGTGACCATGGTATAATAGCCCACAAACTGAAAGCAAAAGGTTTAACTGGGAAAATCGGACGGTGGATATACAATTTCCTCGTAAACCGAAAACAATCAGTAGCAGTAAACCAAGTCACATCTGAGCCTTCGGATGTCAAAAGCTCAGTGCCCCAAGGAACAGTGCTAGCGCCCCTTCTGTTCCTCATACTAATTTGCGACACAGATACCAACACCAGACACAGTACGGTGTCGTCTTTTGCTAATGACACAAAATTAAGCAAGATAGTAAACACACAAGAGGACACGGGCCGACTGCAGGAAGACATGAATGTAGTGTTCCAGTGGACCAGGGAAAACAACATGCAATTCAATGAGGAAAAATTCCAATTAATACGGTACGGAGATAATAATGGTGTTAACCCGTACAGCCCCAGCGACGCGCCTGACGCATCGGCGATGTATGTAACGCACAGCCCCAGAGACGCGCCTGGCACGTCACCCTAATTGCGCCGACCGTAACCTCAGTTGTAGCCACTCAAGAGGGCTCAGATTTGTATGGGAACTGTGTATGTATCCCACGCAACCGTGCCGATGGTTGAAAACTCTCAAAGTCCACGTGCGTGCGCGTGAGCGCACAAAAACCTGTTTTTTTGGGGTAATTGCCTTCAATTTTTTACTCTTGTAAAATACGTTTTCGGGGGCTCTGTAGGACCATTCTTTAAGCTTTTTGAGCGGTTTTTTTTCGTGGTTCCTTCATTCCTAACCCATTCGCTATTGTTTCTGGAATAAAACAATTTTTTGAAAACCGGCCGGGTTCTGGTGAACAAACATTACAAAACTAGCCGGGGCTGGACGGGTTAAAGAAATTACAAATTACTTAACAGAATCTACCACATAATAGAACAAAAGACAGTGTGAAAGACCTTGGGGTATTAATGTCTGAAAATATGGGTTTCAAAGTACATAACCAGGTCAAAATGGCGGCTGCGAAACGTCTAACGGGTTGGATTCTGCGTACTTTTTAAACACACGGTGAATTGCCTATGATAACGCTCTTCAAATCTCTAGTGCTACCGCAGCTTGAATACTGCAGCATATTAACATCCCCATACAAAGCAGGTGAAATAAATGACATAGAGAGTGTACAAAGAAATTTCACTTCGCATATAAGTTCGATAAAACCTCTACACTATTGGGAGCGTTTAAGAGCAATGAATCTGTACTCACTGGAACGTAGAAGAGAACGCTACCTAATAATATACACGTGGAAAATCACAGAGGGATTAGTACCAAACCTACATACTCCGATAGTCATGAAATTCAGTGATAGGAGAGGCTGGGAATGCGAAATCCCCCGGATGAATAACAGGGGTGCTATGGGCTCTCTGCGAGAGGGCTGGTTATCACACAGAGGCCCACGTCTCTTCAACAAACTCCCACGGCGAGTAAGAGACATGAGGGACATCTCGTTAGACAACTTCAAGAGAGCCCTAGATGTCGAACTGCAAAAAGTGCCAGACGAGCCCATCCTCACAAGGGAGCGAGCTGTCACTTCAAACAGTCTACTGCACCAAATCACCACCCATAACGAGGGGCGTCGCGCTCCTTGGTGCCGCTAGAAGAGTGGCAAACACATCAAAAGGTATCAAAAGGTAACTAAGAAGTACGTCTCGGATTCTGAACTGTGTATTATTACTGTGGGAACATATATAGTGTAGGGACATACAGTGTTATCTGGCACAGGTGTAATTATAAAACAGTCGGCAGTCTAAACTCTAACCACAAAAAGATGTGCTTTCTCCCACCAGGCACAAGCCTGCTCGGGTTAGGTCTCTCAGCAACAATCACGACTTGCTATAAACATAAGGAACAATAATGCTGCACACATATACACAATGAGATTATAAACCGTAATTGGGGGTCTGCCAGGTGGACGAAGTCTAGCAGGGGAGTCGTAGGCTAGGCTACCTGGGCCGAGCCACCTGCTCGGTAGCCTAGTGTCGATCTCAAGTCTGTGCGCCTAGTTACATTAAATGACTGGGTGCTCTCTTGAGAGATCCAGGTCTCGTGTACCTGGTTCTCTCCTGGCGACCCTCCTAAGTCAAAAGCTAACGAGCTAGCACAGTGCTGGGTGGACTAGGCAAACGCCCTACACGCCAACACAGTGCTAGGCTCTAAGGTACACAGACAAGAAAATGAAGGGCAGTTAATTAATAGTAGGATATACAGAGAAAAGAAGGTAAGCAGTGGTAGAGAAAGTTCGCAATAGGGGGGTGAGGTGGGCTGATAGATTGCAAAGGGATGTTAGCGGTACAGCGCTAAGAGGAGCTCTGCCCGTGGAAGTCACAAGGGAGAGCGTGCGTGTAGGCGCACCCATTCCCGACGTGGCAGGAAAGCGGTGACGGAGCAGGAGGGAGGAGCCCGGCGACGAATCAGGCGCCCGAGAGATGACGTAACTAACCAAGTTGCATGATATCAATCCGCCAATACCACCTCGCTCTGGGTTTCTCTCTCTCTCTCTCTCTCTCTCTCTCTCTCTCTCTCTCTCTCTCTCTCTCTCTCTCTCTCTCTCTCTCTCTCTCTCTCTCTCTCTCTCTCTCTATCTCTCTCTCTCTCTCTCACTCACTCACACTCTTCAACTTCCACAAGTCATCTAATACATTAAATCTATGACAGCTGGAATAAAATACAATGCATTGTCACAGGTGAAAATAAAGAGTATTTCTGGACTACCTGTGACACTATGATGCACTAGGAAGAAACTAGAACTTAATCAATAAACTACAGCCCATAACACTGCCTGGGGAGAGGGGAGAAGAGGATAGGGAGCCAACCGCTGCCCCCTCATGGTCGCTGGGGAGCTGACGTGCGTCACAATATAGAGTATATATAAATATATATATATATATATATATATATATATATATATATATATATATATATATATATATACTGTATATATACTGTATATATATAGGAAGAGAGAAGAGTGCTAAGAATTTCATGGTCACCTGCGTAAGGAATTAAATCTACCGTACACCGTGATATATACGCCTATCAAATGATTGAAATCAACAGGGAGTCAAGTGAAGAAATGAATACAGAAAATAAGGGAATAGGAAGGGAGAAAGAAAGAGAGAGAAAATCCTACTTGGTGGTACTGCCCGGGGGTTAGTCCAGTAAATCTAGCAATCATTTAACTGGACCTAGAACAAATTGCAATAGAAGGTTTTTTGGCTTTAACTTGTTTATTAGGTCCCTCTGATGAACATATAAAAAGTCTCCAACTTTTGGACACTGGGAAAGTGGTTAATTTGCATAAATTCAAGATGGCCGCCGTCCAAAGCTTCAATTTACAGATAAAAAATTTCTGGTTGCTCCTAGACCCTATAAATGTATTACAAACAACGTTTTTTGGCTTTAACTTGTTTATTAGGTCCCTCTGATGAACATATAAAAAGTCTCCAACTTTTGGACACCTGGAAAGTGGTTAATTTACAGCCGAAAAACCTTACAGACAGGCTGAACTGTCTCTTTCACAAGGGGTGACACAGGCACTTTGTGCTTGTATGGGTTTTTTGACCTGTTGTCCCTCTTTTTTATAAAAAAAACAAAAAAAAAACATGACGTAGTATGACGTCATTCAGAGCCAATTATGTAATTCATGATAGGAGTTCGTATTCACTTGGATCATCGGTGCTTGCATCAAAGTTGCTATTTTGACAGAGTCCTTTACATTGACCACATGCACTGGAACATTCAAGCTCATTCCGTTTGCAACTACAGCGTTGAGTGTCACAGTTGCCCTTACACTGACATCTGACCAATTTCAGTAGTGAATCAGGAGCCACTGGCGAATCCATCGTCTTCGGTTCAAGCTGTCCCTTCCGCAGACACCAGCCCCATTTCTCGGGGTCCACACAGTTCCCCATCCATTCCTGGACCTGACAATAAACTCGGAACGAGTGGTATTTGGCTGCATCGGTTGTTGGGGGAAGGCTGTGAACTTCAACGGTAGTTGAACTTTTTGCCACCTTGTTGCAAAACTTTGTCTTTCGCAATCCGTCAAGGGTGTCATTTCCTTTTCCCCCGTACAAATAAACCAAAGGCCTTTTCACCAGCTGATGATATCGCGTCTTTACTTCCACTTTGGCAACAGAATGCTTCTATACATTTCAAGAAACCGTTGTCTTCCCTCACTTTCCTCAAGGCAGCCCCTTTACCAATACCATACAGTCGTGAGGTTGTGTCACATCCACAGAGTGCATGGACAACTGGCAGGACACGACAGATGCTTTCACCGAGAGCTTCTGCTACTGAGTTAATATGCCAACATTTCCCACCTTCCTTGCTCGACTTGAAGTACAAATCATTCATCCCTCGTTCCGCATAATGACACAACAGCACCAACAAGTCTGTGTCCTCACCTATCACATATGTCACGGTTTCCCTTGCATGCTCAATTCCCTTCTTCGCAATCATGACATCTGCATCTGCTGGCGCATTGACACAGTCAATTCCATTTGCCTTGAATGTTTCACACAATAAGTCAATGAAGTTTTGCTTATTGTCCGAGTTTGACAAGAAGTTTTCCTTTTTTGACCGAAGGGGCATGGTTGGAGTGAACATCACCTTTTGACCAAAGACTCCTTTTGATCGTCGATTGTGTGTCATGTCCTTGGTAGTAGGTCCTGATTTATAACCGTCGAATACAACCACCGGGTTGAGAAAGTTTTTGGAAACATGCTTCATGTACATGCTTGCAATGTCCTCAAATGTGTCACCCTTCTTCCATGGAATCCTTTGCAATAAGGAACCACCATCCAGAACATGGGTCACAGTCCTTTCTTCCTCAAATGATTCCAATGACGACTTGGGAACAACAGCAGCTATCTCATCTCCTAGCTGTGGTTTATTGGCTTCCCTGAGCCTCCCCCACTTATCGAACAGAGCAGTAGGGTAGCTAGACAACTCATACGCAAAGACCTCTTCAACACCTAAGTCCCTGTTATTAGCAAAGATGAGGAGCCTCTGGAAAAGGAGCTGTGGGTCGATTGGTACTTTTTCAGCACTGATTGTAACCTTTGCATCCAACGACTCAACTTGATCTTTCTTCCTAAATGAAAAGTCAAAAGCATTGCTACCTTCCATCTTCTTTGACAGTTACAACATCGCTGCGTCCATGCACGTTACTAATAACCAGTTCATCCCCAAAATATGAAATAAGTTTCTGTTTCATGTATTTTACACTATACGCTTCAACATCAGGGCACAACTGGGACATTCTATCAACGAGATCAACCACTGTAGTCTGTTCATCATCATTGCCACTGACTAGGTCCTCGATTGCGAGTAGAAATGCTTCCTCTCATGAGGCATCTACTTTGCGACCCTTGCGAGGAGGTTCACTGTCTGCGGAATCACGATATTTGGAGGGGATCTGCCTATGTGTCTGGAAATTTGAGCTGCACTGCTTGTGATATATTGCGTCAGCTGCTGGAAGATCGCGTGCAAAGTTAATTCGGCCTCTAACAGTGTCAGCCCACTCATCAGCCCTGGCATCACATGCAGAAAGTATTGTCCTTTGAAAGTTGAAGGTGCGTACTGGATACACTTCTTCTGAATCATGCTTTGTGTCCAAATAGATTTTTGTACCACAAAAAAAGCAGTTCTCTGTAAAACAAAAGTCTGGTGTCTGAGAACGAAGAGCAGGTTTTTCAGGACGTTTCTTCTGCTTCCCAGGAATTCTATTTGGCTTCGTATTGACATGCTTCTTTCGGCAATCAATGTGCACCGTTTGGCCCTCGGACACGGTAATTGATGGCGTTCCACATTCAGTACTGGCCTTGTTGATAGTATCTGCTCCCTTCGCCCTCAGCTTGACTGTTTCTCCTTCGTCTAACGTGTTTGAGCAAATGCCGCAGGGATTATGCACCACCTCTTCTTCCATGGCTTCGGTAGATGTCGCACCAATCTGTTGAAACAAGAAACAAGATGATGGGATTAGTATAGGCCTAGGCAAAATGTAATAGACAATAATGTGCAGTAAAGGTAGGGCTTGACCTAGAACAAATTGCAATAGAAGGTTTTTTGGCTGTAAGGTTTTTTGGCTGTAAATTAACCACTTTCCAGGTGTCCAAAAGTTGGAGACTTTTTATATGTTCATCAGAGGGACCTAATAAACAAGTTAAAGCCAAAAAACGTTGTTTGTAATACATTTATAGGGTCTAGGAGCAACCAGAACAAAGTTATCTGTAAATTGAAGCTTTGGACGGCGGCCATCTTGAATTTATGCAAATTAACCACTTTCCCGGTGTCCAAAAGTTGGAGACTTTTTATATGTTCATCAGAGGGACCTAATAAACAAGTTAAAGCCAAAAATCCTTCTATTGCAATTTGTTCTAAGTCCAGCCCTACTTTGACTGGTCTAGGTGTGAGAAAAGGGTTTTCTGAGGAGTGGCCTAGTAAACAGTGAGTCACACAAAGAAAGATGGGAAGAACGAAAGAGAAAGAGAAAGAGAGAGAGAGAGAGAAAGTAAATTTCGCAAAAATATCATATAATTATGGAACAATAAAATATATACATATGGTCCCAACAAGCATATAAAATATATTCAATCTTTCGTTGCTAGTATTATTACTGTATTATTTCTACTCTACACCGTGATATATACGCCTATAAAATGATTGCAATCAATATACAGTATATATATATATATATATATATATATATATATATATATATATATATATATATATATATATATATATATATTGAGAATATATCACAAATACACGTGAGCCACTAAATGTTTCTAGTCTCTCAGTGGGGATCGAACCATCGACCATCAGGATGATAGCCGACGCATTAATCAATTACACCACGGCAGTCTAAAAGACACTCAGCCTTCTATCCTATTTATGTTAACATAAATAGGATAGAAGGCTGAGTGTCTTTTAGACTGCCGTGGTGTAATTGATTAAAGCGTCGGCTATCATCCTGATGGTCGATGGTTCGATCCCCACTGAGAGACTAGAAACATATATATATATATATATATATATATATATATATATATATATACTGTATATTGCTGTATATTGATTGCAATCATTTTATAGGCGTATATATCACGGTGTACGATAGATTTCATACTATGAAATCTACCGTACACCATGATATATACGCCTATAAAATGAATGGAAATTCGCAAGCAATTTCAAAGTTACATGCACATATATATAATATGTAATATAGGAAGACCAACACCACAATCTTCGTTGCTTGTATTCCCGTAACACATGCAGATATACTCTATATCCCATATGTATAGGAAGACCAACACCACAATCTTCGTTGCTTGTATTCCCGTAAGAAATGTACCGTCCACCCTGACATTACGCCAATAATAAAATGATTGTAGGCTAAATCAATCTCTCAAACAATATAAATGTACATTGTACTTACCAACACCCACACCAGTATGTTCGCCAAGCTCCTCGTCAGCATCTGCATACCTTTCTTCAACGTCTAGAACAGGTTCATCGCTCTGTTCTCTCCCACCTTCACCATTTGCGTGGCGCAAGTTATGGAGTTTGTGAAAACCGATGACAGGCTTATCCTCAATTTCTTCTTCCTCCTCACTTCCCCCATTATCACCAAGCCCTTCCATGGTTTCATCCAACAACGTTTTAGACACCGCTGAAGAGTTCATCAGCAGATCTAACTCCTCGGTGGAGAGCGGGGCCTTACGGCTTGGCTGGCGCGACGTACTAGGGGCGGCCACCGAATCGAACACAGGCAAATCTTGTCTCTCCATCACTAGAGCGGTACTGAGCAAAGCTCACACGGTGGGGATGTGTGTGTGGGATCTTGTAGTACACCGCCTGACTGCTAGGTTTTGCTTTCCACTTAAATTAGGGCGGGAATTAGCAACTCGACAGATGTCGCGCGCCGCCACATAGGCCATATTTATTTCACTCGACATAGTCGCGCGCCGCCAATTAAGGGTTAAACGAAGTAATATATACAGTACATATTACTTGAAAAATTAAAGAATATCTACATGCTGCTTGTGAAACGAAATGTCTAAATGTTGCTCATAAAATAAAGGAATTTCTGCATGATGTCTGTAAATCGAAGTAATAACTACATGCTACTTATAAAACGAAGGAAGGATCACATGCTACTTGTAAAACTAAGGAATGACTACATACTACTTGTAAAACCATGGAATAACTACATGCTACTTGTAAAACTTAGGAATGACTACATATTACTTCTATAACGAGAGAATTCATGACTACATATTACTTTTTAAGCGAAGGAATATCTACATGTTACTTGTAAAACGAGTGAATGACTAGATGTTACTTGTTAAACGAAGGAATTACTGCATGTTACTTGTAAAACGAGAGAATAACTACATGCTATTTGTAAAGCGAATAAATACCTACATACTGCTTGTAAAATATGGGAATGCCTAAATGCTACTTGTAAAATATAGGAATAGCTACATGTTACAAATACTATCTTCTCTCCCTACCTGCCCATCCCAAACCAGCTTCCAGAAACACATCCATACTCATATATCTCGCCGTTCCATCCACTCACTCATAGACAACATGCAGCTGCAGGCACGACCTCCCGAAATCCATCCTTCTGAATCCTCCCTTCCTTGCGAGGACAGAGTCCACCTGGTCAAGCTGAGATGCGGACACCATCCAGCCCTTCTGAGCTATCAGAATAAACTGGATGACTCTGTCGTCGACTCCTGCCCAGGTTGTAACACAGCACCCCATACTATTAAACACATCATAGAAGACTGCATTATTTTCACACAACCACTTACGCCTACAACACAATCTACTCCTTGAGAACTCTGTGGGAAAGCCCGACTGTGGCCATGGCCTTCCTTAGGGCCTCGGGGTTGTTCAGCCAGGCAGCTTAGGGAAAAACAACAACAACAACAACAACAACTTGTATAATACATGAATGTATACATCCTATTTGTAAAATAAAATATGTACTATTGTGGACATAAGTCCTGCGACACCTGGCTGACAAGGAATCGCGAATTGTGTTCGTAACATTGCTACCCCCCCACTCCATCCCTACTCTATCATCCTCTCTCAGCCAAACCCCTCTTTCCCTCTGTACTTCTTCTGTTCTTGTTCACGTCAATAAGCCGCTCTTTACTTCTCCCTCTCTCATAGAATCATTGTATTTTTATGATGTTTTCCATATATTCTTTCTATAATGAAATATCATATCTATACATACTTTATATATATATTTGCCATTTCATAAACACCTAACATAATCAAAGTTTGATCATCCATTCGAATATTGAAGTTTATTAACCATATATGTTATTTAGGTCAATTACAACTGAGACTTTAATTTACTTTTGCATTATCATATCTCAATTCAGTTATACATATCTAAGCACATATATCCCACTGTTTGGAGTAAGCATGCAATTCACTGTTAAAGTGTATAAACTATTGACCCATATTTAACGGACTAGGTGGTGTATTTGACCGTAGCGCCCAGCGTTTTTTTGTTAACCCTAAATAGGGTTGTTTACGTGATCATTGTCATGCCTAAATAAGACCCAGAGCGTAAAACAAGTAACTATCCCTGAAAGGGTGTAACAAGAGCTTTCCAATGACACCCGAACCATCCTTGTACGACCACTGGTTCTCTTGTAACGATCGTGCAACCTGAGTGCAAAAACCCTGTAATTAGGTAATTTCCCTACATAATTCCCTGTGTAGCGAGTGAGAAGAGGGGGAGGAAGTTAGAATACAGTTCAGTTGGTCCACCGCGGTGGTGGGCAACGGTCATAGGCTTGCTACGCTCCTCCCATCGCTCAGCTCTCTCTCTCAGCAACTTTACGTGGTGAAAATGGCACACGAAAGTTGTGAACCGTCACATAGTCCATATTTATTTCACGCGACATAAGTTGCGCGCCGACAGTTAAGGGTTAAAGGAGATAATTGACACCCACATAAAATAGGTCCCTTTATTTAATTAATTGAATCTTTAACCTTTAACTGGTGGCACCCGGCTATTGTCGAGTTAAATAAATGTGGCCTATGTGGCGGGTCACGGCTCTTGTCGAGTGCAATTTTGAGCACGTAATGTGCTCTGAGAGAGAGCGGAGCGGTGGGAGGAGCGTAGGTTACCTCATGACCGCTCACCACGGTGGCCGTGGAGCTACTGAGATGTACTCCTTTGTACTCTACCCTCTCTCACTCGTTTCACACGTAATAATGTAAGAAAAAATATTTTACCGATTTTGCCCTTCGGTTGCACAATCGTTGCAAGACAACCAGTGATCGTAGAAGGATGGTTCTGGTGTCATTGGAAAGCTGAATTAACGCCCTTTCAGGCATGCATACTTGTATTACACTCTGGCTCTTGTTTATGCATGAAAACGAGCACGGAAACAAGCTCGTTTATGGTATAACCCCCCGCTGGGCGGCACATCAAATATACTCATCCACCCGCTCTTAAGGTGTTAAAGTCTTAAATATATGGTTACGTGTGTATTCTCAATACACGCCTGACTCACCTCCCCTTTAACTACGGTATGGTCACACTTATCTATTCATATTTCGTAACTAGTCAACTCAAACACACGGTCATACTCATTAATGTGACATTACATTACACAAACTTGCATGCTATTTTCTTACTTGACGATATTTGGCCTTTTTCAACTACCTCAGCGAACACTGCTCCCTCCGATATTAATTCCTTCCGTATCGGGGTTGTGTTTAGTATTATTACAGCTATATTTACACAGTTTTATGCAGATAAAGAAGGATCTGTGGTATTTAAAATAATAAATTTGAGCTAGTATGAAGCCTTACAAGTGATACACTGCCTTCCTTAATTGAATAAATATATATAAATATAGCTATTCTCCATTCATTCGAACCATGAATCTGGCTCCAAATTGGTGCTTGTATTGACATTCATGATTCCCCATCTTATCAATACCCTAGCTCACTGGCCCAGAAGAGCTGCACACCTGAAAATGTTTTTGTTATTATCTATATTATTCTACATTCATTCATTATACTGGACACGTTTTAATAATGTTAATGATTACTTAACAATTTAGTGTTATCCGAATCTTAAGAGCCATGATATATCATATTAAACACATTCATAACATAATTATATATCATATAGTAAACACAAGAGAGATAAAAACATTATTAACCCAAAAAGTAAGCAAGAGATGAAACCAGACTAACTTGAACCACGCGGCTTATAGCGAATCACAGGCCCTGCTTCACTTATTACACATATAAAATAGGCAGCGACGGCATTTCTTCTTTTGTTGTGTTTACAGTATTATACCTGCGTTATTTATGTGTTCCTTGTGATTCTTCATTGCTCTCAAGGTTTGGATATATCTCTAGATTATCATATAATTATTTGAATTAATATTTGTTTTCTACGTGAATGAGGGAGACAAAAGGCATTACTGCCTGCAGCGAGTGCCTCCTCCAGATTTCAAAGAGTGACAGGGCCGAAATCAAGGGACGTTCGAGCTAAAATGCCTGGACACACAGAGTTTGAAGCAATTTAAGTTATAGGAAGAGTGAAAGACTGATTCTGGGAGAGAGTTCCAGAGCTCACCAGTTGAAAAAAGAAAGTCTGAGAATAGCGTTTCACTATTGGGTTGGAGTGTTGCACAGAGTAGGGGTGCGATTGTATTGCAAGGCAGGTACTACGTACCCTACATAGAGGAGGTGGTATACACTGGGAAAACTCCGAGGAACACTGATTATTATAGTAGCAATAGAATAGCAAGAGAGATGCAACATTGCGGCGAAGAGAGAGAGATTGCAGAGAGTTGGTGAGTGGACGGGAGTTAATGATACGAAAGGCTTTCCTTTCTACTTTATCTAAGAGTGCGGTGTGAGAGGATCCTCCCCACACATGTGAACAATACTCAATACAAGGATGCACTGTGCCCCTGTACAGAGCAAGAAGCTGCGCAGGGGTAAAGAACCCCTTGAGGCGGTTGAGCACTCCCCGCTTCTGGGAGGCTGCCTTAGCGAGACTGGTAATATGGTCTTTCCAAGTGAGAGCAGAAGAAAAAGAGACACCAAGAACATTGAGAGAAAATGAAGGGATGATTTTTGTATTGTTGAAAAATAAAGGATAGTCCTCTGGAGGTGTCCTGATGGGTAGTAAGATGGATAAATTGAGTTTTGGAAGCATTAAATGCAACAAGGTTTTCTCTACCCAAATGGGAAATAGTAGCTAGATCAGAAGATAAGCATATTATGGCTTCATTACGTTTACTTTTGAGGGACTGCTGGCTGGGGCATTCTGGAAAACTAATTGAGTGGTGTAAGGTAGAGTCGTCTGCATATGAATGGATGGGACTGGATGTACAGTTGAGAAGATCATTTATGAAAATTAGAAAGATAATAGGAGATAGGACAGAACCCTGAGGAACACCGGAGTTGATAGGATGAGGAAATGAGCGATGGCCGTCCACAACCGCAGCTATGGAATGGCCGGAAAGGAAATTAGAGACAAAGGCACAGATGGAGGGACAGAAACCAAAGGAGGGCAGTTTGGAAATTAAAGATTTGTGCCAGACTCTATCGAAGGCCTTCGATATGTCTAGTGCAACAGAAACAGTCTCACTGAAGTCCAGAAAGTTGGATGACCAAGAGTTAGTTAGATATGAAAGAAGATCACCAGTAGAGCGACCCTTAAGGAAGCCATACTGGCGATCTGAGAGCAGATTATGAGAAGAGAAATGCTTAAGAAATTTAGAAGCAAGAATAGTTTCAAAAACTTTAGAGATACAAGAGATGAGAACAATTGGACGATAGTTAGAGGGTTGAGAATGGTCACCCTTCTTTGAGACAGGTTGAATGAGAGCAAACTTCCAGTAAGAAGGAAAGATGTTAGAGGAGAGACAGAGACGAACGAGTTTGCCTAGGCAGGGGGTCAGCACGGAAGCACAGTTTTTAAGAACAACAGGAGGAACACCGTCCTGACCGTACGCCTTCTTAGTATGAGGCCCAGAGAGGGTAGAAAGTACATCTATAGAAGAGATTAGGATATTAGGCAGAAGGTGGAGATTATAGCCAGACAAAATACATCAACGATCCTGGAGGAATCTAGCCGAGTAGGGCACCAGAGTTAAATCTTATGTAATCTGTGTGAGGCAACATGGTCAACAGCGGGGAACACGAGAACATGATACATGAAAGCGGATTATTAGGTTAATTTATTCTTATGTAAACTATAATTTGTTAAGTGATTAAATTATAGAAATAATATTTCAATATCTATATTAATCACGAATGAAGTAGCTTAAGTGATGCATTATGATAGTTACAGACACAAATATGTAAAACACATTGATAAGTAGAATGTTTCATCTATATATTCCTTCATTTACTACCATTTCATACACACAGTTGTTTTCATTCACGCTATCACCCCCGTTAGTTATAATGGTGACACAAGGGTACATTGTTTCTGTTGTAATTGTTGATACATTACTTCCAAGTATGTGTTTTAATGAAGTGCATGTCCGTAATTTGTTAAACAATAACCTATAACTCCAATAAATAAATATTTCTGCATCATAGTATTTATTATAAATTATCAATTTTGAATCAAACTGCCTGGGAAATTTAGTATACAGTGAAACCACAACAAATACTTTGGCTGAGGAATCTGTAAGACTTGTTTTGTTCATATTCAGCAGGAAGTTGGTTAAGTACTGTACATATAACTCAGGTCGAAGAGGTTATTATTTTTATGTTTTTTATTTTATATAAGGTTTTTGTTTTTGTTCCTGATATACAACAGGTTCGCTCCTACATAAAACTCTTCGCGTATAAGCTATATATGAACACATGAACATTGTGTATGTATCTATCTATAGCTATTTATTTCACGTGGAAGAAAACAAAAAGTATTTTATAATATGTAACCAACCCTCGCATTTACTTCTCACAGCATGAATTTGGGAAATATTGGATTGATAATTATATTCAGCAAATTGATGGTGTATACAGCTAGTAGCTACAAATAATATAAATATATTTAAGAAAAACAAATGTTTACAATTATATGACACCGTTTATTAATAAGGCTATAATACCGTTAGTGCTCTTATAGTGGGGCAACTTAGCATAACAATTGTGCATTTCGTGATAAAAGTAAAATATTTGGCACACACATTCAAATAGTCATTATAATCAAAATTAGATATTGGGCCACCATAGGTTTACACTACATTGGCTTTGGCAGCCCCCTTTCAATTACTTTCCTTAAGAGTTTTTAAGCACTGAGTTTTGCCCCAAGCTGTATACCATGGTAGATATTATGTCAAACTAGTCTCAAATGACTCATTTGGACTTGGGTAACAACATATATTCAGACAATGTTTGGCTAATGTTGACTGTTTGACTTGTACTGGTCCCTGTAGTTCAACAAATTAGTGGCAAATGGCAAAATTACTTACCAATTTGTGGCAAGATGATAAACTACAGCAGACTGTACTAATCAAACGGTCAACATTAGCTAAACAGTGTCTGAATATATGTTATTACCCATGTCCAGACGAGTCATTTGAGACTAGTTTAACATTTCTACCATGGTATACAGTTTGGGGCAAATATCAGTGCTTCAGAACTCTTATGGAAAGTAATTGAAAAGGGGCTGCCAAAGCCAATGTAGGGTAAACTTATGATGGCCCAATATCTAATTTTGATTATATTGACTATTTGATTGTGTGTGCCAAATTTGTTGAAACACCTACAAACTAACTGGACATTAAACATTTAAAGTCATAGAGGGCCAGCAATAATCATATTTACATTTAGGTGAATTCCCACATGTTCATTATTTACAAGATTCCTTAACCATTACATTTATATCCTACTTTATTATCCCTTGGTTTTTTTTTTTTTTTTTTTTTTATAAGTCTCTATGGTTGGTGTTTATTAAAATGGTATGGGCATGAATCTCTTCAACAAATTAACGCTACGATTATGAGGTTCTGTACCGGGGATATTATTTTTGTTCTATTCTGGTATATATTAGACGATTGTATTGAGCTAAATATGGGCATCTACTATTTAAAATTTCACAGACTCTTGCAAATAATACCTTAACTACAACAGCCACTTTCTTATCTACATATAATAGTCGGAATATAGCTATAATGAAATATATAAGATGTCCCCGGAACCGAAAGGGTTAATAAAAAGTCTTTATTCATGGTCTAACTAAGATTCACCAAGGCCCTCTGCTCTATGATACAGAAATTCATCTGCTACGCAACGACATCCCTTAACCTACTTCACTCGTGATTTATATACAGTAGACATATATATTAATATACAGTAGACATATATATTAATATACAGTAGACATATATATATTAATATACAGTAGACATATATATTAATATACAGTAGACATATATATTAATATACAGTAGACATATATATTAATATACAGTAGACATATATATTAATATACAGTAGACATATATATATTAATATACAGTAGACACATATTGATATACAGTAGACACATATTAATATACAGTAGACACATATTGATATACAGTAGACATATATATATATTAATATACAGTAGACATATATATTAATATACAGTAGACATATATATATTAATATACAGTAGACATATATATTAATATACAGTAGACATATATATATTAATATACAGTAGACATATATATTAATATACAGTAGACATATATATTAATATACAGTAGACATATATATTAATATACAGTAGACATATATATATTAATATACAGTAGACATATATATTAATATACAGTAGACATATATATATTAATATACAGTAGACATATATATTAATATACAGTAGACATATATATATTAATATACAGTAGACATATATATATATACAGTAGACATATATATATATTACAGTAGACATATATATATAATATACAGTAGACATATATATTAATATACAGTAGACATATATATTAATATACAGTAGACATATATATAATATACAGTAGACATATATATTAATATACAGTAGACATATATATTAAAATACAGTAGACATAAATATATTAATATACAGTAGTCATATATATTAATATACAGTAGACATATATATTACTGTACAGGAGACATATAATTAATATACAGTAGACATATATATTAATATACAGTAGACATATATATTAATATACAGTAGACATATATATTAATATACAGTAGACATATATATATTAATATACAGTAGACATATATATTAATATACAGTAGACATATATATATTAATATACAGTAGACATATATATATTAATATACAGTAGACATATATATTAATATACAGTAGACATATATATTAATATACAGTAGACATATATATATTAATATACAGTAGACATATATATTAATATACAGTAGACATATATATATTAATATACAGTAGACATATATATTAATATACAGTAGACATATATATATTAATATACAGTAGACATATATATATTAATATACAGTAGACATATATATTAATATACAGTAGACATATATATTAATATACAGTAGACATATATATATTAATATACAGTAGACATATATATTAATATACAGTAGACATATATATTAATATACAGTAGACATATATATTAATATACAGTAGACATATATATTTTAGTTCTATAAATATGTCATGTTTAAGGAATTATAGTCTGTTTTGTCTTATAAATTTCCACCGCCTTATGTTCGACTTCATAATTCGTGTCAACTTCCTTATCTAATACACCCAAATGTCATACCTTATTGTCATTTTGCCCCAACGTTATGATGAAACAGTCGAAATTAATTTGGTGCAATTACATGCAATCCAATATTATATTTGATTGAACTGCACTTATGTATTTGTTTATGTTAATCAAAGGGACATGAAGAACCACACCAACCCTCGTGGGTCCATCTATCCACTCGGAAGGAGCAGGAACCGTATCACTCCCTTCACCACTTACAGGTGGCCTCGCCCAACACTTTAATATCAACCTCTCCAGTGTTGGAGTAGAGCAATTTTTAAACATTATTATTCAGTAAAAGAAGGAAGTGTAACTCTTAAATTACTCTATATCATCTCAATTAACCATTCTTAATAGCACAGATTCTTCCTTAACTGCATAAAATTGTCTAAATATAGCTAAATTAAAATTAGACCCAACCCTGGTACGGAAGGGGTTAATCTCGGAGGTAGCAGCGCTCGCTGAGGCAGTTGAAAGACGTCAAATCTCCTCAAGTATGAACATAACATGCACGTTTGTGTAATGTAATGTCACACTATTGTATAAGAACATAAGAACATAAGAAAATGGGAGTCTGCAGAAAGCCGATTGGCCTAAGCAAGGCAGATCCCTGTCCCACACAACCCCAATTACAAAGCCCAATTATAGGCTCAACACTCTAATACCCTGAGGATCATCTTACCAAACCGGTTAGAGATTAACGCAGGATTACGGGGTCTGCAGAGCGCTGATTGGCCCAACCCGGCTGATCCCCTTCACACCCAACCCTTCTCGTCCATATGCTTATCCAATTTTTTCTTAAAGCTCCCTATCGTTCTTGATCCCACTATATCACTTGGTAGCCTATTCCACCCATCTACAACTCTGTTACCAAACCAATATTTGCCTATATCTTTTCTGAAACGAAATTTATCTAATTTGAAACCATTGGTACGAGTTCTTTCGCTATCACTGAGCTTTAGTACATTTGTCATGTCCCCTTTGTTAATCCCACTAACCCACTTGAACACCTCTATCATATCCCCTCTAACTCTGCGTCTCTCTAAGAGACGTATGTGGCCGTTTGTTTGAGTTGACTAGTTACAACATATGAATAGATTAGTATAAGTGTACCGTAGTTAAGGGGGAGGTGGGTTGACAGATGATTATTGAGAATACACTCCTAGTCATATACTTAACAACAAATAATATTCAATTCATTAAATCTAGGAACCCATTATATGTGTCGGTCAATGATCTATTTTACTAGACTATCTATCTATCTATCTATTGTCTGACGCCGTGATCCCCGAAGGGGTGGCCACGAACGAACCGCCCCCATGCAACTCTGTCCCCAGTCAGTCGACGCCCCTCCTCCCAACCAGCACCGCCTTCATTCATATACTTCCTCACTCCACTAGTACTGTATATAAACTTTAACAGTGAAATATATGCTTACTCCAAATATTGATATATATATATTTTTAATCATAACTGAATTCAAATATGAGAATACAAAAGTATATTCAAGTCTCAATAGTATATGACTTAGATAATATTATATTGTTAATATACTTCCATATGCGAATGGATCAATAAACTTTATAATGTGCTAGGTTTATATAACATGGAAAATCTGAACTTGAACTATGTATGCTATTGCTATTTTAACGATATGTTATTCCATTTTAGGAAGAATAGGATAGCATGCATAAAATACATACATTCGATGATAGAGGGAGAAATGAGAAAGAGGTTATCGTGATATTTATCATTCTGTGATTATAGTCAGAACCCTGGTTATAGTCATGGTGGTGGAAACAATCCAGGGAAGGGGTTTATATACGTGAAACAGGAAAGAAAGAGGAAGGGAGAGCTTGGCTGAGAGAGGGTGATAGATTGAGGAAGGAGTGTGAGGGGGGGAGGGGGGGGGGGTGCAGTAATGTTACCAACACAATTCGCGATTCTCTGCCGGGCAGGTGTAGAAGGACTTATATCCACAATAGTATATGCTACTTTTAAAATAAAGAACTGACTACATGATACTAGTCTTGTAAGACTTACTTATTTAGAGGTTGGTATCGAGGAAGATTTATTAGTTTTGTTTTTGTTTTGTTTTTTCTAAATGTTTAGTTCCTGTATGTGATGTCCTGGGTTTGAATCCTGGGAGGATCACATGTTTGTATTACTTTCATTTGGTGGTTAATAATGTCAACAGCTATATTACTTAATATAGCATGTTGATTGATTTGTATTTTACCTTTATCAGATATTTGTTGTGCAATCTTCCTCATCTGCATTCACCATCCAACTTACTTTTACACAGTGACGTCACTATTATGTTTTAGTCAATATCTTTCGAGAACACCTTTTTATGTGTTTTGTCGGATTTACATGCATATTTAGCTAATTTATTTCCTCAACTTCAATAAGGCATTTCAAACGAAATAAAGTATATAGCTCTGAACTGGTCCTCATAGTTCATGCTCGTTATCTAGTAAATACATTACGTAACCCTAGCTTGGGCTCTATCTAGATGCTCTATATATGTCGTGAGTGCTGAGACCAGAACTGAACAGCATATTCTATAATAGGATCATTACAGAGTGTGAAGACATTTTCCTTGTTCCTATATTAAAACTGTCTCTTTAATATATATGCCTTCTTCTCTATTATAAGAATACAAATCATATTTGAAAAACCTACTTGTTCCCAATGTATCGCAGGCAATTTCTGAATTACTGTAATACATTTCAAGTAGAGCTGAAAATACACCACCGTCATTATGTTCTGCCCTTGCCAGGCTCCGGGACAATTTAGTTTCAAAGCTGGAATGATTATGAGAAGGAAATCAGGTAAATGTACACTAAATATATTTGTTGTGGCCCTTGTATAATTCCCAAAGACATATTAACCCCTTCAGCACGATGATGAAATGTTCATCATATTCTGGTTACCAAGACGATTTACTTTAGCTTATGCTCTACCTTCAGAACTCGAATGAGCAAAGTATAATACGATCTCAATAAACGCACTGAATAACATGGGTCCTTCTGAAACTGCACATGATCGAATAATGTATCCAGAATAAAGGGTAAAAAGGTGGTGAAGGGGTTAAGAACTGAATCCACAATAGTAAAGACTAACAAGAAGGGATTTTGTTTTCCTTTGACACCCTACAGTATCACGAGTCCTAAGTTTAGATGGTTCACTATACAGTATATGTTGACTTGGCGGAAATTTGACTCCTTAAGCAGCTCAATTATCGAAAACTACCAGCCCAGCTCAAGTACTTCTCTTGGTCTAGCGTTAAGAGTATTCACCTCGTGAGCGTGGTGACCCGGGTTCAAATCCTGGCCTAAAGGTTAGGCTCACAAAAAACATTTTGGGGGCGATTTTTGCATATAACCAATGACCATTAACCAATTTGTTATAAATAGTCACCCAAAATATTTGGAGTTTCACTGTGTGAGTGTGTGTGTGTCAAAATAATAATAATCATACATTAAGTACGAGGTCACACGTGACCATTGGCGACCGTGAGGTGCCGAGTTCCCATCATAGTACGTACGCAGATGCACTTGTGAGAGTACGTATAGGCTAACCCAAGTTGAAAAGTCTGGATAGTGAGAGACCACGATGCATTCTGGATAGCCGAAAATGTTGTTAAGGTTTCCGGGAAACTCAAACCCTCGACCTCGGAGTCAGCTCGATCATAGCTCCGTAGACCATTAGGTTAACCCGACCCGTGTGTATATATATATATATATATATATATATATATATATATATATATATATATATATATATATATATATAGATATATACTGTATATTATATATAATATATATGTATATTTTTATATATACCGGTTATATATATATATATATATATATATATATATATATAGTTATATATATATATATGTGTGTGTCTATATGTATGTGTGTGTGTGTGTTCAAAATGATCAAAGACATCGACAATATGAACTATAGTAAGTACTTCACTATCGACCATTCTAATTACACGCGGGAAACTGTTGCAAAATTATTGGTAAATCTTTTAAGTCGCACGAATCTAAGAATTTCTTCTTCAATCGAGTTGTCAACTTGTGGAATGGACTTCACCGAGACGTTATAGACAGCAGCACCGTTGATTCTTTCAAACTTCGCTTAGACAAATATCTTACATCAAACCAGCGACTGACTGCGATTGTATATGAATAACTTTAATTTATTTCCCCTTCAGATTCATCAAGGATTATTGCGTATATATATTACTAAGACGTTACTCTCTTTTTACCAGATACACGAAAGATCACTTATAACTGTGTTATGTTACTAACCCATCTGTCCCCTACTAACTTCCTAATCCTGCCACGGACATTAGTTCCAGGGCAGTAGTTCCCTTTCCAATTTTCTCTTTCCCACTCTAAACCACTGTTTGGACACTTGATCCTCAGTGTTTTAGAGGACAAGCAGCCTAGAGGGGTCACTCGATCTCCTGTTGCTTGATCTCCTTTGTACTCCTTTGTATGTATCTGTGTGTGCGTGTGTGTGTGTGTATGCATATTTGTGTGTGTATGCATGTGTGCGTGTGTGTATGTGTGTGAATGTATGTGCATGTGTGTGTGTGTGTGTGAATGTATGTGCATGTGTGTGTGTGTGTAACTGTGTATGTATGTGTGTGTGTGCGTATGTATGTATGTATTTTTTTTTGCCCTGTAAATTTTGTAACAAATTACTAGTCCATTTACAATTTTCAGGCTTTAACTGTGTCAAACTACTAACATAAATTTGTTATATTTTCAGGCATAAATTGTGTTCTATTGCTAACATATTTGTTGTGATTTACAGCCATAATATTCTTTTTGTGATTAACATATTATTTGTGTGACTTACAGGCATTAATTGTACCATATTGCTAACAAATATTTGTTGTTACTGTACTGTATACTATTTTCCAGTTTTTTCACTAGGCTACATTAACCCTCTCCCACTTTTTTGTTCCAGTAAATTTTGTAACAAATTTCTAGTCCATTTGTGATTTTCAGGCTTTAACTGTGTCATACTGCTAACATCAATTTTTGTTTTATTTTCAGGCATAAAATAATTGTGTTCTATTGCTAACATATTTATTGTGATTTACAGGCATATTAATGTTATCATATTGCTAACAAAATTTTGTGTGATTTTCAGGAATTAATTGTATCACATTGCTAACATAAATTTTTTGTGATTTTCAGGCTTTAATTGTACCATTTTGCTAACATAAATTTGTGTGATTTTCAGGCATATTGTGATTATATCGTCATGGCGCCGCAACGAACCTGCACGAGTTTTTCCGGTAAATTTGGGCCTACCATGTTTGTTGATACTGATGTCCAAATTTGTAGATTTTGCCAGCTCCGAGAGAAGATAGCGGATGAATTGAATGCAGCTCACCGCAAGATCGATGCCCTGACTACGAAGCTTGAATCCCTTCAAGAATTTGCCACACTCAACGTAGGAGTGCCCTCGGCCCAAGAAACCACTACGATGTCAACCGCCATTCCAGTGCATACAGTACCGGTACCGGTACCCACACCAGGAGCTACTTTAGATGTTGCAGATAATAATAATGACTCTACTCTCACTCCCCCCCAGGACAACTTTCAGTTAGTGAGAAACAATGTGCATCCCAGTACCAGTACCAGGAAGGTCATCCCGACAACATGCCAAAACCGCTTCAAAATTCTGGCTATTGACGAGGAAGAGGAAACGGAAGAAGTTCGGCTTGTGGGCGACTCCATGGTCCGTGGCCAACTAACCGAGTTCTGCGCCAGGGCACCCAGGACCAGAAAGCGATTCTGTATCCCAGGTGGCGGCGTGGACGACATTGTTGCGGCTGTGGAAGAGGTTTCCAGGCTCGCCCCCGCAACCACTACGTACGTCATCCACGTTGGATCTAACGATGTCCAACGGACGCGGTCAGAGGAACTACTTTGCAAGTACCGGCGGCTGATCAGGTCCTTCAAGGAAAAATCTAATAGAATCTTAATTTCAGGAATTGTTCCCCGGATTGATGTAGAAAACCGATTCTACAACATAGCTACCACTACAAATCGCCGACTAGCCAAACTCTGCAGGGAGGAGGACATCGGCTTTGTCGACACGTGGGATAATTTTTACTATGATAAATCTTTGTTTTCAGGAGATGGTGTACACCTCAATGAAGTAGGAGCTGCACGTCTTGGTCGTCTGCTGAACGATGCAGTCAAGGATTTCCGTTCAAAAAACGGGGTCAACCAGACCCCAGACAGGGTAGTGTAAGTCAAATACGAACTGAAAATTCAGACAATGCACAATCAGTAACATCCAACTCTAATACTCTTAAGGTGTTTTATGTAAATGCTCGTAGCATACGCAATAAATTTTCAGATCTAGAGGAAATCGTGTTTACAGAACATTATGATATAATCGGCATTACAGAATCTTGGTTAAATACGGAAGACAGAGACTTTTTAGCCGAATATACGCTTCCTGGTTATACAATGTTTGAGAAAAGTCGGATCAATAGAAATGGAGGAGGAGTTCTGTTTTTTATAAAGGAAAGTCTTAATCCCGTCTTAATGTCAAAACCTCAAATTGAGAATATAGACATATCATACGTACTATTAAATAATAAACGAGGAACTAAAATAACACTAACTTTATTATACAGACCCCCATCTCAATCAGTGCAAACTGACAGTGAAATTTATGAACAAATTGCAGAAATAACTAACATACAAGATACCGTAATTCTTGGCGATTTCAACTTACCCGTGACTAAATGGGGCGATATTCTTACTTCACACTCTGGACACGACCTCTATGCTAACTTGCAAGAGAGTTTACTTTTTCAATTTGTACAATCTCCGACCTGTGGTAATAATGTGCTTGACCTTGTACTCGCAACAAAAGAAGAATTAATAGAGAATTTGAATGTTGGTGATGAATTCAGTAACAGCGACCATCGAACGATAACTTTCACTTTAAAGTTTACTAGTAACAAATCAAATAGCAGCATTGAGAAAGTCCCTAATTTCAAGAAAGCAAATTTTCATAAACTTAAATCAAAGCTTAAAGAAACTGACTGGAGCTTTCTGACTAACAATAACGACATAAATACATCTTGGGAGTGTTTCACAACCACTTACCTTAAGGCAGTGCAAGACTGCATACCATCGAAAATACGGCGTCCAGGCCATAATGATAAGCCCAAATGGTGGAATAAAGATATTTCAGACTGTCTGCTTGCTAAAAAATTTGCTAATGATAGATTAAAATCCTCACAAAATGACGAAGAACGGGTGAAATTTGTAGAGCTACGACGCAAAGCCAAAAAGTTAATTAAGCAAAGTAAAAAGACCCTGGAGTTACATGTTACGAATCAAAGTAAAACAAACCCGAAAGAATTCTATAGTTATATCAGAAAGAAAAAAGTAGTTACTTCAACTGTTGGACCGTTAGTCGATGAAAATGGAGAATACACCAAAGACGAAGTACAAATGAGTAATGCCCTCAATACCTTCTTTGCATCAGTTTTTACAACCGAAGACCTCAGTGATATCCCTACACCATCGCCGATTCAGATTGATAATTCAGATGTTCTAAGCAATATCACCGTTACAGAGAGAGAAGTATTGAATTGTTTAGATAAACTCAAGGTAAATAAAACGCCTGGACCTGATAGAATCTCACCTAGAGTTCTAAAGGAAGCTAAGGATGAGCTCTCCAAACCACTGACATTGCTATTCAATGAATCCTTGCAGTCTGGGACTATGCCTGATCAGTGGAAGCTAGCCAACGTAACACCGATATTCAAAAAAGGCAGCAAATCCCTACCCAGTAACTATCGTCCAATTAGCTTAACCTCAATTGTATGTAAACTGCTAGAAACGGTCATAAGAGACAGACTCGTAAATCACTTAGAGGCAAATAACTTACTTAAAGATACTCAACACGGCTTTCGTAATAAACGTTCCTGTTTAACAAACCTCTTAGACTTCTTCCACGATATCCTCAACCTCTACGATGAGAGTAAAGCTGTAGATATTATATACCTTGATTTTCAAAAGGCCTTTGACAAAGTTCCCCACAAACGTTTACTGCTAAAACTAAAAGCGCATGGAATACAAGACGGTGTGTTGAAATGGATAGAAAATTGGCTCAGCGACAGAAAGCAAAGAGTAGTCATAAACGGTAAGGCATCTAAATGGACCAATGTAAGTAGCGGGGTACCCCAGGGATCGGTACTAGGACCAATTCTCTTTCTAATTTACATCAACGACATAGATGAGGGTCTCACCTGTACAATCTCAAAATTTGCTGACGATACAAAAATTGCAAATAGCGTAATCTCAAAAGAACAAGTTGACGATATGCAACACAATCTAGATAAATTGTCATGTTGGGCCCAAATTTGGCAAATGAGTTTCAATGCGGATAAATGTAAAGTACTACATATCGGATACCTAAATGAGAAAGCAAACTATTCGATGAATGGCACTCGGCTTAAGAATGTAAACAAAGAAACCAATCTGGGAGTAACAATATCGAGTAACCTAAAACCGAGTCAACAATGTTCAGAAGTTGTTAAGAAGGTAAACAAAATAATTGGCTTTATAGGCAGGTCATTTGAGCATAAATCCAAAGAAGGTATCCTAACCCTTTACAATTCCTTAGTCCGCCCTCTTCTGGAATACTGCGTTCAATCCTGGTGCCCTTATTACCAAAAAGATATTAACAAGCTAGAACGAGTTCAACGTAGAGTTACCAAAATTATACCTAGCCTAAAGAACAAACCATACGAAGAGCGTCTTAGAGAATTAAATCTATTTCCTTTAACCCAGCGCAGATTAAGAGGTGACTTAATTCAAGTGTTCAAAATCATCAAAGGCATCGACAATATGAACTGTAGTAAGTACTTCACTATTGACCAATCTAATTACACGCGGGGAAACGGTTGCAAAATTATTGGCAAATCTTTTAACTCACACGAATCTAAGAATTTCTTCTTCAATCCAGTTGTCAACTTGTGGAATGGGCTTCCCCGAGACGTTATAGACTGCAGCACCGTTGATTCATTTAAACTCCGCTTAGACAAATATCTCGCATCAAACCCGCGACTGACTGCGTTTGTAAATGAATAACTTTATTTTATCCCCCCCCTCAGTTACTAATCCATCTGTCCCCTACTAACTTCCTAATCCTGCCACGGACATTAGTTCTAGGGCAGTAGTTCCCTTTCCAATGATCCCTTACCCACTCTAAACCACTGTTTGGACACTTGATCCTCAGTGTTTTGGAGGACAAGCAGCCTAGAAGGGTCACTAGACCTGTTGTTGCTTGATTTCCTTTGTACTCTTTTGTATGTATGTGTGAGTGTGTGTGTATGTGCGTGTGTGTGTATGTGTGTGCAGCTTATGTATGTGTGTGCGTGTTCATCCACTTAATAGCCACAGCACGACTCGGCAATTACGGGCTTCTGTTCTTTAATATAATACTATAGGAACACCTTAAATATTATTAGTTAGCGCGAGTTACCCCTCAGCTACTCTTGATTATAAGTGGGAGAAGGAACTGGTATTATGCTTAACCTCTTCATTATTAAACCCACCAATAGTAGAATATTATTACAATATATAAAATAGGAAGAATTTCTAGGAATGAACGGGGTAAACGATTTATTATCAGCTCCCACAAGATCTTAAGAAATATAAATGTATAATACAAATGCAATGTATCAAGGGAGACATGGTAGAGATGGAAGCACCACGGGAAGATCAGGAGGACGGCTTGGTAGAGGCAGAGGAACGGATAATCTTGGAAGACTATGGCCTAGCAGATACTAAGTGTCTTAAGTGCGGAACAACCAATGCAAGAAAGAATTCGCGAAAATGTTCCGGCTGTCTTAGATCTATTCATTTATCTTGTGCTAAGCTGACAAAGAAAACATCAGGAGAACAACCAAACTGGAAATGTCTCGCATGCCCAGGGCCCACTGCAGAGCCAACCGGGGCAACACCGGCAACACCGGTCGCCGACTTGACCCAACTGGTGACCAAATGGAAAGCGCGGATCCAGGTCCTTGCCCGGGTACCTAAAGGAGCCAGAATCCAAGTGGCGGAGGCCCTTACAACCATCATAAAGCAGGCCCTACAGCTCAAGACACCCCTCGCATGGGCACGGCTCCTGGGTTTCTCCTATGGGGCCCTCCGAAAACCACCCAGAACCAACATACAAGACCATCTTCAGGTTTCACTAGCCACCAGAGTGAAACGTCAAGTAGCACAGTATATGGATGGAAACAAACTGGTGGAACCCCCCGAACAGCAACCAAACAGGGCCCAGAAGCACCAGGAGAAGGAAGAGGAAGAGGCTGAACAGCTACGTAAGAGGGTCGCTGCGAAGCTGGCGGATAGTGACATCAAAGGGGCCGTCAGACTGTTGTCCTCTTCAGAAGGTTTTGCTGGTCAAGGCACCGAAGTTGTTGAAGCCCTACAAGAAAAGCACCCACCTACACCTAGGGACCTAAACCTCCCCCCTGCCCCAAATGACCAGATGCGCCAACCTTTAGTTGTCACGAAGGAGCAGGTGGTCGCCGCAGTGACTTCATTCCCAGCAGGCTCAGCCGCGGGCCCAGATGGTATCCGACCCGCCCACCTCAAAGGCCTCTTGGGTCAGGGATCAGGAGCTGCTGGGGAGGCACTCTTGGAAACCCTCACCAAATTCATCAACATGGTTTTAAGAGGGGAAGTACCCGACTGTGCCACACCCCTATTTTTTGGGGCATCACTCTGTGCACTGGCAAAAAAAGATGGCGGCGTGCGCCCAATAGCAGTAGGGAACACCTTCCGCCGCCTTGCCACAAAGGTGGGTTTGAAACCACTCTCGAATGGCCTAGGTCAACACTTAAGACCAGTTCAACTAGGTTTCGGAACTCCAGGGGGGTGTGAAGCTGCTGTACACGCAACCCGCACCTACCTCAGCCAAGCCCAAGAAAAACGAGTGCTTCTAAAGATTGACATGCGGAACGCATTCAACAGCATCCGCAGGGATGTCTTCCTCCGTGCAGCTCAAGAACACATCCCCACTCTGTACCCCCTACTTTGGCAGGCTTATTCCAAACCTTCAATCCTGATTTTTGGCGAGACGGTAATCCCATCAGAGACCGGGTTACAGCAGGGAGATCCAGGTGGTCCTGCTCTTTTCTCAATAGGGGTGGATGCAGCAGCTAACAAAGTAAGGTCAGAGCTGAATGTATGGTACCTGGACGATGCAACCTTGGGTGGGTCAGTAGAGAACGTTCTAACCGACCTAAATAACATCATAACTGACCTCGGCCAGGCCGGGCTAGTGATAAATGACACCAAATGTGAACTTGTTCTCCTCAACCACACACGTGAACAAGGAGAAGAGACTCAGGCCCTGTTCCGAAACATATTGCCAGATGTAAAGATCCTTCAGGAGCACCAGCAAACCCTATTAGGTTCCCCACTAACTCTGGCAGCAATCCCACCAGCACTTCAAGTTAAAAAGGAGGAGCTTCAACGTCTCGTGAGTCGCCTGATACACATCGATGCCCACTCAGCTCTGGCCCTGCTCAAGAACTGTTTCTCCATCCCAAAACTCCAATACCTCCTGCGCACATCGATGACTTACACGAACAATGGCGGCCTCCAAGAATTAGACAGCATAATCCGAGAAGCAGTGACCAGCATCACCAACGTGGAATTTAAAGAACGGGCCTGGACACAAGCCACCCTTCCTGTCCGCCTCGGGGGCTTGGGCATACGGAGAGCCTCGGATATTGCCTCCCCAGCCTTTATCTCTTCCCTCATCGCGACCAACAACCTCGTATTGTCCATCCTTTATTCTAAACCCGGAATGACACTTAATGGGGACGTAACAGCAGCGATTAACACCTGGAAGGGAAGTACAGGAGTAGAGGAGGAGCCTCAGGGTACCTCCAGGAGCAAGCAGAAAGCGTGGGATACCATCTCGGCGAAGAAAACTCAAAAAAATCTCCTAACCAATGCAGACCAGGTTGCAAAAGCACGCCTCCAGGCAGCCGCCCGTTCGGAGAGTGGCTTGTGGTTACACGCCATCCCCATCCCACCTCTTGGAACTCACTTGGATGCTGAAGCGCTCCGGGTCGCCATCGCGCTCAGAGTGGGTGCGGCAGTTTGTCACCCACACACTTGCAAGTGTGATGGGAGGATGGATGCTCAAGGTCACCATGCCTTGTCATGTAATTACAACGCAGGCCGCCTGCCAAGACACTCTGCACTAAATAATGTCATAAAACGGGCCCTGCAGAGTGCTAACTGTGCATCAATCCTCGAACCACATGGACTTCACAGAGAAGACGGCAAACGGCCAGAAGGGATGACCACTTTCCCTTACAAGAATGGCCGGTGCCTCGTGTGGGATGCCACATGTGTTGACACTTTCTCCACAACCAACGCCGCCAGAAACGCCGACGAAGCAGGTGAAGCCGCCCGGATAGCAGAAAATAAAAAGCGAGAAAAATATCAAGCCATCGCCAGAATTCATCAGTTCGAGCCCCTGGCATTCGAAACTTCAGGAGTCTTCGGCCCACCACCCTTAAGATGGTGAATGAAATAGGCCGTAAAATCAGAGAAGTTTCAGGAGAACCCCGGGAAACCCTCTGGCTCAAGCAAAGACTAGGGATGGCTATCCTCCGGGGCAATGCCACCAGTGTCATGAGCTCAGTTCGACAGGACTGAGTCATGCCACTGCGTGAGGCCCCGGCAGGAGTGGTGTATCCGTAGTCTTTCCACAGTAGGGTAAAACAAAACATAAACCTTATTTGTATGTAACATGTGTGATGCACATTAATAAAAGGGGATGTGTCGGATGGTTGAAAGCCACAGTTGCTCGCGCGTTTGGGGCTAGCAACACGTATTATGAAAAACATGCATCCTCCTTCATTCACTGTCCCCCCCCTTCACTCACTCAACCCCACAATTTGCCGGAGGATAACAGGTTTTTCACAATACGTAGACGGAGGTCTTTTTATAAAAAAAAAAAAAAAATGTATCAAGGAATTGTTGTGCCAACATTGATGTATGGGGCTGAGACATGGGCTCTGAAGAAAAAGGAGAGAAGAAAGCTGGATGTGATGAAGATGAGCTGCCTGAGAAGTATGTGTGGAGTTACTCGTAGAGACGGATTGAGGAATGAAGAGATACGTAGGAGAGTGGGGTAGCAGGAACATTTGTCAGCCACAGTGGACAGAAGGGTGCTGAGCTGGTATGGGCATGTTGAACGAATGGGAGATGAAAGGCTTACAAAGAGAATATGTGAGTCAGATACAAGGGGAGATAGAAGGGCAGGAAAACCCCCATTGAGATGGTGAGACTGTGTAAGACAAGCTTTGGATGATAGAGGAATGACTATAGATCAGGCAAAGGAAGTGGTAATGTACAGGAATGAATGGAAAAGGATTGTGAATAGTTAAGTGAACACGTGGGCATTTGGGGGAAGGGGTCGGGTGCAAGTTGGACTGGATAGTGGTCCATCAGGCGCCTGGCCCGGGGAGACGATTAATATGAAGGGTGCGCCTGGAAGTGTGGTGGGCGGGCTTGTGGCTTCGGCTCTGCTGCAAGTCTGCCTGCCAAAATCGGAACCTCTCCTGGTGGTCGGGGGCCGGGGGAGTGCTGGAGCGACCTTAGTTGACCTCTGGGTCGACCTCTGGGTCTTCTCCTGGGTGACCTAGATGTAGTGGAGCAGATAACTGCAAATTTCAGGAGAATCGTTCATTTCCGGAAACAACCACCAAATTTGGCACACATACTCCTTGGGGATTGCTCTTTTGATAAAACCCGTTAGCCACCTAAAAATTCAAGATGGCGGCCATTTTTCAAGATGGCCGCCATTGAATATACAGAAATATTGCATTTCGCAATAAAATCGCAAATACTTGTCCTATTTGAATGATCTTGGTGTCAAATCATACATTTTTCACTATGTAGAATCCGAATTTGGAAACATGGACTTACTCACTAGCTTCCTTGTACCATAATATCAGTCCCGGAATCCTAATATTCTGCAAAATTAGAGGTTTATGTTACGTCTGACTCGGCTAAAATGCATGGTAGTGTATATCGTAGTAGTGTTAGAGGTTTAGTATGTGTAGCATCTTCCTATACAAGGCTTCCAAACTGGACATGACACGATGCGGTGTGGGGGGGGGGGACGTTGAGAGACATACAGCGGAAGGTGTAGAGTAGTAGCTCAACAGAGCGGATGTCAACGCACAGCCAGGGCACACTGGTGGCACCGCTGCTGTGAAACTCAGCATGGGGTTCAGTATCAGCTGAATAATTAGTTTAGTGTCCCAAGTGCTGACTAATAATAATATTATCAGTTAGCTACTGTAGATTACATATAGTTTAACATAGATGTTTAGTTAGATTGCTGCGCCTGAATTGACAGGGTGTGCCAGCGCGGGAGAGCCGAGCCAAGGGTAACGGGGCTTTACATTGCTTTGCATGTAGTTACCTGGATGGTGTACAGATCGCACAGGACTTAAATGATA
Source organism: Paralithodes platypus (assembly GCA_032716605.1). Classification (NCBI taxonomy): domain Eukaryota; kingdom Metazoa; phylum Arthropoda; class Malacostraca; order Decapoda; family Lithodidae; genus Paralithodes; species Paralithodes platypus. The sequence continues at coordinate 20,033,672 of CM064482.1, forward strand.
CTGGATGAACGATCGGGCTAGGTGTAGGTCATATATTCCGATCCACTACAGAGACATGGTGACCCTGGAACAGAAGCATCCTCAGCTGGCTCAGGAGTTCCAGAGTGGAAACTTTGTTGTACACAAATCGAGCCGACAGTTCTCAGCAATGGCTATTGACCAAGCTCACGAGCAGGCCAACGCTGTCATCAAGGCAGACGGGGGTGTGATCAGCGTGACTGAAGACCCATCAGCACTGAGAAAATGGATGATAGCTGGTCCTCAAGTCAGCCACTTGGTTGCACAGTATGAGGCAGCATGTGGGACCAAAGAGGGTACTGAACACACCAGCCTCCGTGAGGAGACAGAACGAGCACAAAGAGTGTTCCTTGAGAAAGTAGAAAAGCTCTCACAAGCCATGACAGATATGTGCAATCCTTTCCAGGAGGAGAGTCGGGACCTGCTTTCGCTTGATAAAAAGGATATTGCTCACCACACTGCCGCCGAGCTGATTGGCCCACACCTTGAGAAAGGCAAGGTCCGTTTCCAGGAGTTTATGAAGGGACTGGAAGGGGAAGAAGAATCCACCTTCTATGAACCAATCAAGAAGAACAGGGTTGACTTTTTCCGACAGGTACTAGCCTCTGTTGACTCTTCAAAGCAAAAAGTGCTGAAGGAAGACTGTCAACTGTTCTCCAAGCTGTTCATATCATGCCAGAGCAGAGAGTGTGACTTGAAGGAGTTCTTCCGTCATGAGAACCAGTCACATCCTGCTGCCCTCAGTGATGGTGGAATGCTCCACACCGGTCAGAAATCCCACCTCACTACCATTCTTCAGAGTCAAGTTACAACCCCTGAGGCAGAGCCAGACGCCGACACCATCATCATTGATGGTGCAGTGTTGGCGAACAGTCTGCCCCCACAGAGTTCAAAGACATTCAAAGAGTACGCAATGCTCGATGTCCTTCCTAGAAGCATACTCTACGAAGTACAAGAGAACAGACATTGTGTTTGATGTCTACCGGCCATCTAGTCTGAAAGCTGAAACTAGATCAAAGCGAGGACGCGGGTTGAGACGCAGGGTGACAGGGAAGGGCAAAAAGGGCAAGGGATTCCCTCAAACTGGCGAAACTTCCTGAGAGAAAATTACAACAAAGCCGAGCTGTTCAACTATCTGGCTGATAAGATTGCACGTGTGGCCACACCAAATGTGGTCATTGTGACCAAGGAAAAAGATGCTGTCAGCAACCGCACTATCAATCTGGCTGGGGTGGCACCGTGCAGTCATGAAGAAGCTCACACGCGGATCTTTGTGCATGCCAGGCATGCAACAGAAGCATGCAGCAAAGTCATCATGGTCAAAGCCAGCGACATAGATGTTGTCGTCATCGCAGTCAGTGTTCTGCAGGCACTTCAGGAGCTAGGTCTGCAGCAGTTGTGGGTTGCCTTTAGCCAAGGACAGAACCTGAGGTGGGTTCCTGTACATGACTTGTGTTGCACTCTTGCAGAAAAGAGCAAAGGGATGCTCTTCTTCCATGCCTTCACTGGCTGCGATGTCGTTTCAGCATTCTGTGGCAAAGGGAAGAAGTCTGCTTGGCAAACCTGGGATGTTTGGGATGAGGCTTCCGGTGTCTTCAGCAAACTCAGCCAGTACCCACCGGTAGTTGATGATGAAGACCTGGAGACCTTGGAGAAATTCGTGGTCATGATGTACGACAGATCCAGCACAGCTGAAGGTGTCGATGATGCGAGGTTGGACATGTTTGCTCGGAAGCAGAGGCCGTACGAAGCCATTCCTCCAACCCGAGCAGCACTGAAGCAGCATGTGAAGCGTGCTGCCTACCAGGCGGCCTGCATCTGGAGTCAGTCAACAGTACGTCAACCAGAAACGCAGACTCCTGCCAACTGGAGCTGGACCAAGAAAGGAGATCTGTGGCAGATCGTTTGGACAGAGCTCCCACCCATTGCAGAGAGTTGCCAGCAGCTGACCAAGTGTGGATGCAAGTCAGAATGCTGCGGTCGATGCAAATGCTACTGCTTTGGTCTGACCTGCACGGCACTGTGCAGCTGCAGATGCGAGGTTTAGAAGCGTTGTAGTATACTCATCCAGGCAGCAAGACAATAAGTGACAAACAAGAATAGGCCTACTGCCTACATGTACATCCAATAATATATCGGACTGATGGTGCCTATGATATGGGCACTTTTTACCCTAATTATGATTCCGGGACTGATATTATGCTACAAGGAAGCTAGTGAGTAAGTCCATGGTTCCAAATTCGGATTCTACATAGTGAAAAATGTATGATTTGACACCAAGATCATTCAAATAGGTCAAGTCTTTGCGATTTTATTGCGAAATGCAATGTTTCTGTATATTCAATGGTGGCCATCTTGAAAAATGGCCGCCATCTTGAATTTTTAGGTGGCTAACGGGTTTTATCAAAAGAGCAATCCCCAAGGAGTATGTGTGCCAATTTTGGTGCTTGTTTCCAGAAATGAACGATTATTCCAGTTATCTTCCCCACTAATGTGTGTGTGTTTGTGTTTATCTGTGTTTGTTCGTTGTTTTATGTTGTGTTTTGTGTATTCCCTGTTCGTGCTCTATCTTGAGTCGGCCACCCCAAAAAAATAAAAAAAATAAAATAGAAAATGGAAATAAACAAAATAGGAAAAGTGGGGATTAGGCCTGAGCATATAGATAGATAATAAAGGTATTTAATATAACTATGTTTATTTGCTTGCTTTCATAACAACTTTTGTGCATTATTAGCTTGGTTTAATATTACTAAACATTGTTACTCCTAAATCACTTTACTTTCGAGTGCTTTTGATTGTATATCAATTCATAAATTAAACTGCCTTTTCATGGTTTAAACCTATTGTATAATATGTAGTAGTGTACTTTTATCATTATTGAAACATATTTGTCATGTTCGGTCCCAGTTTTATCATTTATCTGAATAATTTTCGATCTCTGCATCATATATGGGAGATACTGTAACGCTTGCAATCTTTGTATCGTCTGCGAAATATGAAATTATCCTGGAGAAATCATCTACTGTATGTGGTTAATATAAATTAAGTGAAAGTACACGTCCAAGTACTGATGCCTAAGATATACCACTTGTTATATACATATATATATATATATATATATATATATATATATATATATATAATTATATATTATATATATATATTATATATATATATATATATAATATATATAATATATATATTATTATATATATATTATTATATATATATTATATATATATATATTATATATATATATATATATATGTATACAGTATATATATATATATACTGTATATAATTTATATATATATATATATATATATATATATATATATATATATATCGCCGCCTATGTCAGGAGAGCCCTCACCCATTGCACCACCTGGAATGACACACAATGAATTGGAAAGGCTCACCCAGGTCCTAGTCAACAATGGGTATTCCAACACTGACGTCACCAATGCCATCAACCACCACCTAGAAAAATGATACAAACAAGACCCCCCTAGCACCAACCCGGCCAATGACATTACATTTTTCTACAGAAACTACATATCTTCCGACCACACAACAGACGAATCCATTATGAAAGAAATAATTCACAAAAACGTCCTCCCCACCAACCCTGACAATAAAATAAAACTAATTATTTACTACAAATCTCCTAAGACCTCCAACCTTGTCCTCCGTAACCGCCCCATTTCCACCAACCAACCGAAAGACGATCATGTGATATACCAGCATATTTGCACCTCTGGGGACTGTGGACCCCTATCCTATGTTGGAATGACACAGACTCGCCTTTCCCGTCGACTAACCCTCTACCTTCAATCTGGCGCTATAAAAGATCACTATCAAGCCCCCCACCATCTTGCCCTAACTCGCGCCGACCTAGACAAACTAACTACCATACTCGACAAAGAATCAGACCCCAGAAGACTAGCTATTTTAGAAGCTCTATATATCCAAACGCTCAACCCCAGCATCAACAACCAAACACAAGACCTTCAAATTCTTCCTTCAGGCAAGCGCTACAGGCATACTGCCCTCGTTCCTCTCGCCCTGTGCCCCCCTCCCTTACCTTTCCGCGCTCAGCACACAACTGACAACACCAACCAATCACAGCCACCCACAGCCAACAACCAACCACCGATAAGATTTAGTGCCCGTCTCGCGAATAGACTGCCTTCCACCAATGAACAGCCACCCCACACCCAGTAGCTCCGCCCACCTACCTATTCTTGATCCTCGAATTTTGTATAAATATGTTGCTTTGTCCTTATTCTAATCATTACCTGTCCATTCCCTGAAGATGCAAGATGTTTACTTGTGAAATGTTGGATCCACCATGAATTTTGCTAACCTGTTGTACCTCATCTCTGAACCCCAGAGGAAAATTGTTAGAACTATTGAAAGCTGTAACAATAAAATACTGAATGCTGAAACTGCTGTTGCCTTTAACCTCGTCTGTTTAAAAGAGAATCTATTACCTGGCTATACTAACATATATATATATATATATATATATATATATATATATATATATATATATATATATATATATATATATACTGTATATGTGATATTGACTGGTTGCATGGAAAGCGAAGCTTACACAGGAATAACAGGACCAGGGTTATGACAAACACCTTGCAGGCAGAAGTTTATTAAGTCAACTACGTTTCGGACATGTCTACGTCCATCTTCAGGTCTATAAAGCAGAAGTGAACACAATGTTTACAAACATGTAGACAATAAAATAATGTTGGCAAAGAAAGCCAAAATAGCAGGAACTCTCAGAAAAATCAACTAAAAATGTAATACCATAAAAAGTTAATAAAGAGACAATTGAAATGGTAAAGGACATAATTTATATTTATGATTAAAATATAGATAAATAAAACGTAGGTCGTTAACGTTACTCTACGTTATTAAAAGCAAAAAGATCAATACTTGAAAAGCAAAGAAGAGGGGCAGAGGTCTCGTTATCACCTAATATAGGGCGTACCATAGCTTGATGAATGCTCTCTAGAGTGAGTAGGTCCAAGTCATTGGCGATACTGTCTAATATCGCGAATTTCTCTCTATTTATGGGTGGTCATGATCAAAATCATGGTCCCGAATAACTGAATGAACAGGCTTTGATAATGGAAAACCCGTTCTTACTGATACACCTACTGTATATGTTCTGAAATTCTGGTTCTCAGGTGCCTCTTTGGTTTACCTATATATGTAGCCATACAGCTGTCAAACGTGTATTGATAAACCACACAAGAAGCCAGATCCCCAGGAATTCTATCTTTATATCTAAAAAAACTGCCTATATTTCGCCCTGATTTAAAAATAACTCTAAGGTTAATTTGTGGCTAAAATTCACGAAGGAGGGAAGTGAGCCTTTTTCGTACAGTAAAACTCTTCGAACCAGAGAATACAATTGGATAATAAACAATATCTCTTGAAGCAGTAATTTTAAAGTATTGATCTTTTTGCTTTTAATAACTTAGAGTAACGTTAACGACCTACATTTTATTTATCTATATTTTAATCATACATATAAATTATGTCCTTTACCATTTCAATTGTCTCTGTATTAACTTTTTCTGGTATTCCATTTTTAGTTGATTTTTCTGAGAGTTCCTGCTATTTTGGCTTTCTTTGCCAGCATTATTTTATTGTCTACATGTTTGTAAACATTGTGTTCACTTCTGCTTTATAGACCTGAAGATGGACGTAGAGATGTCCGATACGTAGTCGACTTAATAAACTTCTGCCTGCAAGATTTTTGTCATAACCCTGGTCCTGTTATTCCTGTCTATATACATATATATACCGGTATATATATATATATATATATATATATATATATATATATATATATATATATATATATATGTATATATATATATACCGGTATATATATATACATTTTTTTTGTCTATGTGAGTGAGGGAGACAAAAAGAAGAACTGCCTGTATCAAGTGCCTCCCCCAGAGTTGAAAGAGTGACAGGGCCAAAATCAAGGGACGTTCGATCCAAAATGCCTGAACACACGGAGTTTGAAGCAATTTAAGGCATAGTAAGAGGGAAAGACTGATTCTGGGAGAGAGTTCCAGAGCTCAGCAGTTGAATAGAAGAAAGACTGAGAATAACGTTTCACTCTTGGGTTGGAGTTGCACAGAGTAGGGATGGGATTGTGTTGCAAGATGGATACTACGTACCCTACGTAGAGGAGGTGGTCTACAATGGGAGAGCTCTGAGGAACATAGATTATTATAGTAGCGATAGAATAGTGAGAGATGCAACACTGCGGCGAAGAGAGAGAGATTGCAGAGATTTGGTGAGTGGGCGGGAGTTAATGATACGAAAGGCGTTCCTTTCTACTTTGTCTAGGAATGCGGGGTGTGAGAGGATCCTCCCCACACATGTTAACAATACTCAATACAAGGACGCACTGTGCCCCTGTTCAGAGCAAGAAGCTGTGCAGAGGTAAAGAACCCCTTGAGGTGGTTGAGCACACCCAGCTTCTGGGAGGCAGCTTTAGCAAGACTGGTAATATGGTCCTTCCAAGTGAGAGCAGAAGAAAAAGAGACTCCGAGAATATTGAGAGAAGATGAAGGATTGATTTTTGTATTGTTGAATTGTAAGGGATAGTCCTCTGGGAGTTCTGAACGGGTAGTAAGATGAAGAAATTGGGTTTTGGAAGCATTAAAAGTAACAAGGTTTTCTCTGGCCCAATTGGATATAGTAGTTAGACCACAAGATAAGTGATGCATGGCTTCATTACGTATGTCTTTGAATATATGCATATGTATATATATATATATATATATATATATATATATATATATATATATATATATATATATATATATATATATATACCGGTATATATATATATATATATATTTTTTTTTTTTTTTTTATTTTTTTTTCTTTGATGCACACAAGGTTAAAAGATATTGCAATTTCATCATTAGAGATTTTATTATTCAGGTTTTCCAAGGATCTGACAATTTTGCGTTGATGGGCAGTAACGAGGTACAGTAGATTGGCGAAGTTCATGATCAAGTGGATACAGGATGGTACATGGTGAACAATGGCTACAACGTTTCGCTACTCATATAGCATTTTCAAGTAATGAATGGTATATAGAATAATGTGAGCTTATATAGGAGCTGGGGAGGCTGAGGGGGCGAATTTAAGGTAGGCTATCATCTATCATTGGTGGATGGTATGTTCGCTATGCGGGCACTTCTCCTGGTCTGTGATTGGCAAGTGGGTGATTACGTCAGGAGTTGCGCACTGGAGTCAATCGTGGGTGGGGAGGTGGGGTGGTGGAGAGAAGGGGGGACCGAAGTCATCGTTGATTGGCTGGGAGCTGGGTGGCGTGAAGTGAGATGTGCGGATTCGAGGGGCTGAGCTGAGGGGCGTCTCTCCAGGGGCAGCACGGCTGGGTAGTATCTTTTAGCAAAATGGAGTATCTGTAGGTCAAGAGTTTGATTATTAATACTAGGATTCAGGGCTTGTATGTATAGGGCTTCTAATATTGGGAGTCGTCTGGGGTCACTTTCTTTATCAACTATGGTGGTGTGTTTATTTAAATCGTTACATGTGAGTGGGGGGGTGGTTGGGGGTCAGGTAGTGATCTTTTATGGCTCCTGCCTGAAGGTGAAGGGTTAGCATACAAGGGTTATACATACAAGCCCTGAATCCTAGTATTTATAATCAAACTCTAGACCTACAGATACTTCCTTCTGCTAAAAGACACTACCCAGCCATGCTGCTCCTGGAGAGACGCCCCTCAGCTCAGCCCCTCGAACCTGCACATCTCACTTCACGCCACCCAGCTCCCAGCCTATCAACGATGACTTCAGTCCCCCCATATCTCCACCACCCCACCCCCCAGCCACGATTGACTCCAGTGCGCAACTCCTGACATCATCACCCACTGGTCAATCACAGACCAGGAGAAGTGCCCGCATAGCGAACATACCATCCACCAATGATAGATGATAGCCTACCTTAACTTCGCCCCCTCAGCCTCCCCAGCTCGAATATAAGCTCACATTATTCTATATACCATTCATTACTTGAAAATGCTATATGAGTAGCGAAACGTTGTAGCCATTGGTCACCATGTAACATCCTGTATCCATTTCATCATGAACTTCGCCAATCTACTGTACCTCCTTACTGCCCATCAACGCAACATTGTCAGATCCTTGGAAACCTGAATAATAAAATCTCTAATGATGAAATTGCAATATCTTTTAACCTCGTGTGCATCAAAGAAAATGTATTACCTGGCTTTACTAACACATACATATATATATATATATATATATATATATATATATATATATATATACCGGGTATATATATTATCCACTGCTGCCTCAATTCCACCAGAGAACCATCTCAATTTATGACAATAAAGGCATTTGGGGCCCCGAGCGCTGATGGCCACAATGGGTGAAAAATATGAACCAGGGTGATTATTTTATTAATGGATTTTTATTATCACGTAACACCGGCGTCACACGAGCAGCTTTATCGGCGACAACTTTATTGGAGTCTGGAATCCGCTACAAATATATATATTATTATTATTATATATTTTGTTTGGAAATAGAGAGAGAGAGAGAGAGAGAGAGAGAGATTTCAGGGATTAAATATTGTATTTACAACGACCATTCAAAGTTATACGCAATAATATTTAATGTATCGTCAAAATTTAGGTGAAATTCGTCGAATAATAGTAATTTTAGTCCCTTGCAGAGAATACCCCCACCCCCTCCCTTTCAACACAGTCCCTCTCCTATTCTGTGGAACTCTCCAATCCAAGAATTGACAAATGTTCTCAGTCTTCCTTCTACTCAACTAGTGATATCTGGAAATATCTCCCTCAATTAATCGTTCCTTCATCCAATGACTTAAACGACTTTAAACTTTGTGTGTCCAGGAATTTTGACCACAGCGTCCCTTGAATTTGGCTTTCTGTCACTCTTTTGGTTTTGTGGAGACACTGGTCACAGGCAACCTGCCTTTTGTCTCCTTCATACACATAGGGAAACAACAAGAATAAAGAAATCTACTCAGGGTATTTGTTGATTCCGAGTGTGTGGCGCCGATACAAATGCCGCTATGAAGGTGTGTGCTTATAACAGGCTCGGGTGTTTAAAGACAAATGTATAATGGTAGCCAGAACAAGAAGAAAATAACATGATCGTGCTGACAGGGTTAAGGGAGTGTCAGGGTGTGAGAGGCAAGATGAATGAAGCAGTGATTGTCACTTTAATTTATGTGCATATCATTATAATTCATAATGCAAGTCTCTCTCTCTCTCTCTCTCTACTCTACTCCACTTACATATTTACATGTGTCTGATTTATATGCAGTATATCTATATGACTATTTACGATTCTGCATTGTTAAAATAAATAATATACAATTTAATGTAACCAATATTTAAGTAAGAATATCATGTAGATACGCAAACAATATGTACAAAACAAGGTTCAGAATGTTATGCATATGGAAAAGATAATAATAAAGCAGGAAATGCGAGTAAAGAAGAGTAACATGTAAATAACATAATACAAAGGAAATATAATAATAACCATAACAAATTAACAAAAATGTATTTAAACAAAAATAATACTGCAAAATAGCTAAACAAAAGCAACCTAAAAAGTACGAACTGCTATCAAGAATCGCACATAAAAGTGAGGTCGAAAATTAGCCAATAAAAAAAAAAAATAAAATAAAAAAAAATAGTGGGAGAAAAAATTAAAATAACAATTGTACAAAGCCAAATTTTTGCTTAACAAAAATGCTGTACTCTTCTTTCTCTCTCTCTCTCTCTCTCTCTCTCTTTCCGGAGGGAGGTAAGAGCGCCTTCTTTTATTCTATCCTTTCCTTCAACTTTCTTTTTCTATCGGATATGCCATCTCTACTAGAATTAAGTCCTGACCACCCCATTTGGATCGTAAGGTCTGTGTGGCCAGTGTATCTATATAAATATATGTAAATCTCTCTCTCTCTCTCTCTCTCTCTCTCTCTCTCTCTCTCTCTCTCTCTCTCTCTCTCTCTCTCTCTCGGTGATAATATGACGTATCATCCCATTCAGGTGTTGACTTTTCCTGGGCAAGCAGGAGCAAGCCTGCAACTTAGAAGAAATTCGCCTTCGGCCTGGACATTTTTCTATCGAAAAATTTACATATTAGAATTGATGGGTGTTTTATGGGTATTTCGTAATTTGAAGGATGTCTGGGAAAGTGTTTGTGTTATCCTAGGGGATAACATTGCTCGAATATGTAAAAAAAAAAAAAAAAAAAAAATCCTCAATAATAATAAAATAAAATATGATAATAACCTAAACACGTCGGAGCATATAGTGTTAAAGTGAAGACAGTGTAAGTTACCGAGAGCCCATTGGAATAATTGACCACGTGTGAGTTTATAGCTAGGAGGAACTTCATGCTCACGACATCGATTTTTAGCCGAAATACGAGCAATTATTTATTCCTAGTACACTGTTACACCCGTACTATACCGGCGACGTAGTGTTTATTATATTCTAGCTATGTTTATACGATTGTGTGCAGCTTAAGAAGGATTAATGGTAGTAAATGAGGTTATGTGAGATAGTTCGAATTGCTGCAGGCCATTTTTAAGCTGAATACAATTATCTAATAGTACCCAGAATAAAGTTAAAAGACGTTACCGGTACTGCAAGGGTTAACCCCTTCTATACCGGCGATGTATTTTTAATTTAATTCTAGCTATATTCAGAGTATTTTGTGTAGCTTAACCCCTCAAACCCGGAAGGGCTCTTGAACGCCCATAACAACCTCGGCGCGCGCAACCCGGAAGGGCTCTTGAACGCCCATTGCTTTCGTGTGTGCTTTCGAATGCCGCGCGTACATTTTTGGTATCATGGGACGGTAGGTGGCGCCACCCGGCGTAAACGACGCCACAACAACAGTATCTACCCCGACGCCATCATGGACAGTACGCCAAATAGTGATTCCGCTGTGTCCGATACCGTGCTTACTACGACGCCCTTGCTAGTTCGTCGCGCCTTACCCCGACGCCATCGCCTAAATGTGTTATCTCCCGGAGGTATTGAGACGACATTGAGACTATATGAGCGTGCTGATGCCAAGTATAGTGTTGATGATATAGTCAGTGACGATTCCAGTAACTATAAGTCGAGTGATTATGGCCATGAGAGTGAGAAAGAAGAGCAATTCCTGGGATTTGCGAGAGAACATGACAGTGATGAGAGTGATGAAGGTGATGTACCAGTTGTTGAGGATGCTGGTTTACCTAAAGACAGTGAACTTGAGAGAGTGAGTGAGTGGGAGAGTTCAAGGTCACTCACCAAATTTCGCATAAGTGACACGACTCCAAGCCCTTCCCCAGGTAAATCGCCTTTCAAGCTACACTTGTATAAGCAGAAAATACTTGAGAAGGCGGCCGCGGCAGCTAGGGAACAAGCAAAAATACTTGGTGAGGATGAGGCTGTGAGTGAGGGTCAGCGTGGTGACCCTTCTCGTCCGCCATTGTCTCCCTTATCTACCCACGCCACCCAAGATGACCCGGATGCCCCGCATTCTTCCCCACCACCCCCACCATTGTCAAGGGTTGAGGACCCCCCCACTTTCGGTCTATTTGCCTCCTAGGTCCCCCGACAGGAGACATACTGCTGCCGAAAAGGGGAAAGGTAGGAAATATACCAAAAAAATTAAGAAAAGTAAGAGAGTTTTGTTCGAGGCTCCCGCGGCGTCCACCCCTGCCGGCCCCAGCCATACGTCCCCGCAACTTTCCCCACGGTCCTCCCCACCTCTCCCGCCTTCAACATGTCTTCCTGAAGAAGTCTTTGAGCTCGCATCACCAATACCTGGGCCTAGTGACAGTGAAACATTGCTTTCTGTCACTCGTCGCAGGCCAAGGAGCCCAGGACCTCGGGGGGACACAGCCTCACCTGCCACTCCTTCCCCACCTCGCCCACCCGCACGCCGCCCACGCATCACTGGTTCCCCGCCAGATTATGTGGGGGCCACTGATGATGAAGGGCACCTCTCTGAAGACTCTGGCCATGATTACATAGGTCCACCGTCAGGGCAAGATGACCACTCTGACGATGACTATATGGACATCGACGACCCTCGACCCATCCGCTTGGCCCGGTGTCGTGCTGCCCGTCGTGCTGGCCGCCGCCCTGGCCGACGCCCTCGCCGCCCTAGGGCGCGCGCCTCCCGAGTTGGCCGTGGGTGTGCTGGGCCACCAGCTGGAGCTCCTCGTCAGCGTAGACAAGACCCATTCTACGTTTTTCAGTGGCAAGACGTAGTTGATGGGGATGGATACAACCCTGATGTGCCAGCTTTTGATGAGGTACTGGAGGGTTCAGGCATTACCCCTAATTTTCCTGCAGGCCCCAATGCTCCACCACACGAACTATTTGAGGCCTTCTTTGATGAGGAGGTGGTAGGCTATGTTGTCAAAGAGACAAATAAGCAGCACCAATTCCAGATCCAATTTTTGGGCAAGGTGACCAAGGGCCGCATGAGGCAGTGGACCCCAGTGACTCATAAAGAGTTCATGGTGTTCCTGGCACTCACCATGCTAATGCCTCATGTCAAGAAGCATAGGTTGCCTGACTATTGGATCACCAATGATCTGATATCCACCCCTGCCTTCGGGAAATATATGTCTCGCGACCGGTACCTTGATATCCTCGCAGCGCTCCATCTTGTCACCAACACCGACGTCCACCTCGGTGACAAGCTGTGGAAGATTAGGACGTTATACGAGATGATGCGAGAACACTTCACCTCCTACTCCAAGCCCTTCCGCAAGGTCGTCATTGACGAGTCTCTTGTGCTGTTACGGGGAAAACTCAGCTTCCGGCAGTACATCCCCTCAAAAAGACATCGCTTTGGCCTAAACAAATTTGTGCTGTGCGACTGCCAAACTGACTATGTCCTGGACTTCCTGGTCTACAGCGGGAAGGAAGGGGACTTGCTTGTGGACCCACTCATTGGCTTTGGCGGAGCAGTGTAGCAAGCCATGATGGACCGCTACTTTCACAAGAATCACGTCCTCTACACGGACAATTATTACACGTCCCCCACTCTCTCACAGTACCTGCATGAGCGCAAGGCGGGGACTGTAGGCACAGTACGAGGGAAAAGGAAGGGCATGCCACCTTTCCCTCCAAAGACCAAAAAAGGTGATGTCTTCAAGAAGAAGTCGGGGCCCATTCTGGCTATCCACTGGCACGACCAGCGGAAGGTCAACCTCCTGACCACCATCCACAAGGGGGAAATGGTGGAGACTGGCAAGGTGGATCGCCGCACCCAGGCCAGGGTGACCAAGCCCGATGCTGTCCTGGACTACAACATCAACATGAGGCTGGTGGACAAGTCCGACATGCAGATAGGCTTCATTGACTGCCTGCGTACCTCGTGCAGATGGTACAAAAAGTTCTTTCTGCATATGGTGGACATGTCAGTTCTGAATGCCTACAATATATACAAGCTTCGGAATGTGAACACACCCATGAAGTTCAATAGCCTGCGGAGGTTCCAAAAGAAGGTGTTGACAGAGCTCCTGGAGAAGTATGCTACGCCACAGAGGGCAGTGGCACATCCTGGGCCCGCCGTTATTGACCGCTTGCAGTGTGCTCAATACTTGATTAGGCACAGGCTTGGTTCCCTGCCTCAGAATGAATCAGGAAGAACACAGCAGAAGCGGTGCCATGTCTGCTACAACAGCAGGGTGAGGCCGAGGCCAGGTAAAAAGTCAACCATGGAGTGTGTGGAGTGCAAGGTGGCACTCTGTGCTTTAGAGTGCTTCTTTGATTACCACTCCAAGCTGGAGTTCTAATAATCATAGTGATAGTGCCAAAGATAATGACAATATGTACAGTATATATATAGGCAAAAAGTGGAAGTAAACCAATTTATTGTTATACAAAAGTCATGTATTATGAAAACATTTATACAAATACAATTACACCATAATAATATGTGAAAGTGACACATATGTATATACCAAGAGACATTCATATGATTAGAACCTATAGAAATATATAAATCAGTGAAAAAAGACACAATAAATTGTATATAAAACGTTTACAAATCATATAACTAAGTGAAAGTGACACAAGACCTAATATGTGATGGCCAAAGTATAATAAACACCTGTGATAACGAATAATCAGTGCCTAATGCAACAATAACCTACCTCAATTACTAATAAAATGTACGGTATCGAGTGAAAATGAGCATTATCAGTGACAGTGACACTCTCTAAAGCATATTTGTCAAAGTGAAAGTGACACAAGACCTAATATTTGATGGCCAAAGTATAATAAACACCTGTGATAACGAATAATCAGTGCCTAATACAACAATAACCTACCTCAATTACTAATAAAATGTACGGTATCGAGTGAAAATGAGCATTATCAGTGACAGTGACACTCTCTAAAGCATATTTGTCAAAGTGAAAGTGACACAAGACCTAATATTTGATGGCCAAAGTATAATAAACACCTGTGATAACGAATAATCAGTGCCTAATACAACAATAACCTACCTCAATTACTAAAAAAATGTACGGTATCGAGTGAAAATTAGCAATATCAGTGACAATGATACCCTAATAAACATATTATAAATAATTGGCCTCAAAATAACTAGAAAATATCAAATAAACATCACATTCTCAATATCAAACACTAAAATCGTCTAAGGGAGATAAATACTTTGGCGCGACGAGCGGCTAGGTGCGTCGTAGCCATGGCCGGGGCGACGCGTCCGAACGCGGGAAGAATTTGCCGCCGAAAAGCACTCGTCTTCCCGCGCTCACCATTATGCAACCAGAGGGGCTAGAGACCTCTACTCAACGCCATTCGACAGAATGGCATTACATGCCATATTCATTGACTTACAGAGTAGTTAACATAGGCCAAAGATCGTCAAAACACCCGGTACCGCAGCACAGTCGCAAGCTATAGCCCCCGGGGCTGGAGGGTTAATAAGAATCTGCAAAAGTAAAAAGGGTTAAGTGAGATACTTCGAAGCCTGTTAATTGCTGGAAGCCCTTTATAAACTGAACAACATCGTCTAATACAGTATTTTGCACTATAGGTAGACAGATATTAGGAATACAAAAACAGCGGTCACCATTAATATCACAGAGTCCTGACCTATACCACTACAGCAATAAAGTTTGACATTCATGCAAATAAGTTTAACAACCTCGTTTGCCATTCAGACGAAATAGTTTGACATAGTTGCAGGCTAAATAACACCAAAGCTACAAAATACATTGACATGGAGCTAAATCAAAGACAATAGAAGACATGATAATCACAATTGTATATTTGATTTTATCAATCCAATATACAGGTATAAACATGATTAAACCATTTAATGTTTACCATTTAATGTTGTTGCTATGGAATTTCATTTTCTTTAATTGTCAAAGTAATAGTATTTGTTGTTGTTACATTTGTTGCATTGACACATTATTCCTGTGGCAATGTCGTTAGAATTGACATTTGTCCGACTATTTTGTCCTTTGTCTGACAAACTGCTGTACTGATGTAATGTTTTATGCATTAGTTTCGAACAGTTTCCAATTGTTTCAGAACTTTGAGCTTTGTCATTAACCACCGATTAACTGTCTGACTATAACGCAAATTACTGTAGTAGCCAGAATAATGTTAAAAGGACGTCTGCGATACAGAAGGGGTTAAGTGTATTATATCCATGTTAACGTTATATCCATCCACCCACACCCATTATTGTCTACAGCTGGGACTTCCGTATAGCCGGAAAGTCGCAAGTGGTCAATTATTGTCCATTAAGGGGGGTGACCTGCTTTTTTTTTGTCTCTCGGTTGTATCCATTCGGCCACATTCCGCCTACTGTTTTAAGACGTTTATCCCCATCCAGGTTTCGATTTATACCTGGTGAGCGATGGCGAGCCAGGTAGTTTATTAAGAACACTTCATTTACCCTTGCCATAGCGAATTTTGTTTACAGCTTATAACGAATAATATAGACTTGGGCGCATCCGTAATTCCCCTAGCCGATTATGTGGGCAGAGGGACTAGGATGATAATAGGGTGGGATTGGGAAAAGGGTTGAGGGGGGTAACTATAATTATAAAGGGTTGAGGGGGGTAACTATAATTATAAAGGGTTGAGGGGGGTAACTATAATTATAAAGGGTTGAGGGGGGTAACTATAATTATTGACGGGGATGATACACCTTGTTTGTGTAGTTCTGATATTCCCCACACACAGTCTCTCTCTCTAGAGAGAGAGAGAGAGACAGACAGACAGACATACGATAAACCGACCGATCGACCGACCGACAGACAGATAGAGATTGATATATGGATGGATGGATAGATAGATAGATAGATAGATATATAAATAGATAAATAGATCGATAGATAGATATATAAATAGACACACACACACACACTATAATGATAACGGCACCATATCAAACCTCAACCTATTCTATCCAATGCGTTAACTTAAGTTTGGTTAGCTAAGGTTGGGTTAGGTTAGGTTAAGGGTACCCACTCCGTTTTTTTTCTCTCACTCCCTCTCTCTCTGGTTTGTATCCATTCGGCCCCATTCAGCATACTTTTTTAATACTGTTATCCCCATCCAGGTGTCGATTTTTTTCCTGACGAGCGGTAGCGAGCTAGCATTTTGTTCTAATGTTTTTGACAGCAGGCTAAATTTGTACATTTTTCGATAGAAAATGTCTCCAGCGAAGCCGGATTTCTTCATACAATGCTGGCTCGCTATCGCTCGCCAGAAAGAAGAAATCGGCACCTGGATGAGGGTAAACGTCTTAAAACAGAAGGCTGAATGGGGCCGAATAGATACAAACCAGAGAAAGAAAGAAAAGGAGAGAAAAGGAGAGAAAAAAAGCATGTCACCCCCTTAAGTAAAGTTAGGCTAGGATAAGTGACCGTGATCGTCCTAGTAAATACAATAATAACACAAATATATAAAATACGTTTCATGGTCCCCTTACAATGGCGAACGTGGCCGTTTTGGTCTGCGCTCACTTTGGTTCCGGTCAAAATAACTTGGGACCGTAGGGAGAAGAGAGCGATAAAAAGAGTTGAGCACAACAGAAAACTAACCATCAATGAGAGAGACAAATTATGGACGAGAAATTATACAGAAATAAAAAGTAGAAAAATTAAATGACATAAAACAGTATGAACAGTGACGAATGGAACACGCTAAAGTAAATACCCTTGTTACAGAGAAGGGTTTTGGTTGAGATTAATGAGAGTTTGTATTGGCTGTAGGGATACCATGTATGAAAGAAATAAGCTAGACGGGGCGAAGAGGAAGATGGAGAGAAGAGAAGAGAAGAAATTACGAGAGGGATGAATATCTAAATGAAATAATAACAGAGAGAGAGAGAGAGAGAGAGAGAGAGAGAGAGAGAGAGAGAGAGAGAGAGAGAGAGAGAGAGAGAGAGAGAATAATTAGCAAGGTAAGGTTCGGACAAGGATAACAACAAGCTAACCCTTTGAGGATCAGGCCGCAGGTTGACAGTCTATTTTGACTATCATTAGCTGATCTTAAACAGCTTAATCCATTCAGTACCAGGGACGTCCTTTTCATCATATTCTGGCAACTTTTAGACGATTTTATTCAGCTAAAAACGAATAGCAATTAATACGGCTTCAAACTGTCTCGACCAACCTTTTTAACTACCACAGATCCTTCCTAAGCCATGCATAATATTGTCTAAATATAGTTAAAGTATAATTTAACACACGTCGCTGGTACGATTTTTTTTAAGAAGGGTCTTTGGAAATAAAAGACTGCATCAGTTAACCCTCCGAAATCCATATACCCTTCGTAATTTGAACACAATCTCCGCATAATAGCCAGGACACAGACAAGAAACGCGCCATCGTATCCTGAAAAAGGTTAACGAAGGGGTTAGGCCCATCACAGGTGAACAGGCTGAATCAACCCAGGTATTATACTGGGTGCAAAAGGAACAGAGGGAAAAGAAAACGGAATGATGAGAGGTATGGATAACAAAACTAGATATTAACCCCTTCAGTAAGATGACACCATTAATGCCTTTTATTCTGGCTAACTTTAGACGATTTTATGGCATTTAAGAAGGATCATGTTTCTCAGATGGTTTATTGAGATAGGACTTACCCCGTTGCGTCCTAGAGATAGCTTAGATTAAAAGCAACATTTTCTAATTGTAACCTGAATAAGTCGAAATATACGTCATCATGCTGAAAGGGATAACCCCTTGAGGATTATGACGCATTTTTACAGTTTATTCTGGCTACCATTAGGCGATGTTATTCAACTATCACATTTAAAAATCTGACTTCCATAAACGCTTCCTAATTTGAGAGAGAAATAGAGAGAGAGAGAGAGAGAGAGAGAGAGAGAGAGAGAGAGAGAGAGAGAGAGAGAGAGAGAGAGAGAGAGAAGCTAGCAAGGTAAGATTCAGACATGACTAATACAAATCTAATAACGGGTTAGGCTAATCGAAGGTCAACAGGCTGACCAAAACCCAAACACAAACTATATGTTTAGTTGAGATACTTTACGAAATATATACATTGGGTTAATATTAATTACGGGATTTGGATGCAATGTATGTTTTCTTTTAATATAGAATCCTGTAATAATATAGGGCGACATGATAACAGGAGCTATGTACACAATATTGATAGTACACAAAGCAAGACCATGTAATACATCATATCAAGCTCTTTCATGATATTCATGAGCAACTCACTTTGTAATGGTTGACATGAATAATAATAACAAATAACTCCATAATGATTGAAACCAAGCGTGAAAAAAGTCATACATATTCACAAATAAACGCACACACTCGAAAAAGTTCCATAACATCGCAACAGTTATGCTAGAGTATTAAAACGGTTAAACGAGAGTTACACAAATCGTAGAAGCCTATGCAGTAGCCAGGATAAAACAAATATAAATAAAAACAAAATATTAGTAATGTATAACCGTAAAACGGGTGCCCTGAAATATAATGACATCCCTAAAACATAGTGAGATTATTTCAATGTTTGTCAGCAAATCCCATATAGTACGTGGTTCTCACACTTGATATTATTTTTCGGAGATAATTGGGCACCAATATCCTACATACCTACAGAACAGATTATAAGAGATTTAATGAGTGTCCAATACGTTATATTCTGTGTTTATTAATTTCACTCCAACACCAAACACCTCCCAACGAAATTAATGCAAGAAAGCATGTGATCCACCGAGATTCGAACCTAGGTTACCGCATAACAGGTACAATTGGCCATATTAGTTTGTATCAACGTCATGATTTTATGTAAACTCGTTAATTGATGATATTATTCAACTGTTGCATAAGAAAATACACTTCTAACTCAATCATGTTTATTTTCCTTCCATACATAACAGCATGGAAGTGTATACAAAAGTAATGTGACCAACTGTACAACGATTCAAAGAGTCTGTATATGTGAACATTCAAGACTTTTGAACAAATAAATATTGTGAAACTATACCCTTTTCCAAAATAGGTATGCCAGAAATCATGGACCCCAACATCTGTAAATGTCCATACCAATTCCCTTCCCGAATGGTAGAAATATTAGCTCGATTAATATAGTCGTTGGTGAGTTATATATATAGGTTAATGTTCAATAGTTTAGCTTAATTATTTGGAACAGGGTATATTCCCAAACCAGATTACCCGTTAATGAGGCACTAATAAAATAATTTAGTTTGCATTAATACACAAAGCGGTGCCGACCATCATTACGAGGGACATAATCCGACTATTAACAGAACAGGGTTTATAAATTAGTTTATTTGTTAATTACTGTATGGTTGTTTTAGTTTCCTCCCTAGACATCCATCAAGCTTGATAAACTATCCTTAAGATCCCCTTCAAAATAAATGTGTATACTTTTCGGTAGTAAAATATCTCGGCCGAAGGCCGATTCCTCCAAAGGTAAAGGCTCGCTATCGCACGCCATGAACAAAAAATGACACCTAAATAGCACGAAAGGTCTTGATATTGATAATGAAATGGGACGAGCGGTATTAGAATCGGCAAACTAATGGGGCGAACGTCTTAAAATATCAACACTAATGGGGCTACACATGAAGGAGAAGGGGGTCCAGAAAAAAGCAACTACATCCCCGTTAATGAGGGCTAATAATAGATTCTAGTTTTCATCAATAGACAAAGCTGGGCCCACCATTATTACGAGGGACATAATCCGGCTATTAACCTGTTCAGTACCGGTGATGTCTTTTCTATTTGATTTCAGCTACATTTAAACGTTTTTATGAAGCCTATGAAGGATATATGGAAGCTAAAAGGATAAACTGAGCTAGTCTGCAGCCTTTTAATGGGCATACGTCCTGCCCGAGCTGAATATAGTCATCTAATTGTTGCCAGAATATAATGAACAAGACGTCGCCGGTACAGAAGGGATTTAGAAGGTAGGGTTTATATTATGAGTGTATCTGTTTATATATGAGTGTATCTGTTTATATATGAGTGTATCTGTTTATATATGAGTGTATCTGTTTATATATGAGTGTATCTGTTTATATATGAGTGTATCTGTTTATATATGAGTGTATCTGTTTATATATGAGTGTATCTGTTTATATATGAGTGTATCTGTTTATATATGAGTGTATCTGTTTATATATGAGTGTATCTGTTTATATATGAGTGTATATGTTTATATATGAGTGTATCTGTTTATATATGAGTGTATCTGTTTATATATGAGTGTATCTGTTTATATATGAGTGTATCTGTTTATATATGAGTGTATCTGATTATATATGAGTGTACCTGTTTATATATGAGTGTATCTGTTTATATATGAGTGTATCTGTTTATATATGAGTGTATCTGTTTATATGAGTGTATCTGTTTATATATGAGTGTATCTGTTTATATATTTAGAAGGTAGGATTTATATTATGAGTGTATCTGTTTATATATGAGTGTATCTGTTTATATATGAGTGTATCTGTTTATATATGAGTGTATCTGTTTATATATGAGTGTATCTGTTTATATATGAGTGTATCTGTTTATATATTTAGAAGGTAGGGTTTATATTATGAGTGTTTCTGTTTATATATGAGTGTATCTGTTTATATATGAGTGTATCTGTTTATATATGAGTGTATCTGTTTATATGAGTGTATCTGTTTATATATGAGTGTATCTGTTTATATATGAGTGTATCTGTTTATATATGAGTGTATCTGTTTATATATGAGTGTATCTGTTTATATATGAGTGTATCTGTTTATATATGAGTGTATCTGTTTATATATGAGTGTATCTTTATATATGAGTGCATCTGTTTATATATGAGTGTATCTGTTTATATATGAGTGTATCTGTTTATATATGAGTGTATCTGTTTATATATGAGTGTATCTGTTTATATATGAGTGTATCTGTTTATATATGAGTGTATCTGTTTATATATGAGTGTATCTGTTTATATGAGTGTATCTGTTTATATATGAGTGTATCTGTTTATATATGAGTGTATCTGTTTATATATGAGTGTATCTGTTTATATATGAGTGTATCTGTTTATATATTAGTGTATCTGTTTATATATGAGTGTATCTTTATATATGAGTGCATCTGTTTATATATGAGTGTATCTGTTTATATATGAGTGTATCTGTTATATATGAGTGTATCTTTATATATGAGTGTATCTGTTTATATATGAGTGTATCTGTTTATATATGAGTGTATCTGTTTATATATGAGTGTATCTGTTTATATATGAGTGTATCTGTTTATATGAGTGTATCTGTTTATATATGAGTGTATCTGTTTATATATGAGTGTATCTGTTTATATATGAGTGTATCTGTTTATATATGAGTGTATCTGTTTATATATGAGTGTATCTGTTTATATATGAGTGTATCTGTTTATATATGAGTGTATCTGTTTATATATGAGTGTATCTGTTTATATATGAGTGTATCTGTTTATATATGAGTGTATCTGTTTATATATGAGTGTATCTGTTTACATATGAGTGTATCTGTTTATATATGAGTGTATCTGTTTATATATGAGTGTATCTGTTTATATATGAGTGTATCTGTTTATATATGAGTGTATCTGTTTACATATGAGTGTATCTGTTTATATATGAGTGTATCTGTTTATATATGAGTGTATCTGTTTATATATGAGTGTATCTGTTTACATATGAGTGTATCTGTTTATATATGAGTGTATCTGTTTATATATGAGTGTATCTGTTTATATATGAGTGTATCTGTTTATATATGAGTGTATCTGTTTATATATGAGTGTATCTGTTTACATATGAGTGTATCTGTTTATATATGAGTGTATCTGTTTACATATGAGTGTATCTGTTTATATATGAGTGTATCTGTTTATATATGAGTGTATCTGTTTATATATGAGTGTATCTGTTTACATATGAGTGTATCTGTTTATATATGAGTGTATCTGTTTATATATGAGTGTATCTGTTTATATATGAGTGTATCTGTTTATATATGAGTGTATCTGTTTATATATGAGTGTATCTGTTTACATATGAGTGAATATGATTATATATGAGTGTATCTGTTTATATATGAGTGTATCTGTTTATATATGAGTGTATCTGTTTACATATGAGTGTATCTGTTTATATATGAGTGTATCTGTTTATATATGAGTGTATCTGTTTATATATGAGTGTATCTGTTTATATATGAGTGTATCTGTTTATATATGAGTGTATCTGTTTACATATGAGTGTATCTGTTTATATATGAGTGTATCCTATGAGTGTATCTGTTTACATATGAGTGTATCTGTTTATATATGAGTGTATCTGTTTATATATGAGTGTATCTGTTTATATATGAGGGTATCTGTTTATATATGAGTGTATCTGTTTATATATTTAGTATTATTTTAGTTTCCTCCCTAGACCTTAATCAAGCAAAATTATTTATCCTTAAGATCGCCTTCAAGATAAATGTGTACTGGCTGAAGGCCGATTCCTTCCAAGGTACAGGCTCGCCAGGAAAAAAATCGACACGTAAATAACATAAATGGTCTTGATATTGAGTACAAAAATGGGACTAATGGGGCGAACGTCTTAAAATCTCAAAACTAATGGGGCTACACAATTATGAAAGAGATGGGGCTCCAGAAAATTTAGTGTACAAAGCGGTTCCAACCATTATTACGATGGTCGAAATTATTCTGGCTATTAAGAATTCAACAACTCCCTCCCAGCCCAACAAAAGGGGCTGAATATTATTCAAATCTACCTTATTAAAGGAATGTTATTTTATTTATTTATATATATACATATATTTATCGGTACATCAATTTGCTTTCGTTTTCTCCCTAGACCTCTATCAAGCTTAAAACAAAATTACCCCCAAGACCCCCTTTCAAGATACATTTTCATATATATACTACGGTAGGTCCCGGCCGAAGACCGAATCCCATAAATTACAGACTCGCTATCGCTCGCCAGGAAAACAATCAACACCTAAATAGGGCGAAAGGTCTTATAATCACCAAACTAATGTGGTGCACGTCTTATAATGTCAAAACTAATTGGGCAAAGCATGAAGGAGAAGGGGATCCAGAAAATCTAGTTTTCATTAATAGACAAAGCTGGACCGATCACCATTATTACGAGGGACATTATTCCGGCTATTAGTATTCAACAACTCCCGCCAGCCCAACAAAAGGAGCTGAGTATTATTGAAATCTACCTCGCTAATGATCCCGCCCGTCAGACTTTGGAATTTATGTGGAAATATTATATCATGGTTCAATAAATTATGCAGTGATAACTGTGTATTGTGCAGATAATGTATATAATGCCCAATTGTAAGATTGTATAGATAATATATTGAAATATCATGTTGCATTATATTTTGATGTGTTGCACTAGACTAGCTGTGGTAAATAACGTTGTACAGTTGCCCACATACCTTCTTTTCCACTCCATGATCTTATACATGGAAATATAAACTACTTTTACTCTCATACATAAGATCACGACAAGGAACAAAACATATGTGGACAACTGCACATAGAATAGTCAAGGTCAGTACAAAAGATAACAAGCAACAGCAGATCTATTGATGCTGATGATTCCTGTAGCAAAAGGACCAAAGCTGTATTAACATAAACACTAGCTGAGTATGATGGAAGGTTATTCATATGTAAAGCAGTTAAGGTGTCAAGCTTATGGAATCCCTTCTTCCTAATGCTTAGCCCTAATGGTTTTGAAATGTTAAGACATTCGACCTATTAGTTTGGCTATTATATGACTTATAGCGCCATTATATGACCTATAGCGCCATTATATGACCAATAGCGCCATTATATGACCTATAGCGCCATTATATGACCTATAGCGCCATTTAGGTGTTGATTGTATTATATGACCTATAGCGCCATTTAGGTGTTGATTGTATTATATGACCTATAGCGCCATTATATGACCTATAGCGCCATTATATGACCTATAGCGCCATTTAGGTGTTGATTGTATTATATGACCTATAGCGCCATTATATGACCTATAGCGCCATTATATGACCTATAGCGCCATTATATGACCTATAGCGCCATTTAGGTGTTGATTGTATTATATGACCTATAGCGCCATTATATGACCTATAGCGCCATTTAGGTGTTGATTGTATTATATGACCTATAGCGCCATTATATGACCTATAGCGCCATTTAGGTGTTGATTGTATTATATGACCTATAGCGCCATTATATGACCTATAGCGCCATTTAGGTGTTGATTGTATTCCTTGCGAGCGTTACCGAGCCTACAATTTAGGAGGAACCAGCATTCGGCCAGGGCATAATTTTTGTTTACCGAAAAATGCACACATTTGTCTCGAATGGGGGTTTTGCAGGGATTTTTTTAGAAGGCCATTCCTTGCAAGTTACAGGTTCGTTATTGCTCGCCCCCCAAAAAATCGACACCGAGATGGGGTGAAACATCTTATTATCGTCAAACTAATAAGGCAAGAAGACGTAAAATCTCCAAACTAATGTAGCAAAACAGGGGAGTTCAAAAATACCTCTCGCGGACCAGAGAGGGTACATTTTATTTTGCCCTCGACCTTTTTGGAGTCTGTGCGCGGGATAATTGGCCGACCAGTTTATATTCTGGTTGTATTGACAGGCTGCCCGTCCTAATTATAACTTGGTATTTAGCTTTACAATCTTGGGGGGAGTTTTCGTTCTTGCATCACAGTATCGCAAGTTCCAATGGGCTGTGTTTACCATGTTTGTCTGTCTGTTTATCTATCTATCTACCTGTTTCGCTCTCTCTCTCTTTCACACTCTCTCTCTCACTCTCTTTCTCTCTCTCTCTTGTATGCTAAATATAATATTCCATAACATCAAGTTTACTCTAGTCGTTTGATCTTATGACCGTATTCCAGCTCCTCTTGATAATGTTTATGTCACCATGAATAATTTAACCAGAGAGTTGAAAATTAAGAATGATCAAAGTTGGGAACACGAGAGAAAGCAAGATTTGTGTGCACATATACGTAACATCCACCTTTGGCTTGAAATTGAGGATAGATATAGTAGGATACTAATAACCCACAAGAGGACAGACCAAATAGGCTGAACTCGCTAGATCCTACAAGTTCGTCGTAAACTGAATACAATCGTCTACTATTAGCCATAAATACATGTATCACCCATGGGGTTGAATATGTCCATGGTAAAATATGTTCACGTTATCTGATTTCAACGTCTTGTGGGTTACGATGATATTTCGTTTAATTATCAATGAGGGTTTTGCTTGCTTGTGTCATTTCCGAGCAATGTATTTCAGCTTGCCCCCTAGGCTAACAAAACCTTCTTCCCAGACTACTCTCAAACTAAAAAATGCCCACCAAGATTCCCTTCATGCTATGTATGTAAATTTGTCAGTAGAAAAATATCTCAGCCGAAGATCGATATTTTCAAAGATTCAGGCTCAATATCGCTCGGCCAGAAGAAAATCGACACCTGGATGTGGTGTAGTGTCATATTATCGCCACACTGATGGGGTGACACGCATTATAACCACCAATCTAATGGAGCGAATTAGTGGTAGGCCAAATAGACTCCCCTCCGACCTAATAGAATTGAGAAAGTAAGACTAAATTAATTTAAGATATTGAAACTTCAAAAGTATAAAGGAGATGATTACGATTTAAGGGAGGATAGGCGTATTTATTTGTTCATTTATGTATCTCTTGTATTATTGTGTTAGTTTCCTCCCCAGACCTCCATCAAGCTGTAAAAAACACCCCCTAGAGGGCCTAGACCCTCCTTCAAAATAGATTTGTACATTTTTCGGTATAAAAATGTCCCGGCCGAAGGCCGCTTACTCTTAAAATTACAGGCTCGCTGTCGCTCACCAGGAAAAAATTGACACCTAAATGGCACGAAAAGTCTTAATATTGACAACGAAATTGAGTGTAAAGTCTTCAAATCATCAAACTAATGAGCCTAACGTCTTAAAATCTGAAAACTAATGGGGCTAAATATAAGGGAGAAGGGGGTCTAGAAAACAGGCCCCTCTCCCCTTAGTAGGAATAACCTTCAATATTACCAAACTAGGACTAAACTAGTACTTTCTTTTCCTAATCCTATCAGTATTATGTTGGCTGTTATTAGACGACCATAAGTTTAGAAAGGATATGTAGAAATGAAGGGGATAACTAGTGGATTATACCCCTTTGATTCCAAGGTCTCTCCTATGTTATACAATAGTCTAATTATAGCCAGAGTGAAAGGAACGACCGCGTCAATACAGAAAGGGTTAATGATGTAATTAATCTGCCACCTTAACCAATCAATGATAGTGGTTTGCAGGGGACTTTGTTGTCATATGCAATTAACCTACCTTGTCCAACTTAAGGGGAGGTTATGCTATTCTCTCTCTACTGTATACATAGTATAATTATGTTCTTATTATTATATATTTTCGTATATATAGAGAGAATAGAATAACCTCCCCTTATTATTATATATTTTCTTCTAGTTTGCTCCTTAGACCTCTATCAAACTTAAAACAGAAACAAACCCTAAGACAGACAGCCCTTCAAGATAGATTTGTGCATTTTTCCATGGAAAAATGTCCCCACCAAAGGCCGACTCCTACGAAATTACAGGCTCGCTATCACTCGCCAGGAAAAAATCGATACCTAAATAGCACGAAGTCTTAATATTGACATGCACTAGCCAAGATAAGAACTATACAATAAAAACAAAAAAATTACAACCCGATAAAGAGTGCCCTGAAATATAATGAAATCCGTAAAACATCCAGCGTATTGGAAATACCGTTGTGAGAGTAATTCAATGTTTGTCAGCAAATCCCATATAATATTAACGTGGCTCTCACACTTGACATTGTTATTCGGAGATAATTGTGCACAATATCCTACATACTTACCGATTTTTTTTAAAGAGATGGAATTAGTGTCCAATACGTGATATAACAGAGGTACAGTTGGCCACATTAGTTTGAATCCACGTCATGATTTTATGTATGGAAGGAAAAATAGCATGATTGACTTACAAGAATAATGTGCTATAAAACCGTTAATTGCTGATTTTATTCAACTGTTCCACAAGAAAATACACTTCTAATTCAATCATATTAAGTTGCCTTCCATACATAAGAGCATGGAGTGTATGCAAAGTAATGTGATCAACTGTACAACGATTCCAAGAGTATGCACTATGCATATGTGCACATTCCAGACTTTTGAACGTTACAGAGGGGCACATGGCGGACGATATTAACATAAGAACATAAGAAAATGGGAGTCTGCAGAAAGCCGATTGGCCTAAGCAAGGCAGATCCCTGTCCCACACAACCCCAGTTCAATTACAAAGCCCAATTATAGGCTCAACACTCTAATACCCTGAGGATCATCTTACCAAAACGGTTAGAGATTAACGCAGGATTATGGGGGTATGCAGAGTGCTGATTGGCCCAACCCGGCTGATCCCCCTTCACACCCAACCCTTCTCGTCCATATGCTTATCCAAGTTTATCTTAAAGCTCCCTACCGTTTTAGACCCCACTATAGCACTTGGTAGTCCATTCCACCCATCTACAACTCTGTTACCAAACCAATATTTGCCTATATCTTTTCTGAAACTAAATTTATCTAATTTGAAACCATTGGTACGAGTTCTTTCGCTATCACTGAGCTTTAGTACATTTGTCATGTCCCCTTTGTTAATCCCACTAACCCACTTGAACACCTCTATCCTATCCCCTCTAACTCTGCGTCTCTCTAACGAATGTAAACCTAATTTCTTCAACCTTTCTTCATACGAAAGATTTCTAATATTATGGATCATTTTTGTCATTCTACGCTGTACTCTCTCCAATGAATCTATGTCCATTCTGTAATAAGGACACCAAAATTGGACAGCATAATCCATATGGGGTCTCACTAATGACAAGTAAAGTTTAAAGATAACATCAGCAGTTCTGTTACTCACACTCCTAGAGATGAACCCGAGAATCCTGTTTGCCTTATTACGAACGCTTATACACTGTTTTCTAGGCTTCAAATCATTGCTAACAAACACACCTAGATCTTTCTCACAGTCTGAATTTTCTAATTCTAAATTAGCTAGTTTATATTTAACATTTGTATGCATCTTCCCTATCTTTAATACCTTGCATTTGTCAATGTTAAACTTCATCTGCCAATTTACTGACCATTCATGTAAGGTATCTAGATCCCTTTGGAGGCACTCTATATCGCTATTTGAATCAATTGATCTCCCCATTTTAGTATCGTTTGCGAATTTACTTATCCTACTAGTTATACCTAAATCTAGGTCATTTATGTATATAAGAAACAACAGGGGACCTAATACCGATCCCTGGGGGACACCACTTTTGACTGCTCCCCACTCTGACTTGGTACCATTTATGCTGACTCTCTGTTTCCTACCAATTAGCCATGACCTAATCCATCCCAACAACGATCCTCCTATTCCATGTGCCTCAACCTTTCTCATCAATCTCTCATGAGGGACTCTGTCGAAAGCTTTACTGAAATCTAAATAAATAATATCATATGACTTGTCACTATCTACTGCTTCATATACCTCTGAGAAAAAGCTAAGCAAATTAGTAAGGCAAGAACGTCCCTGAGTGAATCCATGCTGAGAAGAATTTATTAAGTTAAATTTTACTAAGTGGCTTCTAATTTTCCTAGCAATAATAGACTCTAGCAACTTTCCTATGATTGATGTGAGACTAATGGGACGGTAATTGGATGCTATCGATTTATCACCTTTTTTGAAGATCGGAACTACATTTGCAAGCTTCCAAGCTTCTGGAACTAAACCTGTTTCTAAAGACTTGTTAAATAAAAATGCTAATGGGCTACTTAACTCATCTCTGCATTCTTTTAATACTCTAGCATATACCTCGTCAGGACCAGGCGATTTTTGAGGTTTCAGTCTGTCAATTTCCTTAAGCACATCATTTCTGCTTATACTAACTGTACTTAACATATTTTCTATACTATCACTATATACCATATTGACTTCTGGAATCTGTGCCAAATTTTCATTAGTGAAAACGGAAAGAAACTGACTATTTAATATACTGCACATTTCTAAATCATTTTCTGTTATTTCTCCTATTGAAGTTTTTAGGTGGCCTATTACATCTCTAACTTTAGATTTATATAGTTGGTAAAATGTTTTAGGGTTATTTTTTGAGTCACTGGCTATCCTTATTTCATAATTTCTTTTTGCTTTCCTGATTTCCTTTTTGACCTGTCTTGATAGAGTCTGATAGTATATATGTAGATGATTTTCGCCTTTTTTTATTTTTCTATATATTCCTTTCTTTTTTCCTATAAGATCTATTAGCTTATTAGTCATCCATTTTGGTTGGTTCTGCGGCGATCTAAATTTTCTTTTAGGGATATATTTATTTTGAGCATTGTGGAGTGAAGCAATAAACTGGTTATATGTAAGTGGCAAGTTTAACTCTGGCATATCCTGACTTAATTGCTTAACAATAGGGTCCACCCTTAAGTCTCTTCTTAGCCCACCATAATCGGCTTTTCTGAAATCTGGGATAAGTGTCGTATTCTCTTTAGCATTCCCTGTCCATTGTATATTAAAATAAATAGATTTATGATCGCTATTTCCTAGGTGGTCACCAATCTCTACATCATTTATCATATGTTCATTGTTACTGAAAACTAAATCAAGAATATTAATACCTCTAGTTGGCGTATCTATGAATTGAAATAAAAAACTATCTTGTACAACCTCAATAAACTCTACTGAATCGGAGTCGCCTATATGTGCTGCCAATCAATGTTCGGAAAATTAAAATCCCCCATAATGCACACATTGCTAAACCTTGATGCTATTTTAATTTCCTCCCATAACGATGTTCCGCCATTTCTACTCATATTAGGCGGTCTATATATAACTCCAATAACTATGGTCTCACTACCTTCGTTAACCTCTACCCAAACACTTTCATTATCATTATTTAGTCTAATACCTGATTTAATACAGCTTTTTAATGTACTCCTGACAAACACTGCTATACCCCCGCCCCTCCTACTTGTTCGGTCATATTTAAACAAACTATATCCTGGAATATCAAATTCTGCTAAAAAATGCCTAGATTCTGTATTAATCCACGTTTCAGTTAGCGCTATTATGTAAATATTTTCTGTGCTAACGAGTGCTCTAAGTTCGTTCATTTTGTTACATAAACTCCTACAATTTGTATAACATACCCTCAACCTATTACTTGTATTTGCAACTAATTGTCTATTGTTTTTAGCTAACTTATTATTTCCTGTTGAACTACTAGCTCTAGACGGAAATTCTGCTCTATCAGTAATCTCATCTTTACTATCAGTTACATGTGTAGTGTTATCGATAATACTATTACACATCACTATATTCGCACTATCTTGACTGATTATTTCTATTTTACTCACTGGTTTGTCACATGACGTACCTGCTCCATATGGAGACAGTATTTTACTTACACACCCAGGTTTTTTTTAACGAAACCCCGCAACAATCTTGTCCAGTGAGCTGGCCAAGGTCGAAACTCCTAGTCGAGAAAGATGTACTCCATCCTGGGCATACAGTTCATCCTTACCATAGAAGGGGGTCCAGTTATCTAGGAATGGTATTGACTTTGCCTTGCAATACTTCTCCAGCCGGCTATTTACACCAATAGCCCTGGAGGACCATTCCTTCCGTACCCCTCTTCTTGGCAGGATACTGTGTACCACAGGAAATCCACCCTTCTCCTTGATCCTCTCCAGCATTTCCTGGTACTTGGTCAGCAACTCCTCAGTCCTGCATCTCCATATGTCATTGGATCCCGCGTTGATGAAGATGATGGGGTCCTCCCCACCCACTTCTAGGACACCATCCATCTTCTCTGCCACCCTCCCGACTCCGGCTCCAGGTAGGCAGACAACTTTACTAACATGAGTGTTAGTAGCCCCGTCAAGGTACCTAAGCATTGAATCACCGACAATGAACTTAGCTTTTTTCCGTTGTCGGAGTGTAGCAGGAGTTGTAGCAGCAACAGCAGCAGACTTCCCCCCCTCCCCTCTCACTGCCTCGATGATCGCCACTTCCTCGCCATCACTCTCATCAGCCAAGGTGCTGAAGTTGTTGTGGGTCTTGAGTGGCTGCCTTTTCAGCTTGCAGGCCGTTGCACTGGTTGACACCACTTTCCAAGGGGCTTCACGATCCCTGGGAACACTTCCGGTAGCCTCACACTTCTTCTCCGCCAAAGCTAGTCTCAAGGCCAAATTTTCATCTTTGAGACACTGAATCTCCTGCTCCACACTCTCCAGTCTTTCTTGCAAAGCAAGACAAAGCTGGAGAGTATGGGAGGAGACAGCAGACTCATCAACAACAGCCATCACTAAGAAAGTTCACTAGGACCTCACTAAGGGTAAACAGGTTCACTAGCGGTCACTGGGGACGTCCGCACTGGTCAGGGGTCAGAGGGCAATATTGTAAAACTATACCCTGTTCCAAAATAGGTAGGGCAGCAATCGTGAACCCTTACATCTGTAACTCAAAACAGGCTAAAGCAAATGGTCTGTACATGTCCACACCTATTCCCTGGCTAACCCTTCCCAAATGGTAGAAATATTAGCTCGATTACTTTAGTCGTCTGTGAGTTATAGAGGTCAATGTTCAATAGTGTTGCCTACTTATTTGGAACGCGGTATAGTCCCGAACCAGATTACCCGTCAATGAGGGACTAATCAAATAATATAGTTTTCATTATTAGACAAAGCTGTGCCGACCATCATTCCGAGGGACATAATATCTGTTGATTATTTTATTGTTGCTTTAGTGTCCTCCCTAGTTCTCCATTAAGCTTAATAAATTATCCTCAAGATCCTATTCAAGATGAATTTGTAAATTTTTCGGCTGGGATTCCTCCAAAGGTACAGGCTTGCTATCACTCGCCAGGACAAAATCGACATCAAAATAGCACGAAAGGTCTTAATATTGATAAAGAAATGGGACGAAAGGTATTAGAATCGACAAACTAATGGGGCGAATGTCTTAAAATCTCAAAACTAATAGAGCTAAACCTGAAGGAGAAAGGGGTCCAGAAAAAGAAACTACCTCCCCGGAAATGAGGGCTAATATAAAAATTCTAGTTTGGGTTAATAGACAATTCGGTGCCCACCATTATTACGAGGAACATTATGCAGGCTATTATGTATTCAACAGCTCCCTCCCGGACCAACAAAAGGGGCTGAATAGTATTGAAATCTACCTCATTAAAGGGACGTTATTATAATTATATATATTTGTTTATTTTGTATTTTTACCGTTACATACATTTGTTTTCGTTTGCACACTAGACCTCTATCAAGCTTAAACAAAAATAATAATAATACCACAAATAAATACCCCCAATACCTCCTTTCAAAATAAATGTTTACATTTTTCGGTAGAGAAATGTCCCAGCCAAAGGCCGAATCCCCATAAATTACTGGCTCACTATCCATCGCCAGGAAACAATCGACACCTAAATAAGGCGAAAGGTCTTAAAATCGCCAACCTAATAGGGCGCACGTCTTATAATTTCAAAACTAATGGGGCAAAGCATGAAGGAGAAGGGGATCCAGAAACTCTAGTTTTCATTAATAGACAAAGCTGGACCGATCACCATTATTACGAGGGACATTATTCCGGCTATTAGTATTCAACAACTCCCGCCAACCCAACAAAAGGGCTAAATATAATTGAAATCTACCTCGCTAATGATCCTGTCAGTCAGACTTTAGAAGTTATGTGGGAATATTATATTATGGTTGAGGGGATGGGTCGTTTTTCTGGTCCCCCTTATTCCTCATGCCTAGCCCCATTGCTTTTGAAATGTTAAGACATTCGCTCCATTAGTTAGGCGATTTTAAGAACTTTCGCCCCATTTATGTCAATGTTAAGACCTTTCGTGCCATTTAGGCGTCGACTTTTTCCTGGCGAGCGATAGCCAACCTGTGATATAAGAGGAGCCGGCCGACTTTTATCTACCGAAAAATGAACAAGTTTCTCTTGAAAGGGGGTCTAGGGAGTCTAATTTTAAACATGATGGAGGTCTAGGGAACACTCTAAAAACCTCCCCATCAATATATTATGGTGCGATAACTCTGTATTGCGCAGATAAAGTAGATAGGCCTAATGCTTAATTTTTAATCATCATTATTAATAATTATTATTAAAATTATTATTATTGTAAGATTGTATACTGTAGATGTATTTGAACTATGATGTTGCGTTGTATTTTAAGGTTTTGCACTAAGCTAGCTTGGGTAAATACGGTTGTATAATTGCCCACATAAGTTCAGAACCTCTCTATAATCTCATGCACGGAAATATAATGCGCATGATTGAATTACGAGTGTATTTTCTTATATACCTCGAAGTGAATGTAATATTATGGGCACTGTGAGGGTAGATTTTTATGTATTTGTATTTGTATTCATCTATTTATTTGTTTATATTTATTCGATTCCTCCTTTAACTTCTAACAAGCTTAACATAAAACCATCCCCCAGACATCTCTTCCAGATAAATTTGAATATTTTCCAGTATAAAATTATCAACTGATAATTCAAAAGACACCACACTCGCAATTCATTCATACGAATTTTACTCTCATACATATGATCACGACAAGCAACATAACTTATGTGGGCAACTGCACATATAACAGGCAATGTAAGTATAAAGGACATTCGGGAATTTCTGTTTTTGTGACTAGGCTTTGTCAGTCAGCCATTTTCTGCTTATTCCAGTTTGTTTTTTTATTTTGTGTGTGTGTTTTTGTATTTTATGTTGTTTCTGACTAGGCTACGTCAGTCGGCCAAGTTTGTTAACACTCCAGCAATATTTTTTTGTGACTGGGCTACGCTGGTCAGCCAATTTCTGCGTATTTCAGAATTTGTGTTTTGTGACTTAGCTGCGTTAGTCAGCCAATTCCTGCATATCACACCCGGTTGCCTATTCTGAAACTTTGCAGCTTATTCCTGCGGTTTACGGAATTATCTTTTTCTGTTTTTGACTAGGCTATCCTCTGGTGGCTTTTTGACACACATTCCATCATTTTTGTCTTTGACTAGGCTAGTACTCCAAGTAGCCTATTTTTGTTTTATTTTCTTCCAGAATCTTTGTTTTTGACTGGTCTAGCATCCCTGGTAGCTTATTAACAAGCACTCCAAATGTTTTGTTTTGCATTGACCGTCACTGTGAAGTCTACAGCAAGATGCCCAATCTACGTGACTGCGGGTCGTGCAACGGACGCTTCGGTATGACAATCCTCATGAACGAGAGCGGGACGAACTGCAGGTTCTGTGTCCAGCGGGCAGAGCACGAGGAGAAGCTAGGAAAGGCTCTCCAAATAATTGATGTGTTAACTCGTAGAGTTAATACCCTTGAAGAGTTCCTGAGCACAAACGTCGGAAATGAAGCCTCACTGCCAGCAACAAGACACAGGGATTCTGAATTACAAAGGTCGGATGTAGCGCCACCTCAGACCTCAACCAACACCCAGACCTCTGACAATACCCCAACCCTCATAACTGATGAATATAATTTTCAGCTCGCAAGAAAGAGTGTACGCCTAGGTACTGCTACCAAGAAGGTCATCCCTATTATAATGTGTCAAAACCGTTTCCATATTTTCGCTACCGATGAAGAAGAAGAAACGGAGGAAGTACGGCTTGTGGGGGACTCCATGGTACACGGCCAGCTCATTGAGTTCTGCGCCTGGTGACCCAGGACCAGAAAGTTATTCTGTATCCCGGGTGGTGGCATGGACGACGTCGCTGCTGCTGTAGACGAGGTGACCGGGCTGGCTTCCACAAGCACAACCTATGTCATACATGTCGGATCAAATAAAGTCCAGCGCACACGATCAGAGGAACTCTTGAACAAATACAAGCAGCTTATCAAGATGTGCCAGGAAAAATCTTGCAGGATCATCATCTCGGGCATCATTCCCCGGATTAACGCAAAGAATCTCTTCTGGTCCACAGCCACGAATATAAATCGTTACCTCGCCAACATCTACAGGGAAGAGAACATCGGCTTCATCAACACTTGGGATAATTTCTACCACGATCAACATTTGTTCTCAAGAGACGGTGTCCACCTAAACCCGGTAGGAGCTGCCCGGTTTGGCCGTCTGCTTAATGATGCCGTAAAGAACCTTCATTAAAAAAACGGGGCCAACAGTCATCGTAATGAGAGGACAACTTAAATCTCAGAAGAAATACAAACCCAAGACAAGCAAAATCATCAAATACATGTGGCGAGCATCAAATGATATCAAGAACCACATCGGTAAAGGTCTTATACGTGAACGTGAATGCTCAAAGTATACGCAATACATTTTCAGAACTAGAGGAACTCGTGTTTACAGAAACTGTTGATGTAATCAGCATCACAGAATCTTGGCTAAATACGGACGACAGAGAGTTTTTAGCAGAGTTTTCACTTCCCAGCTATGTAATGTTTGAAAAAAGCAGAGTTAATAAAAATAGAGGCGGCGTTATATTTTTCATCAAAGAAAGTCTTAGCCCAATTCTCTTGTCAAAACCTCAAATAGTAAATATAATAATTCATCTTATGTGCTAATATAAAACAATAAAGGAACAAAAATAATCCTAGCATTACTATACAGGCCCCCAGCCCGACCAGTGCAAACCGACCAAGAAATTTATGCGCAAATTGCAGAAATAAGTAACATACACGATACTATAATTTTTGGCAACTTAAATTTACCAGTGACCAAGTGGGGCGACACTCTTACTTCACACTCCGGACACGATCTATATGCCAACCTACAAGAAAGCTTCCTTCATCAATTTGTTCAATCTCCAACCCGCGGTAATAATGTTTTTGACCTTGTACTTGCAACAAAAGAAAACTTGATCGATAACGTGACTGTTGGTAATGAATTCTGCAATAGTGACCACCATACGAACACTTTCAGTATAAAATTTAATAACAATAAACTCAATACCAGCGATGAGAAAGTTCCAAATTTCAAGTGAGCAAATTTCCATAAACTCAGAACAAAATTTGAAGAAGCCAATTGGAGTTATCTAAACAATAATGAGATAAGTCAACCATGGACAGTTTTCACAGAAATGTACACGAACGCAGTACGCCAGTACATACCATAACAAAACAGATCTACACATAATAACAAACCTAAATGGTTGAATAGAGAAATAACTGAATGTCTACTCCCTAAAAAGAATGGTCATGAGAGATTACAAACCTCCATCACCTCGCTACCGCCAGACGCTGCAGACGCTCTGTCAACGCTCTCACGATATCGATCATAATTTGAGTATTAACTACTCATCTTCTTCATTCTTGTGCATGAAAGGTGGTTAAGAGCACGTTTAACCATCCTGTAGTTTAGTAAGTAACACTGCATGATATTTCGCTGTGTATTGACTGATAAACTTTGTATTTATCATAAGACTCCTGCTCGGACAGGGCGCCACTAGCGCCATCTGTTGTTTTGTTTTGTCTGTAAACAAACGCTCTCTTCTTAGTTGATATAAAATCGTAGCCCCTAATTTTACCCATTACCTACTGTAGTAAGTATCAATTTAACTGCCTTGTATGTAAGTAAAGCTTTGCATATTAATTTGCTAATAAACAATATTGTGTACTAACTAACCTGCCTACAGGAACGAACGCCGACGCCATTTTGTAAACAATTTTTATGGGGGGATTATACATATTAAATTCCAGCCAATTTTGTAGTAAATTTAAGTGCATTCATTTATCTTTTCCCCCTAGATATATTCTTGACTTTTTCTCCTCAGAGTGATTTTACTGTTAAGCTAAGGGTGGTATTTGTACAAACTAACCTAGCCTAACCCAACCTGCCAAGCTTTTAACCTAATCCAAACCTAGCCTAGCCTATAGCCAGCCAATCTGTTGTTCTTATTAACTCTAGTAGATATTGTATTTAGTATCCTACTGTAGCTATATATATACAGTATATCTGTAATTTTTGTTGTTGCTTGCACGATCTTGTAGTAACCTTTGACTGATACATTTTGTTTTGTTTTATCTAAAAAGAGTAGGCTACTGCTTTACTAGGCTACAGTGACACCAGGGCCATCTGTTGATACAGTATATTAACCCCTTGTGTGCGGTCACACTTTATTTTTATATAATCTCTATTTGGTGAATTGTATATTTAGTTACATATTCTGTTATATATATATATATTTGTTTAAGGTTAGGTTATCACACCTGGTAGCCTATTTCTGCGTATTTCAATTTTATTATTTTCGGTTAGGCTATTCAACGCTGGTAGTCTATTGGTGCGTATTTAAATTTTGTAAAAACTTTTGGTTAGGCTATTGCCCCTGGAAGCCTAATTCTGCGTATCTAAATTGTTTTGTTTTCGGTTAGGCTATCACCCCTGATAACCTATTGTTGTGCATTTCAACATTGTTTTCGGTTGAAGTGATTGAAGTGTTTCTAAAGTGAGTGAAGTGTTTTAAAGTGAGTTAAGTGTTTTAAAGTGAGTTAAGTGTTTTAAAGTGAGTGAAGTGATCTGAAGAAACTGACTGATACCATGCCTCGCACTTGTACGAACTGCGCCAGTAGGTTTGGTGAGTGCATGTTTGTTACTGTCGATCTTCAAGTCTGCCGTCTCTGCCAGCAACAAGAGAATTTGACAGTGAAATTAGATGAAGCCTACAACAAGATCAACGTCTTCACCATGAAGCTGGAATCACTCCAAGAGTTTGTAACACTCAACGTTGGAGTACCACAAACTTCAATTGTCACCGCAACTCCAGCAGCCATCAACGCCCCTACGTCAACTGCCAACAATTCAACGCCTGCAGTAGCCATTTCATCTGATGGTTCCGATACTCAAGAAACAAATAGTAACTCTCTTCCCCCTCAAGACAACTTCCGTGTTGTGAGGAACAACGTTTGCCCCAAGACCAGGAAACCCATACCGATTACCGAGTGTCAAAACCGCTTCCATATACTCGCAGACTCAGATGACGAAGCGGAAATAGAAGAAGTCCGGCTCGTGGGAGACTCGATGATACGTGGTCAGCTCACAGAGTTTTGCGCCAGAGCACCTAAGACCAGGAAGCGTTTTTGTATCCCTGGTGGTGGTGGACGACGTAGTTGCTGCAGTTGACGAAGTATCTAAGCTGGCCCCTGCTAATACAATGTACGTCATCCACGTTGGATCCAACGATGTACAGCGAACCCGGTCGGAAGATTTGCTTTTAAAGTACCAGCAGCTGATCAAGTCGTTTAAGGAGAAGTCATCAAGGATCATCGTCTCAGGAATCGTCCCCCGGCTTGGTGTAGAGAGCCGATTTTACAACATAGCCACCAGCACAAATCGTTGTCTAGCAAACCTCTGCAGGAAGGAAAACGTGGGATTCGTCGACACCTGGGACAATTTCTACTACGATGACTATTTGTTTTCGGACAATGGAATTCATCTGAACCAGGTGGGAGCAGCATGTTTTGGGCGTCTTCTCAACGATGCGGTGAAGGATTTTCGGAGAAGAAATCGACTCAGCACAGGACAACCAGGAAGGAGGACCGAAGACAGCGAGGGCGGCAACCTGCGAAGGAATTAAATGCTAATCTGTCAAGAACCGCGAATTTGGATAAAGCTCCACCAACACGACCCAAATTCAAAACCGCCAGGGATAACGACCGAGGACCGATGTCAGCCATGAATGTAAATGTGGATCCGATCAGAACCCAAAATTTGATTAAAGAACGTTCTGTGAGTTCTAGAACCGCAACTTTAAAGGTTTTCTATGCAAACGCTCGTAGCATATGCAATAAATTTTAAGATTTAGAGGAACTAGTGTTTACTGAAAATTATGATGTGATTGGTATAACAGAATCTTGGCTCAATACAGTAGATAGAGACTTTTTAGCAGAGTATTCACTTCCCGGTTATGTAATATTTGAGAAAAGCCGAATAAATAAAAATGGAGGTGGCGTTTTATTTTATATCAAAGAAAGTCTAAATCCGACCCTCTTGTCAAAACCTCAAATTGTGAACGTCGACACATCTTTTGTGCTAATAAAGAATAATAAAGGTACAAAAATAATACTTGCATTAATATACAGACCTCCAGCTCAATCAGTGCAAACTGACCGAGAAATTTATGAACAAATTGCAGATGTAAGTAACTCACAAGATACCGTATTTTTTGGCGACTTTAATTTACCTGTGACCAAGTGGGGCGATACTCTTACTTCACACTCCGGACATGACTTGTATACGAACTTGCAAGAGAGTTCGCTTTATCAATTTGTTCGAACACCGACCCGTGGTAATAACGTTCTTGACATTGTACTTGCAACAAAAGAAGAATTAATAGAGAATTTGAATGTTGGTGATGAATTCAGTAACAGCGACCATCGTACGATAACTTTCACTTTAAACTTTACTAGTAACGAACCAAATAGTAGCATCGAAAAAGTCCCTAATTTCAAGAAAGCAAACTTTCATAAACTTAGAGCTATGTTTAAAGAAACTGACTGGAGCTTTTCAATTAACAATAACGACATAAATACATCTTGGAAGTTATTCGAAACCACTTACCTAAAAGCAGTGCAAGACTGCATACCATCGAAAATACGGCGTCCAGGCCATAATAATAAGCCCAAATGGTGGAATAAAGATATTTCAAACTGCCTGCTTGCTAAAAAATGTGCTAATGATAGATTAAAATCCTCACAAAATGACGAAGAACGGGTGAAATTTGTAGAGCTACGACGCAAAGCCAAAAAGTTAATTAAGCAAAGTAAAAAGACCCTAGAGTTACATATTGCAAATCAAAGTAAAACAAACCCAAAAGAATTCTATAGTTATATCAGAAAGAAAAAAGTAGTTACTTCAACTGTTGGACCGTTAGTCGATGCAAATGGAGAATACACCAAAGACGAAGTACAAATGAGTAATGCCCTCAATACCTTCTTTGCATCAGTTTTTACAACAGAAGACCTCAGTGATATCCCTACACCATCGCCGATTCAGATTGATAATTCAGATGTTCTAAGCAATATCACCGTTACAGAGAGAGAAGTATTGAATTGTTTAGATAAACTCAAGGTAAATAAAACGCCTGGACCTGATACAATCTCGCCTAGAGTTCTAAAGGAAGCTAAGGATGAGCTCTCCAAACAACTGACATTACTATTCAATAAATCCTTGCAGTCTGGAACTATGCCTGATCAGTGGAAGATAGCCAACGTAACACCGATATTCAAAAAAGGCAGCAAATCCCTACCAAGTAACTATCGTCCAATTAGCTTAACCTCAGTTGTATGTAAAATGCTAGAAACGGTCATAAGAGACAGACTCGTAAATCACTTAGAGGAAAATAACATACTTAAAGATACTCAACACGGCTTTCGTAAAAAACGTTCCTGTTTAACAAACCTCTTAGACTTCTTCCACGATATCCTCAACCTCTACGATGAGAGTAAAGCTGTAGATATTATATACCTTGATTTTCAAAAGGCCTTTGACAAAGTTCCCCACAAACATTTACTGCTAAAACTTAAAGCGCATGGAATACAAGACGGTGTGTTGAAATGAATAGAAAATTGGCTCAGCGACAGAAAGCAAAGAGTAGTCATAAACGGTAAGGCATCTAAATGGACCAATGTAAGTAGCGGGGTACCCCAGGGATCGGTACTAGGACCAATTCTCTTTCTAATTTATATCAACGACATAGATGAGGGTCTGACCTGTACAATCTCAAAATTTGCTGACGATACAAAAATTGCAAATAGCGTACTCTCAAAAGATCAAGTTGACGATATGCAACACAATCTAGATAAATTGTCACATTGGGCCCAAATTTGGCAAATGAGTTTCAATGCGGATAAATGTAAAGTACTACATATCGGATACCTAAATGAGAAAGCAAACTATTCGATGAATGGCACTCAGCTTAAGAATGTAAACAGAGAAACCGATCTGCGAGTAACAATATCGAGTAACCTAAAACCGAGTCAACAATGTTCAGAAGTTGTTAAGAAGGCAAACAAAATAATTGGCTTTATAGGCAGATCATTTGAGCATAAATCCAAAGACGTAATCCTAACCCTTTACAATTCCTTAGTCCGCCCTCTTCTGGAATACTGCGTTCAATGCTGGTGCCCTTATTACCAAAAAGACATAAACAAGCTAGAACGAGTTCAACGTAGAGTTAGCAAAATGATACCTAGCCTAAAGAACAAACCATACGAAGAGCGTCTTAGAGAATTAAATCTATTTCCTTTAACCCAGCGCAGATTAAGAGGTGACTTAATTCAAGTGTTCAAAATCATCAAAGGCATCGACAATATGAACTGTAGTAAGTACTTCACTATCGACCAATCTAATTACACGCGGGGAAACGGTTGCAAAATTATTGGTAAATCTTTTAACTCACACGAATCTAAGAATTTCTTCTTCAATCGAGTTGTCAACTTGTGGAATGGGCTTCCCCGAGACGTTATAGACTGCAGCACCGTTGATTCATTTAAATTCCGCCTAGACAAATATATCGCATCAAACCCGCGACTGACTGCGTTTGTAAATGAATAACTTTATTTTATCCTCCCCTCAGTTTCTAACCCATATGTCCCCTACTAACTTCCTAGTCCTGCCACGTTAGTGGCAGGGCAGTAGTTCCCTTTCCAATGTTCCCTTACCCACTCTAAACCACTGTTTGGACACTTGATCCTCAGTGTTTTGGAGGACAAGCAGCCTAGAAGGGTCACTAGATCTGTTGTTGCTTGATTTCCTTTGTACTCCTTTGTACCTCCGATAACAATGAATATAGACAGGCCTTCAGAGATCTACGGCGTAAATCCAAAAGGTTATTTAAACACAGTAAAAACACTTTGGAGTTGCATGTTGCAAATCAAAGCAAGACTAACCAAACATAATTCTACAGTTACATCAGGAAGAAGAAAGTGGTGACTTCAACGATTGGAACCTTTGGGAGATAAAAATAGAGACTTTACCAATGAAGATGTCAAAATGAGTAATAATCTCAACAACTTCTTTGCATCAGTCTTTACATCAGAAGACCTAAGTGACATCCCTACAGTACCGCCAGTACAGAGAAACAATTTGGAATTTCTTAGAAATATCAGCATTACTGAGGCAGAGGTACTGAGATGTTTAGTTAACCTCAATGAAAGCAAATCACCTGGACCCGATACGGTTTCTCCAAGAGTTCTTAAAGAAGCTAATTGCGAGCTCTCCAAACACCTGACGCTGATCTTCAACAAATCCTTGGAAACCAGCTAAATACCTGATGAGTGGAAGCTTGCGAACGTAACACCAATTTTTTAGAAAAGGTAGCAAATCTTTGCCTAGCAATTATCGTTCAATGAGGTTTACCTCAGTAGTATGCAAAACACTAGAAACAATAATAAGAAACAGACTTGTTGATCACTTGGAGGAACATATTATACTAAAAGACACACAACATGAATTTCGCAAAAAGCGTTCCTGCTTAACAAATCCTTTGGACTTCTTCCATGACATCCTAAATCTATATGACGAAAGTAAAGCTGTAGATATTATATATATATACTTA
This sequence comes from Paralithodes platypus, assembly GCA_032716605.1. NCBI lineage: Eukaryota > Metazoa > Arthropoda > Malacostraca > Decapoda > Lithodidae > Paralithodes > Paralithodes platypus. The sequence continues at coordinate 20,077,005 of CM064482.1, forward strand.
GATTTCCAGAAAGCCTTTGATAAAGTTCCACACAGACGGTTAGTGATGAAATTAAAAGCACATGGAATACAAGGCAGCGTTCTACAGTGGATAGAAAATTGGCTTAATGAAAGGAAACAAAGAGTAATTATTAATGGGGCAGCATCAACGTGGACCAATGTAACTAGTGGTGTACCTCAAGGATCAGTGCTGGGGCCAATCCTTTTCCAAATTTACATTAACGGCATAGATGAGGGTCTCACCTGTACAATCTCAAAGTTTGACAAAGATGACACAAAAATCGCAAATACCGTACTGACAAATAAACATGTTGAAGATATGCAAAACAATCTAAACAAGCTTTCACAATGGGATAAAATCTGGCAAATGTGCTTCAATGAAGAAAAGTGTAAAATACTTTATATTGGATACCGCAATGAAAAAGCAGACTACTCGATGAATGGCACCCTGCTAAAGAGTGTAGACAGAAAAACCGATTTAGGAGTAACAATATCCAGTAACCTAAAACCAAGTCAATATTGTGCCAAGTCAAATCTGGGCTTAACACTAATAAGGCGCACGGTCCGGACGGTGTTCCTCCTGTTGTTCTCAAAAACTGTGCTTCCGTGCTGACTCCCTGCCTAGTCAAACTCTTTCGTCTCTGTCTATCCTCTAACGTCTTCCCTTCATGCTGGAAGTTTGCTCACATTCAACCTGTCCCAAAGAAGGGTGACCGCTCTCAACCCTCCAACTATCGTCCAATTGCTCTTATCTCTTGTCTTTCTAAAGTTTTTGAAACTATTCTTGCTTCCAAATTTCTTAAGCATTTCTCTTCTCATAATCTGCTCTCAGATCGCCAGTATGGCTTCCTTAAGGGTCGCTCTACTGGTGATCTTCTTTCATATCTTACTAACTCTTGGTCATCCTCCTTTCGGGACTTCGGTGAGACTTTTTCTATTGCACTAGACATATCGAAAGCCTTCGATAGAGTCTGGCATAAATCTTTAATTTCTAAACTACCCTCCTTCGGTTTCTATCCCTCCATCTGTGCCTTTGTCTCTAATTTCCTTTCTGGCCGTTCCATAGCCGCGGTTGTGGACGGCCATTGTTCACTTCCTCACCCTATAAACTCTGGTGTTCCTCAGTGTTCCTATCTCCTATTCTCTTTCTAATTTTTATAAATGATCTCCTTAACTGTACCTTAATTCCCATCCATTCATACGCAGACGACTCAACCTTACACTACTCCATTAGTTTTTCAGAACGCCCCAGCCAGCAATCCCTCAACGACAAACGTAATGAAGCCATAGAACTCCTAAATTCTGATCTAAATACTATTTCCAATTGGGGCAGAGAAAACCTTGTTAACTTTAATGCTTCCAAAACCCAATTTCTCCATCTATCTACCCGTCAGGATCTCCCAGCGGACTATCCCTTATTCTTCAGCAATACAAAAATCAACCCTTCATCTTCTCTCAATATTATTGGTGTCTCTTTTTCTTCTGCTCTCATTTGGAAGGACCATATTACCAGTCTTGCTAAGGCAGCCTCCCAGAAGCTGGGTGTGCTCAACCGCCTTAGGGGGTTCTTTTCCCCTGCACAGCTTCTTGCTCTGTACAGGGGCATAGTGCGCCCTTGTATTGAGTATTGTTCACATGTGTGGGGAGGTTCCTCTCACACCGCTCTCCTAGACAAAGTTGAAAGGAAGGCCTTTCGTATCATTAACTCCCGTCCACTCACCAACTCTCTGCAATCTCTCTCTCTCCGCCGCAATGTTGCTTCTCTCTCGCTATTCTATCGCTACTATAATAATCAGTGTTCCTCAGAGCTATCCCAGTGCATACCACCTCCTTTACGTAGGGCACGTGGTACCCGTCTTGCAACTCAATCCCACCCCTACTCTGTGCAACTCTCCAACCCAAGAGTGAAACGTTACTCTCAAACTTTCTTCTACTCAACAGCTGAGCTCTGGAACTCTCTCCCAGAATCAGTCTTTCCCTCTTCCTATGACTTAAATTGCTTCAAACTCCGTGTGTCCAGGCATTTTGGCTCGAACGTCCCTTGATTTTGGCCCTGTCACTCTTTCAACTATGGGGGAGGCACTCGCTATAGGCAGTTATGCCTTTTGTCTCCCTCAATCACATAGAAAAAAAAAAAAAAGGCAAACACAATTATTGGTTTCATAGGTAGATCATTTAATCAAAAGACATTATCCTCCCCCTTTACAATTCATTAGTCTGCCCACTTTTGGAATACTGCGGTCAGTTCTGGTGCCCTTACTATAAAACAAATATAGACAAATTGGAACGAGTTCAACGTAGAGTTACCAAGATGATACCCTGTATTCGGGACAAACCATACGAGGAACGTCTTAAAGAACTAAATTTATATCCATTAACAAAGGGCAGATTGAAAGGTGACATTATTCAAGTTTTTTAGATAATTAAAGGCATCGACAACATGAACTGTAATAAATATTTTACGATTGACCGATCAAACTACACGCAGGGAAATGGCTGCAAAATCATTGGTGAATCATGCAACTCTAACAAATCCAAGAATTTCTTCTTCAATCGAGTCATCAACTTGTGGAATGGGCTTCCCCGAGATGTCATAGACTGCAACACCGTTGATTCCTTCAAAGTTCGCCTAGAAAGCAACTTGCCCTTAATCCAAGGTTGACTGCGTTTGTAATTGAATAAATATTTTTCTTTAGTAGTGTTTGTTCAATAATCTAATAGATCTTAATATAATTTCCCCTGCCATAAACTAAGCGCCAGGGCAGCACTTCCTTCTCACATCATTCCCACATTCTCTCCGAAATACTGTTGCAACACTTGAAACAGCAGTGTTTTGGAGGGAAATTAACCTCGAGGGGTCACATGACCTGTTGTTGCTTGTTTTCATTTGTACTCCTTTGAACTCCTTTGAAAACAAGCAGCAACAGAAAACTTGGTCTTGAGGCTTACTGTAGGTAATCTACCTAGTCTATATAGAAATAAACACTAGTTCAGTATGATGGAAGGTTATTCATATGTACAGTCGTCAGGATTAATTTGTTTCAGTTTCCCTGGACTAAGGCGTTAGTAGCACTGCACGATGGAGAGGTATCCCCTCCACCTCCTCTCCTTGTTGTTACCATACCCCCACCGAAACCCTCCCATTTTCTCTCCGACCCCAGAACTACAACCACCCTCCCTTCTCTCGCTCTCACCCGGTTAGGGGCTATTTCTGGACCTCACCAATTGCATGCATTCCGAACATCTAATGAAGGAATGTAATATATCATAGGCAGAGTCAAATATTAGGTTTACTAAATTTGAAAGAAAGAAAGAGATAGATAGATAGAGAGGGAGAGAGAGAGAAAGCGGGGCCCGGGGGGGGGGGGGATGTTCGCCGAAAACCTTACATATGATTCGAGTGATTCATACCGATACATTTACCATTGACCCCTGAAAGGTTCATACCGATGTACTGATGGTTTAGTACTGTATCATACTCTAATATAGCTGCCAAACTAACCCGCGTGAAGTTGTATTTCATTTTCATCGTTGTAATGGCTCAGTCTGGGCTACGTAACAAGCTTGATACAACGAGGACTGTCTGTGTCAATTCCAGCATGAGTCTCTCCCATCAATGAACACACAAAGTAAACCATTCAAGTATTTTGTTGTTATACAATTATTAAATACTAATATCACTAGGCTACTTATTAGCACCGTATACAAGAACAAAACATTTGCTTAATCATATTCACCACAAATATCTCTGCTTCTAGACAGTTCAGGACTCGTTAAGTGTAACTGTGTAAACAGCCAATTTGCCAATAAATGCTATGAATTATTGCCGAGAATGTGCCCAGTGAGTCGGACATGTGACTTCATTACGCTAACTCAACACTCATCCTATTAACGGAGCTATCTACCCAATCATTAGGCCATATTGTTTTCCTAATTGGCCATAGTGTAAAACTACTGTATATAAACGGGACACGAATTAACCTCGGGCAAGGTACTGGGGTTTTCGAAAAGAGGCTCCAGGCTTGAAAATAATACTTGACATGAACAGGCTTAATAATCCTGAAGGGTTGATAACCAATATACAGTATATGCCCTATCTTAATTAACTACCCCTCGGGTACTCTTACGCTCATCTATCCATTAGGGAGGGTCTTATTTTAAAGTTCCCATGCCCTCAACACTTAAGCTCACCCATACATTAGGGAAGGACTTATTCATTTTGTCACCTTACCCTTAGCACCTTGCCATAAGGTTACTCTATTTGGTCAGGTATCTTGTTTTGTAACCAAGTTAAGGGGGCATCCGCTATGGATATGTAGCGATTTTTTTCTTCTTCTATATTCCAACTACTCCCTCTCGGGCATTGGCTGATAGCCTTTTTTACACTCTACCGCTGAACACGGTGAGGCCCGTGAGGTCTTGTTCCAGTCTAGGGAGTGAGACATGCGAAGCACCTATTCACGGCTCAAACCCAACTCCATCTCTGAAGCTGTTTCGCCTCTGCGCTTCACAGTCTCACTCTCCAGGCTCGGACCTTCACTCTCAGAACGCCACCTATTGAGCAATTAACTCACTAGGCATTGCCCCCCTGTAGCATATTATGAATATGGAAATATTCATACAGAGCTATTTAATCAGGGAACAATAAGGGTATTTTGTTTTTGGAATTTCGGTGTGCTGTGGTAATGCACTGAATCTAGGTACAGCACAAATTCCATCTCAATAATATCTTCCCATTGACATATTGGGTTGAAACATAGCAAATTGCGTTAAATACTCCCTGAGTAATGGCAAGACCTAGGGTATCTACTCCACATAATACTATTGAAAGCTTCACGCCTATTCAAGCTTATTCTCTTGAGATAACTTTCAAGATAATTTGATTCACACCTGTTAAGAATACTTACTAAATAACTATATAACGCCCACTTATTAAATAGCAGATTAACTACAAGAGTTATAATATTGAACTGATCAATAATTCTTCTACTACAATACCACTCTGTATAACAGTTTCGTGTAAAACCAAATAATCTTATTATACCTTATATTATATAATTATACAAGTGTGTGTAGTTCTGAGGTCCGAGAACAAATGGGAGGGTTTCGGTGGGGGTATGGTAACATCAAGGAGAGGAGGTGGAGGGGATACCTCTCCACCGTGCAGTGTTACTAACAGGGAAAATGAAACGAATTAATCCTGACGACTGTACAGTAAAGCAAAGGTGGGGATTTTCTGGACCCTCTACTCCCTAATGTTTAGCCATATTAATTTTGAGATTTTAAGGCATTCGACCCATTAATTTGGCTATTATAAGAACTTTTGCACCATTTAGGTGTTGATTGTATTCCTTGCGAGTGTCAGCGAGCCTGCAATTTAGGAGGAAGCTGGGGGTCTTTGGAAATGTTTTAGATGGTTGATTCCTTTTAAGTTACAAGTTCGTTATTGCTCGCCCCAAGGACACCTAGATGGGGTGAAGCATCTTATCATCGCCAAACAACTGGGGCAAAAACTTATGCTGCGGGCATATTTCCGCTATATTAGGGCTCATTCAGGCACTCTTTAATTATTAAGCAAGTGTCTGAATGAAATAAAATGTATTCAGCCAAAAACTAGTAGAAAATAGCTTCAAAATGACAACAAAACGATCTTCGTAGCGCGCAGGGTTAATCCGTAGCGCTACCATAGACATCGGCAAATATTCAATAATAATGAGCAATGTCGCGCTACATTTGCATTTGGCAGCGCTTCAAAGATCTCGGGAGATATGGCTGTCGCCATTCAGTGCCCCAGCCACCGAGCTTGAGAGTAGATAGGGGACTGCCGCACTCCCGCTCACTCGCACTCGTCTCCACAGGCTTTAAAAGGCTTTAAGGACCTGTAAATTGCATTAAATTGCCAGAACGTTCCTGATCGGGTCCCGCAAATAATGTAGCAAAACAGGGGAGTAACAAAAAGACCTCCCGCAGACCAGATAGGGTCAATTGTATTTTGCCTTTAACCTTTTTGGAGGCTGTGCGCTGGATAATTGGCCGACCAGTTTATATTCTGGTTGTATTGACAGGCTGCCCGTCCTAATTATAACTTGGTATTTCGCTTTACAATATTGGGGGGGATTATTCGTTCTTGCATCACAGTATCGCACGTTCCAATGGGCTGCGTTTACCATACAACCAAATTATAATAACCCACAAGTGGACAGACAAAATAGGCTTAACTCTCTAGCTCCTACAAGTTCTTCCTAAGCTGACTAAAATCGTCTAATTTTCGCTAGAATTAACGATCATCAGCGATGGGTTAAAAAATGTCAATGTTAAAATATCTTTTGGGTTACGATGATATTTTGTTTAATTGTCATTGAGGATTTTGCTTTGTTTTGCCATTTTCGAGCAATGTACTGTATTTCAGCTTACCCCCTAGGCTAACATAAACTTCTTCCCAGAATTATTTCTCTCTAACTAAATAATGACCACCAAAATTCCCTTCATGATATATATATATGTACATTTTTCAATAGGAGATTGCCTCAGCCGAACACCGATGTTTAAAACAATTCAGGCTCAATATCGGTCGGCCAGAAGAAATTCGACACCTGAATGTGGTGTACTGTCTTATCATCGCCAAACTAATGAGGTGAAACGTCTTAAAATATCCAAATTAATGGAGTGAATCAGATTAGTGGTAGGCCAAATAGACTTCCCTCCAACCTAATAGGATTGAGAGAGTAAGACTAAATTAATTTAAGATACTTAAACTACACAAGTATATATAAGAGATTATTACGATTTAATAGCAATAACCTTCAATATTACCAAACTAGTACTAAGTTATTACTTACTTTGCTTAACCCTATCAGTATATGAGAACGCATTTTCTCATTTTATGTTGGCTGTTTTTAGACGATTATATGTTTAGAAAGGATATGTGGAAAGTAAAGGAATAATTAGTGGATTATACACCTTTGATTTCAAGAGGTCTTTCCTAAGCTATTTACAATAGTCTAATTATAACTATAATGAAGGGAAGGAACGCATCATAATACAGAAAGGGTTAATAATGTAATGCATCTGCCCCCTTATCAATCAATAAAGTGGTTAGCAGGGCACTTTGTTGAAAAATACAATTAGCCTAGCCCAGCGGTTCCCACACTTTTCCAGTACGTGACCCCTTTCAGTAGTACCAAACCTACCATGACCCCCACCTTTATAAGCCTTCCGAAAAACTACTAATTTCCAATGGCGCAGATACATTTTAAAGTTTAATCACAGCAGAGAGAGCAATTTTCTAACCGACAGAATCTCACTGACTCCCATATATTTTTTAATGATGTAAATATTCCCACTTCCCCTAGTATTGACATTCTCGGTGTAACATTAACTACTAACTTGAGCTGGACACATTATGTTAGAAGCATTGCTAAGAATGCCTCTAAAAAACTGGGACTCCTGTACAGAGTTCGAGAATTCTTCACTGACGAGCAGTTGGCCGTAATATATAAAAGGCATGTGCGTTCTCAGATGGATTACTGTTCACCTCTGTGGGGTGGAAGTGGAGTGGTTGCATTGAGGCAGTTGGACAAAATTCAAAATAAAGCTATTAGATTAATCAATAACCCTGCAATCACACAGGACCTTCCTACATTATCCATACGAAGAAACGTTGCATCCCTTGCATTATTCTACAGATATTTTCACAGCAATTGTTCCGAGGAACTTGCTTCAATTGTGCCGCCTCTCCACATCTTTCCCCATAGAACTAGGGCAGCTGAGAGTGACCATGAATTTACACTTTCTCCTCCACAATGCAGAACTTCTGCTTATCAGAATTCATTTATCCCCAGAGCTACTACTCTTTGGAATTCACTTCCCTCGAATTGCTTTCCACAAACTTACAATCTACAACAGTTTAAATCCAGTTGTTACAAACATTTTATGAATGGAGGATGCCTTTAGGCAAATGGACCTTTTTGTTTTATCTGTGTTTTTCCTTCCTCCGTTCATTGTCTCTTTAAAAAAAAAAAAAAAAAGAAAAAAAAAAAATGCATTAGGAACGTAAATAGTCGTACGACAAAACCTAAATATAAAGAACACAAAATATCCCTAAATATAAAAAAAAAAAAAATCAAAATCTTGGACCCTCCATGATCCCCAGAAAAAAAGGTCATGACCCATTTGGGGGTCATGACCCGCAGTTTGGGAACCGCTGGCCTAGCCTCTCTAACTAAACCCCTTCTGTACCAGCGACGTCTTTTTACTTGTTTATAGATACATTCAGACGATTTTATGAAGCTTAGAAAGGATATATGGTAGCTAAACAGATTATATGAGATAGTCTGTAGCCTTCTATTGAGTAGACGTCCTTTCTAAACGGCATGTTGTCGTTTAATCATTGCCAGAACATAAGAAAACAGGATGTCACCGGTATTGAATGGGTTCATTTTATCTACCAAAGGTTTCACTTAGATCCCTGGTAGCTGCTTCTGAACTAGTGCTAGAGCTACGACTGCCGACATCAACAATACTCAACACCTAGAATATGTACAGTTTATCACGATTTCTTGTGATTATGCACGTTTTTATTTTACTGTATACGACAACACTTAAATGCTTGTAGTGTACACTAGTCATGGAAATTGCCATATACAGTTGGTAATGAGTACATGCATACAATTGTAAGCTGATCACAACAAAATGGCATAATTATATTTATATTTATATATTTATAATTATATTATAAATACCTGACTTTTTATTATAAGTGTACGTTATTTATTATTATGTCTTGATAGCGTAATGCGTAAATGCGCGTAATTTCGGTGTGAGTATCCAAGGTTCGAGTCCTTGGAGTACCACATGTATTTGTTGGTTCCATGTCATCTCAACCAGTAGACCATTTCAACCAGTAGCTCTCAACCAGTGCCAAATTAACCGAGATCAACCAAACCAGTGCCAAAATATAGTACTAACCTAACCTAACCTAACCTAACCGTATTGGTTGATTTGGTACTGGTTAAGAGCTACTGGTTGAAATGGTCTACTGGTTGAGTTGACCGGTCACAGTATTTGTTGATTTCATTAATTGAGTATAGAAGTAAAGTTGGTTGGTGAAAAAATATGAATTATGGGTGACTGAAATACAATAAACAAATACAAAGACTACAACATGTGTCAGCTACAGAAATGTCGACAAACAGCTTAACAAAATGTAGGAGTGGGAGAGTGGATAGTTCTGCGATATCGTTTTCTAAGGCCTAGTTTGCTTTCCGTCCAAAACGACTGCCTCAGGCGGCATCTCCAGGCAAGACTTGTTAGGGAAAATTAGGTGTACACGACTTAGAAAAGAGAAAAGTGAAAGACTAAGATTCAGCAAAGCTATACTTGCAGCCATATCTTAAATCTCGATAAAGTTCCATGAACGTAATAAGCAAAAATAAATAATGATCTTGCTGAAACGGAATAGAATTTGGCTCTTTATCAAACATTAGCAGATGGATATTATATTGTCGTTCAATATAGTATTAAAAGTATCATTACCGCAAGTTAAAATTACGGCTGTCACTCCTAAAATATATTTATGATATGCACGAATGAAATAAATATTAACCCCTCAACATTTAATTTCACAATTATTTTGTTCTCAAAAAATAGATCAGATCACATGTGATTAGTATGGGATTTAAACATTATTGTGTTTTTAGAGTTGAGAGAGGATATAAGGATAACTGTACATAACACAATAATTAGCAGCTCAAATACGATCAACTGCAAAAACACAATGCTTAATTATGCACTATTATGTGTTAACATCACATAACCCCACGCTACCATACACACCCATAGATATACAGTATAGTCCACTGAACATACACACACACACACACACACAAACACATACATGCACAAACATATGACAGAGAGAGAGAGAGAGAGAGAGAGAGAGAGAGAGAGAGAGAGAGAGAGAGAGAGAAAGAGAGAAAAAAAGAGAGAGAGAGAGGGGGCGGGGGGGGGGAGGGAGAGAGAGAGAGAGCGTGCGAGAACACATAGACATAGAATGCACTGCAAACATACCTCTTAGTTCAGCAGCACATCCCTGGCACAGTCTGTAATCTGAAAATATGAAGGAAACTTTAATTTGTAATATAATAACCGGGAACATAATTATGCAAGTGACATAATATAAGGCGTAATGGAAAGAACAGCAGCATAGGCTACTGAATGTAATTACAACATATACAAAGAGTAAGACAATTAGGAGTAAATCATATGAAAGGGACAGCAAACAAGTAGTGTAATTATATGTATTGGGGCAGAGTAGGATGTTGAGCTAAGGTAAAGGAAGGCCTGGCATAAAAACAAAGTAATATTTTGTAAAGTCGCCATAACAAAACACAAAACTAAAACTAAATATATACAGCTCTATATAAACCAATAAAGCAATTGCAAAATCAGATGTAAATAATGAGAATATGAACGATCCAACACAAATGTTTGATTCTTATACACTTCTTTAATGGGAGAGAAAACCTGAAAAAACACATGCAAAAGACAATCCACGCTCTAAAACTTATTTATTGAAAAAGCTCTGATTGTCCAAAGGTTTAACAGCGTCAACAGAAAATTACTTACAACCATTGGTGAAGAATTGAAGGCGAATTGTTTTAGATGAAAGACAACACATCTTTGACCAACATAATATATTATTTAATTAAAATTAATTTAATTTTTCACTGCTTATTTACAAAAATTGATGAATTGTGCATAGTTAAACCCGTAGACTAAACCAGCATCAAATTATATTTGTCTTACGAAAGAGCTTGCACATTGGAATGATGGAGACTGGAGTCACATTCTGGTACTGATTTAGTCTATTGGTATATCTCATTGTAATTCATAGATCAATAAATACTAGCAGTACAATACAATATTCACACACACACACACACACACACACACACGCGCGCGCGCGCGCGCACACACACGCGCACACACACACGAAACAACTAATGTAGAAGAATTGATACTGAGATTGTTTAATTTATATGTTATCAGTGTATACAATTATAATAGAATGTCCTTTAGTGGCCTAAATAGCGAGGTGGTAATCTTGATTGATAATGGTAGTGACAAATTGCTTACATTCTACTTTGCATGTAAATATCTACATCGATTATAATTATATAATATGTTTTCAAAACTCTAATTTCTCAAACAATAACAACATAAAATTATATCAGAGTTTCACCCTCATTAGTGCTGATCAATTCCAATTAGTGCAATTGACTATCGATCGTGTGTAATTTTCATCATTATCGGAATTTGAATCTATTCACTTTACGTTCACTTGATGTCAACAAAAATTCGTTTGGGTGCCTACCGCTTAGGCATTTGCCAAATTAAACAACTAGAACATGCTTGATGGCAACTACAAAATAATCGTAAGAACAACGTTTCACTCTTGGGTTGAAGAGTTGCACAGAGTTGGAGTGGGATTATGTGTTGCAAGACGGCTGCTACGTGCTCTACGAAGATGATGATATAATGATATAAGGAGTTAAACTTACTTGTGTTTCTAGCTACCTAGGACAATAATAATAATTAGCCTATCCTAAATAGACTTAAACTGTTCATAATAGACATAATATCACTAGCTATCTAAGGCGTACGGGTGTGGCAACCCCACCGCCCGTCATTTTGTGGCGCAGTCAGCTCCTGGAGATTGGGACCGGGAATCCCACCTCCAGAATTATTAGGAGGAGGCTGTAGGCACCAGCCGAACAGGGCGGTACTCCCGGGGAGTGCTAGTTGGTTGATAAGGACAGCTGGAACTCCTGTTTTACCACCTGGCCTCCCTACCTAATCTGTTCTGTGCCTCATCAACACTGAGGGCAACCCCAACCCCAGCTTGCCTTTCAAAACACCTTCTCCTACTAACAACACACTGTACTAGAAACAACTTACATACCTCACTATCTTTCTGCCAAAAATGATGACGACATTACGACCACCCTCGGAGTCTTCAAGGGGGGGGGGGGGGGGACCAGAATTGCCCCCATCCGACTGTCAACTCCACAAAATGCTCTGGACCACTGCTTTCTACTCTTACTATTAACTTCTGTAACATTTGAGGCCTTTCATCTAACACCACCTCTCCTCTGCCAACCCTGATCTTCTCTTTCTCTCCGAGACACAGTTGTCTGGGACTACTGACAGCAAACTCTTCTCTGTATCCTCCTATTATCCTAATCCTTAATTTCGAGCCAATAGTGGATGTTGCGTCTATGTACGCAACAATCTTGCTATCTCTCGTGTTCCCAACTTACATTCTTCTGAATTCTCAACTCTCTGGCTAAAGATATCTTGTCACTCTCAAACTAAATATTTCTGAGCTGTTCATCTCTCCCCTAATTCTACTGACTATCCAAAATTCTTCGACTATCTAACTTCTAAAGTGGAACACATTCTATCCATATCTCTTTTTGCAGAAATCTCCATCTTTGGAGATTTTAACGTTCACCACCGCCAATGGTTCTCCTCAGTTTCCACTGACCAACCTGGTGAACAAGCCTTCACCTTTTCTATCCTAAGCGACCTACAGCAGTTAGTCCAGCAACCCACCCGTATCCCAGACCACTTTGGAGATCGGCCCAACATTCTTGACTTATTTCTAAACTCTAACCCTTCCGATTATACTATGAATCTTTTCTCTCCTTTGGGCTTCTCCGACCATAAACTAATATCTGTCACATGTCCTATCTCTCTGGTACGGCCACCCAATCCTCCCAACCGGCGACGCTTGTGGTACTTTGGTGCTGCCGACTGGTAGGCTCTTCAGCAGTACTTCTTTGATTTCCCTTGAAATTACTTTTGATTCCATGGCCTGGGGAACCTCAGAGAGTGCTAAACGCATTACCGAGGTAATCGTCTCCGGCATGGAAGCATACATTCCATTTTCTCTCCCTCAGTCTAATGCAACAAAATCTAGATTTACTCACGCTTTTTCTATTGCGGCCCACAACAAGGAAGAAGCATTCAAACAGAACCGATGCCTTAAAACTCAAGAATCTCATTCTTCCTATGTTTATGCCCGAAATCAAGCCAAATCTGTTCTTCGACTTGCCAAACACACTTGCATCAATAATACTTGCACTGAACTATCCAACTCTAGCTCTGGGCTTCTAACCTAGCTGAAACACATCATAAGACCTTACAGACTATTCAAAATAAAGCCCTAAATATCATCACAGGCTGCACAGCTACTTCACCTACAGATCACCTACATCAAGAAACCAAAGTCCTCAAAGTCAAAGACCATCTGGACATGGGAGGCACTCAATTCCTGGCAGCAGCCTCCACGACCCAACACCACCCACTACACTACATAGCAACACATCCACAGACACCAAGAAATATTAAAACAACACCCAGCACACGCCAACACACACAAACACTATATTCTCTTTCTCCCTGCCCACCCCAAACCAGCTTCCAGAAGCACACCCATACTCATATCTCTCGCCGTTCCATTCACTCACTCATAGACAACACGCAGCTGCAGGCACGACCTCCCGAAATCCATCCTTCTGAATCCTCCCTTCCTCGCGAGATCAGAGTCCACCTGGCCAGGCTGAGATGCGGACACCATCCAGCCCTTCTTAGCTATCAGAGGAGACTGGATGACTCCGTCGTCGACTCCTGCCCAGGTTGTAACACAGCACCCCATACAATTAAACACATCATAGAAGACTGCACTTCACACAACCACTTACGCCAACAACACAATCTACACTCCTTGAGAGCTCTGTGGGAAAGCCCGACCATGGCCATGGCCTTCCTTAGGGACTCGGGGCTGTTCGGCCAGGGAGCTTAGGGAACAACAAAAACAACTCTAGCTCTTCCCAAGCTTTCTTGCATCAAGCCAAAAACCTCTCCAACAATTTTTTGTCTTCGTCTTTCCCTCCCCTTTTCCACTCCGATGGCACAACCATCACTTCTTTCTCTGACAAAGATGAACTCTTCGCATAACATTTTGCTAGAAACTCCACCTCGGATGATTCCGGTGCTATTCATCCGTCTCCACCCCCCTCTCTCCTATTTATAAATAATAACCTAATCTCTGCTAAAGATGTATTTTCTAGCCTCTCTGGGCTTAATTATAAGAAGGCGTACGGTCCGGACGGTGTTCCTCCTGTTGTACTCAAAAACTTTGTATCCGTGCTGACTCCCTACCTAGGCAAACTCTTTCGTCTCTGTCTCTCCTCTAACGTCTTCCCTTCTTGCTGGAAGTTTGCTCTCATTCAACCTGTCCCAAAGAAGGGTGACCGCTCTCAACCCTCCAACTATCGTCCAATTGCTCTCATATCTTGTATCTCTATAGTTTTTGAAACTATTCTTGCTTCCAAATTTCTTACGCATTTCTCTTCTCAAAAACTTCTCTCAGATCATCAGTATAGCTTCCTTAAGGGTCGCTCTACTGGGGATCTTCTTTCATATCTTACTAACTCTTGGTCATCCTCCTTTTGGGACTTCGGTGAGACCGTTTCTATTGCACTAGACATATCGAAGGTCTTCGATAGAGTCTGGCACAAATATTTAATTTCTAAACCACCCTCCTTCAGTTTCTATCCCTCCTTCAGTTTCTATCCCTCCATCTGTGCCTTTGTCTCTAATTTCCTTTTCAGCCGTTCCATAGCTAAAGTTGTGGATGGCCATCACTCACTTCCTTATCCTATCAACTCTGGTGTTCCTCAGGGCTCTGTCCTATCTCCAATTATCTTTCTAATTTTCATAAATTATCTTCTCAACTGTACCTCCAGTCCCATCTATTCATACCCAGACGACTCTACTCAATTATTTTACCAGAACGCCTCAGCTAACAATCCCTCAAAAACACACATAATAAAGCCATAACTGCTGATCTAACTACTATTTCCAATTGGGGCAGAGAAAACCTTATTACCTTTAATGCTTCCAAAACCCAATTTCTCCATTTTACCACCCGTCCGGAACTCCCAGAGGACTTTCCCTTATACTTCAATAATACAAAAATCATTCCTTCATCTTCTCTCAATATTCTTGGTGTCTCTTATTTTTCTGCTCTAACTTGGAAGGACGATAATACCAGTCTTGCAAAGGCAGCCTCCCAGAAGCTGGGTGTGCTCAACCGCCTCAAGGGGTTCTTTACCCATGCACAGCTTCTTGCTCTGTGCAGGGGCACGGTGTATCCTTGTATTGAGTATTGTTCACATATGTGGGGAGGATCCTCTCACACTGCACTCTTAGACAAAGTTGAAAGGAAGTCCTCTCATATCATTAACTCCCATCCACTTACCAACTCTCTTCCATCTCTCTCTCTCAGCCGCAATGTTGCATCTCTCTCGCTATTCTATTGCTACTATAATAATCAGTGTTCCTCAGAGCTCTCCCAGTGTATAATACTACGTCCTGTACGTTGGATACGTGGTACCCGTCTTGCAACACAATCCCACTCTACTCTGTGCAACTCTCCCAGCCAAATGTGAAACGTTACTCTGACTTTCTTCTATTCAACAGCTTAGCTCTGGAACTCTCTCCCAGAATCAGTCTTTCCTTCTTCCTATGACTTAAATTGCTTCAAACTCCGTGTGTCCAGGCATTTTGGATCGAACGTCCCTTGATTTTGGCCCTGTCACTCTTTCAACTCTGGGGAAGGCACTCGCTACGGGCAGTTCTGCCTTTTGCCTCCCTCACTCACATAAGACAAAACATAAAACAAATATCACACACACACGCACAACATACACACACATCAACTTCATCATAGAGGATTCACATTTAACTACAATAATCATTAACATTATAAAATACATTAAAACAATGGACAGACAACGGCCAGTAGCATAATAGTACATTTCGTAAAAATACTTAATGAGAGGCTTCCACAATTAATTAGGAGGGGATTTAGTTCAAGTCTCGAACAAAAAAGTTAAAGAAAAACTAGTTACACAAAAGAGTGAACAATAGTTAATGGCCGGAACATAATGGTGTGTCATTTATTATTATATGTACCAAATAATTGTAATTTATATACAGTAGCGTATACATAAAGTATTATACTAAAGTATTGTACTAAATAATTGTCAGAAAATGGCATTTCTGTCGTTTGATGTCAGTTAAAATGATTTGTATATATTTTGTCTTAATAATTCATTTTGTTGCTTCAGGTCTTGGTTTGGTTTAAATTTTGATTAATATTTGTTCTGCATTAATGTATTTTTAGGCATTTGATGTTCACTTTGCATGTTTTGGTTTTGCAAACCACTATGGTCATAGTGTTCAGTGTCGTGGAGGCAGCCGTTTAGGAGGAGTAGTGCATCAAAGGTTCTGGAGATGACAAACCTCGTAGTGCAAAAGCCACCACAGTCGGTAGCAGAAATCCGACAGGTTCAATTTGTTCATTTTGGCGCTACGAACAGCTTTGGTCTTAGTGTTCAATATCGTGGAGGTAGCTGTTTAGGAGGAGTAGTGCGCCAAAGGTTCCAGAGACGACACCACTCAATTCAGCATAACACAGCCCTCTTCCAAGCGGAATCGGGAAAATGCATTTAAACTACTATGCAATGTTGGAAATGTTTATAGTAATGACAATCCATGACATCTTTGTTAATAAAATGACACTACCCTATCGATTATACTCCATAATGACACTACCCTATCGATTATACTCCATAATGACACTACCCTATCGATTATACTCCATAATGACACTACCCTATCGATTATACTCCATAATGACACTACCCTATCGATTATACTCCATAATGACACTACCCTATCAATTATACTCCATAATGACACTACCCTATCGATTATACTCCATAATGACACTACCCTATCGATTATACTCCATAATGACACTACCCTATCGATTATACTCCATAATGACACTACCCTATCGATTATACTCCATAATGACACTACCCTATCAATACTCCATAATGACACTACCCTATCGATTATACTCCATAATGACACTACCCTATCAATTATACTCCATAATGACACTACCCTATCGATTATACTCCATAATGACACTACCCTATCGATTATACTCTATAATGAAGACATTTGTTTATAGTGAGGATATCGACGGGAGTTCTCAGGGCGTATTATTTTGCTCATTTATATATATTTATATTTGTTTTTTAGTTTACTCCCTAGACCTCCACCAAACTTAAATATAAACACCCCAAGACCCTCCTTCAGGAAATAATTGTAAATTTTTCGATAAAAATTTGTCCCGGCCGAAGGCCAGTTCCTTTTAATCTAGAGGCTTGCTATCAGTCACCAGGAAACAAAATCGACACCTAAATGACAAGAAAAGTCTTCATATTGACATAAAAATGGGGTGAAAGGTCTTAAAATCGCCAAACTAATGAGCCGAACATCATCAAATCCCAAAACTAAGATGGCTAAACACGAGGAAGAAAAGGGCCCAGAAAAACGACCCATCTTGCCGTAAGCATAGTTTCGGCAGTATCAGGTTGTATTTAATGCGATAACAAATATGGTCCCACAGCGGAATATACGTGAGTAAAACAAGAAGGTTCCATCATCCTGCATTGTCTCAAATGAATTATATCTAAGAACGCTGCAAGCACGGTATAGTAACATAAGGAGGTAGGCGCATGGCGGTAGTATTGGAACCACGACAGTCACTTGTTTGGGTCTCTGTGACGTCACTGAATGACTCCTGTACCTTCTCCCAAGCTAAATATGGTGTTCTAACAGGATCAGTATATTGCGTTTTCCACCGAAAATGTAAAGTGACATGGATAAACATATACATAATTATATAGTGTGACAGGACCCTAGTCAATTTGCTAAAGTTGTTCTTTTTTGCATTTGAAGATTATATATACTGCTATGAGGTAGTATATAGCCGACGTCGCTTCAAATTTTACTGCAGAAATGCGATGATATTTTTGTTGACCTAATTACCTAATATGTAGAGTAATGTCGATTGATATCGATAATATTATTGTAGTAGGACCCAATCTACATGTTACCATTGTTATTTGATATATGTGTAGTTTATATAAAGAGTATATGGCCAGCTAAGAATCTAGAGGGAACGTAGATTTCTACGAAGCGGAGTGCCCCCCCCCCCCCCCACCCACTCCGCAGACTGTCTGGCAGACCAGACGGTGGTGCCCTCTGACGGCCAGAGAGAACACTGCCTACGTCAACAAACAAGCCACGATGGTATACGAATATTTCACTAAATACTCGCTTATAGAATAATCAACGTTATTCCAACAACTATATCTTATATTATGACGGTACCATGGTTGAGCGTGAAGTCACAAAATAAAAATAATTGATAGATGTCTGTTTAGTGCTTTTTAGAAGCCTTTATGTATATGAGTTCAAAAATTCACTACGTCTACCTTCTATGTTACTATACCGTGGCTGCAAGTGTCTTCAAGAAAAAATGAACCTGCCATCAACCCTATACTAACACACACACACACACACACAGATAATATATGAGGAAGGGAGGAGTGTAGGATAATGTTGCCATGTCTAATCTGGGTAACACATCTTTAGTTCACATTTGCCATCACTCTTATACTAACACACACACACACACACACGGTCGGTATGGACAGAATGAGTAGGATCAATGTTACTGGCTACACCGCCTCTATGTTCTGATTTGTTTATTTCTTGTTTATATCTTCGTTGCTTTTAACACCTTACGAGCGGCCTATGCGGTTTATTTATGTGTACCGCCCAGCGGGGTGTTTTTAGCCAAAATAGGGCTGTTTACGTGATCATTTTCATGCCTAAATAAGACCCAGAACGTAAAACAAGTATCTATCCCTGAAAGGGCATAAACAGAGCTTTCGAATGACACCATAACGATCCTTGTATGATGGATAGTTTTCTTGCAATAACCGTGCAACGCGAGTGCAAAAAGCAGGTAATTCGGTACTTTCGGTACATAATTGAGTATGTAGCGAGTGAGAGAGGGAGGAGGGAGCTGAGATTTGTGTCAGTAGGTTCGCCGCGGTGGTCTGGAGCAGTCATACGCTCGCTAGTCTCCTGCCACCACTTGTCTCTCTCTCTCAGCCACATTACGTGCTGAAATTACCACTCGAGTTATGTCGAGCGCCGCCACATAGTCCAGCTTTATTTAACTCGACTTAAGTGGTGGGCCGCTTTTTAAGGGTTAAAGTGTTTTATTTGGCATGGGCCGTCGGAAATGATTGCTTGCCCATTATCTAACGTTATATATACACGGTTAACCCCTTCTGTACCGGTGACGTCTATTTAATTATATTCTAGCTATATTTAGACAATTGTATGCAGTGTATAACAGAAATCTTCCGTATGAAGAAAGGTTGAAGAAATTAGGTTTACATTCGTTAGAGAGACGCAGAGTTAGAGGGGATATGATAGAGGTGTTCAAGTGGGTTAGTGGGATTAACAAAGGGGACATGACAAATGTACTAAAGCTCAGTGATAGCGAAAGAACTCGTACCAATGGTTTCAAATTAGATAAATTTCGTTTCAGAAAAGATATAGGCAAATATTGGTTTGGTAACAGAGTTGTAGATGGGTGGAATGGACTACCAAGTGCTATAGTGTGATCTAAAACTGTAGGGAGCTTTAAGATAAAATTGGATAAGCATATGGACGAGAAGGGTTGGGTGTGAAGGGGGATCAGCCGGGTTGGGCCAATCAGCGCTCTGCAGACCCCCATAATCCTGCGTTAATCTCTAACCGTTTTGGTAAGATGATCCTCAGGGTATTAGAGTGTTGAGCCTATAATTGGGCTTTGTAATTGATTTGGGGTTGTGTGGGACAGGGATCTGCCTTGCTTAGGCCAATCGGCTTTCTGCAGACTCCCATTTTCTTATGTTCTTATGTTCTTATGTTATTATATTTGTGGTAGTGAAAAGGATTAAGTGGAATATTTCGAAGCCTGTTAATTGCTGGAGGTCCTTTTTAAACTGAATACCATTTTCTACCAGTGGCCAGAATAAAGTTAAAATGACAGCACCGCTACTGAAAGAGTTAACCTAACCTGACTACCTAAGCTGTGTTCTACCACCCCCCGATCCCTGCTGCTCCTAAAAAGGATGCAGAAAACGTCAAATTGCTAAACAAAATAGAAACTAATAAAAATATACTACTACTACTACTACTACTACTAATAATAATAATAATAATAATAATAATAATAATACAAATAATAATACAAATAATAATAATAATAATAATAATATTATTATTATTAATAATATTAAAAATGCGAGTTAACCCCTTCTGTATCGTCGACATGTTGTATTTTATTCTGACTACTACTAATTGATTGTATTAAGTTTAGGAAGGATCTCTAGCAATTATAAAGCTTCGAGTTATCTCAATCAACCCTTTTAGCTACCACAGACCTTTCCTGAGCTGCGTAAAATCGACCAGATATAGCTAGAATAAAATACAAAAGACGTCGCTGGTACAGAAAGAGTTAAAAACACACCCGACATAGTACACCCTAAAGCAAGTGTCACACTATGCCGATTTAAGTGCCGATGCTCCACGACTTAACACCTTACGAGCGGCCTATGCGGTTTATTTATGTGTACCGCCCAGCGGGGTGTTTTTAGCCAAAATAGGGCTGTTTACGTGATCATTTTCATGCCTAAATAAGACCCAGAACGTAAAACAAGTACCTATCCCTGAAAGGGCATAAAGAGAGCTTTCGAATGACACCATAATGATCCTTGTATGATGGATAGTTTTCTTGCAATAACCGTGCAACGCGAGTGCAAAAAACAGGTAATTCGGTACTTTCGGTACATAATTGAGTATGTAGCGAGTGAGAGAGGGAGGAGGGAGCTGAGATTTGTGTCAGTAGGTTCGCCGCGGTGGTCTGGAGCAGTCATACGCTCGCTAGTCTCCTGCCACCACTTGTCTCTCTCTCTCAGCCACATTACGTGCTGAAATTGCCACTCGAGTTATGTCGAGCGCCGCCACATAGTCCAGCTTTATTTAACTCGACTTATGTTGCTCGCCGCTAATTAAGGGTTAAGGACTGGCGATACAAGGGGGAGACCACTGCCGAATATCGTGGGTGATCAAGGGACGGGACGCCCACGGCGGGCAGTATGGACGGACACGCCGCCTAACGGCAACTGGACGGGGTCGAGCGGCAATCATGCAAGACCTAAGGAAGATAAATGGCGCCGCTGGGGCGGCATTATGCACCGTAGCTCACTAACTGGTTGGCGACAATGCTCCTGACGAGCGGCGCCTATAGGAGGTAGGGCGGCGCCGATGGATACTACGGCGGCGATGTACTGCCACCCTGTCACATTGAACCCCTACTCCGTCACACTTGATCCCGACCGAGGCAAACCGGTCCGTCGGAGGCGACGCTTGTGTGTGTGTGTGTGTGTGTGTGTGAGGGGGGGGGGGGAGGTATTAAGCTTGAGGTCTAGGGAGCAAACTAAAAGCATAATAAAAAGATCCATAAATGAGCAATTAAATACGCCAATCTCCCCTTAATTAAGTGGTTCTTTGAGCAATTGGTAAAACAAGGCCATCTATAGTTAACCCTTTCAGTACCGGTGACGTCTTTCTCGTTATAGTCTGGCAACTGTTAGGTTATTGTATTATGCTTACGAAGGGCCTGTGGCAATCACAAGACCTCCATTCCTCTCATTTATCTCTCTTAACTCCCACAGACCGTTCTTAAGCTGCATAAAATCGTCTAAGTATGGCAGAACTAAGGAAAAACAGACGCCACCGCTATTGAAAGGGTTTATAGATAGTCACTCGTTGATGGGATCAGATTAAGGGGACAGTGGTGATTTTTGGGGTCTATTTATTTATATATTCATTATTTTTTTAGTTTCCTCGGTAGGCCTCCATCAAGCTTAAAAAAAACCACCCCCAAAACCCTCTATCAACGATGTCCCGTGCGACATTGCCAGGTCGCGGACTCACGGTATGCCCTCCCCCTATGACGCCGCCTGGGCGTTACCGGGTCGCTGCCTGACGGCGACCTACCTTATAGCGGCGTCTGGCGCAGACAGGCCGGCGCCCTTGTGCCGTCTGACGCATACTGGACGCCACATGACGCCGCCAGTCTACCGTCCCCGTCCCGTCCATTTACTAGCCGCCGACTCAACTCATGAGAGTTGTGCGTGTCAAACTTTTTCTGAGGCCCCTGACGACCTCTCCCGACGGCTCTCTTGAGTCGGCGCCCACCCACGTCGCGCGGCGATGTAGGCAAAGATCTACTCCCGACCCGATCGGCATAGTGTGACACTTGCTTAAGACAGTGGATCAATACAAGACTGGCAGAAGCTCGAGGGTAAACTATTATGCGAGAGTGTCGATGATCACACATTATTGAATAGACAAAAACAAACAGAAACACTGGATAATGGGTAATCAATTTATTTCTGACCGTTCCCAGTATAACACCTAAATATAAAACAAATATATAAATATATAACATACAAAATATTAATTTTATAATATCACCAACCCACCAATTAACTTACAAATACACCTAATTAATGAAAACAATGGCACTAATGAATACATGTGTTGCTCCAAGGATTTGAACCTAGGATACTCACACCGAAATTCAGCGCACTAACCATTACACTATCAAGACACAAAATAGAGACGTTGTAGCCAGTAATATTGTTCAGGAGTTTAGGGTAGTGTTGCCATGGCTGGACGTAATAACACAACATTTATTTACATATGTCGTCAGACTCACCACCTTCATACCAACAAACACACGCATACACAAACACACACAGTAGGTGGGGAGGGAGGAGTGTAGGGTAATGTATCTTGCCAGGGTAACACACCTTTAGTGTAAACCTGCCAACACCTTTTTACTCCCACGTACAAACACGCTTTATTTATATATATATACTGTATATATATATATATATATATATATACAGTATACATAATCATCAGCACTTACGAGTCCGGTGCTGGATAGAGGCACCCCTTTACCTCTTCCATGACTCACAAGAATTTGCCTGTCTCGTCTCTCCACCTGTTGTCTGGTCTTTTCCTTTCACGCTTTCTTACCCTGGCATTTCTGTCCATTAGTATTTTACTCAAGCTATTGTCCGGCCCATCTTCACTTCTGTTCATTTAACATTTGTAAAATAGCCTTGAAGTTGGTTTGCTTTCTTACTGACGATTCTCTCTTCCTATCAAGAAGAATTATTCCTAGCATTTATCTTTCCATTCCTCCCTGTGCACACCTAAGCTTATTCTCCATTTGTTTTTGTTTTCGGATCCATATTTCATATCTAGCTATAACCTTTACACGTAAGGCATGTTAGTAGTGTACTTTCTTTTCTGTTCTTTTGTCTGCCAAATGCTTTCCATCGTAGAGTGATGCATATGTTCATATCATGTTCATTGTCTTTTGTCTTTTTCAATACTTGGCCAAGATAATTATTGTACTTAGCCATTTCCTCTATAATTTCTTTGTCAGTCCTAAATATCCTATGTTGTGCCTTATAATTGTACTTATATTTGGTTTTACTTCTGTTCATTTTAAGGCTTACTTTGAGACATTCTTTATTTAGAGCATTGAGCCTCTCTTGACACTGTTCTGCTTTGTACAAAATTAAGATAAAAATCATCTGCAAATCTGAGATGGTTAATAAGTTTGATAGATGTTCAGCAAATTACTAAAGTAACTCAAGGTATTCCCCATCAATATTAATCCCCTTTCATTCCCAGGAATTTGTTTTATAGATCCCTTCAAGACAAATGTCTCCCTGCCTCACTCCGCTCACAATCTAAATTTTCTCTGAGTATTCATATATCCGGACCACAACAGTGAATTTAGCATATACAATTTATAATATATATACAGTATATATATATATATATATATATATATATATATATATATATATATATATATATATATATAAATATATATATATAGGCGCCTAACTGTGTTGAATGCGGGAACAAGAAACTCCTTATAGCTGTCCAACTTTATTAAAAAACACACCAACCATAAGTTAGTCGTTTCTGCGAACAAACATGTAAATGAAGTCTCAAATATGCAATTGTAACAAACGTTATGTTATTAATTAACGCTATCCCACATACAAATCATTAATTGGCTATCAGTAGTTACCTTGGGCTCAAAATACAATGAAAATTAACTTTGCAGTCCATGGGTTAACCCACTGAGCCCCAGCTAGTTATGAATAAATGTACCACCAGGGACCAGAGGGTTGTCAAAAAACACCAGGAATGGGTTAGAAATGAAAGACAGCCCCCCAAAAAACGATCCCCTAGGTCATTAAGGGGTCCTACGGTGCGCCCGAAAGTCGATTTTATAAGAGTAAAAATTTGAAGGCAAAACACCCAAAAACCATGTTTTTGAGCGCTCACGTGCACGCGGTTGGACTTTGAGAGTTTTCAACCATCGACAAGATTGCATGGGATAGTTACACAGTCCCCAAACAAATCTGAGCCCTCTAGGTGCCATAGGACCGGAGTAATTAACCCCCGACGACACTTGTGCATCGTGGGGTCTAGCGTTACATACATTACCGACAACACGTTGTCGTTGCTGGGGTTCAGGGGGTTAACATTCCTTTCTCATAAACAAAGCACTATAATAGTATGGAAATTTTGCTTTAAAAATAATATACGCTATGAAAATATACATAACACTGCAGAAAATACTCAATTACATGTGAAAGATTAAAGCAGTCAATCACCATGGCCTAGCCTAGCTTGGGGCCCCGGGGCTGCTCGGCCAGGCAGCCCGAGGATCAGCAACTACAACAACATCCTTTAAATGTTCATGCTCAGAGTATTTAAGTAAATTACATTCTTAACATTAGTCACACACAAATCAGATTTAATATCCAAATTATTAATGAAAGTACGGGTATGTGATACTCCCGGGACTCGAACCCAGGACACCTCGTACCGAGGCTCAAACACCAAACACTACACAGTGATAACAATTGTACCAAATCAGAACATTAATGTTAAAAGATAAACATTTTAAGAAGAAATATAATTATACTAACCAAGTCATATCCCTTCTCCTGGTTAACGCAGTCACAGTAGGCCCACACTGCCAAGACAACCCCGCTTAGAACAATGCAGTATATTCCTTCTAAGCCTACTGTACAGTACAGCCTTAAATCATGTGATATTTTACAAATATACATCATTATAAACACCATATACCATAACCTAAGTTTAACTGTACAGTATATGCAGTGATACTGTTGTCCATAAATTTTCTTACAAAATAGTTTATAGCTATTACTATGCACTCAAGAATACAAAGTGTATGACATGGAACTTACCAACAATAAACAGGCACAATAAATGGTCACGATAGGTAGGGAGACAAGACCCGTAGCACTTTTCAACTCCCTTACCTAGAATGGCTGCCAGCCCAGGCCGGCCCTGCCCTTGACGAACTGACGTCAGTCGGACGGCCAGATGTTCACAAATATTAATTTCACATTTAAATTAAATTGAACTAAACTAAATTGGGGGGGGGGGGGTGGCAACTCAAGAAAAAGCCAGCATAGGGACAACACGACAGAAAGCAATGAACACACAAAAACAAAACACAAATTCACAAACATCCAGGTCATCCAGAAGAAGACCCAGAGACCAGGGTTACCAAGGTCCCTCCAGCACTCTCCCGGCCCCGACCACCCAGACAGGTTCCGATCTCGGCATGCAGACATGCAGCAGAGCCGAAACCACAAGCCCGCCCACCACACTTATAATAATAATAATAGTAATAATAATACAAAATAACAGTGATAATAATAATAATAATAATAAAGTAGACGTGCCGTTTTGCCCAAAATCAAAACGGCATACCCAACTCTGCGATGGGTTACCATCATCACTACTAATACCATCATCAATCACAATCAACATAATAACTACTACTGCCATCATCACTACAACTGCCATCATCACTACAACTGTCACAATCATCACGAGTAGTCATCATCACCATTACTATGATCATCATCACTACTACAATTACAATTATTACCACTACTACTCTCACCATCACTGTCCATTGTCACTAGCATCTTAATCACTACTATCATCATTGATACTACAACTATCAACCATCATTACTAATATCATCACCACCATCTTACAATCATCATTACTACTGTTAACATCATCACTACTACTATAACCATCATCATTACTACTGTCACAAATATTACCATAATTTATTCTACTGTCACCATCATCACTACTACTGCCATCATCACCATTACTATGAACTTCATCACCACAACTATCATCATCATCACTACAAATTTCCCCATCCTCACTACTACTCACCATCATCACTAATACTCACACCATCGTCACTACCATCAACACTACTGTCATTATTATCACTACAAATTTATCATCATTACTTGTCACCATCATCACTACTATTATGACCATCATTACTACTACTGTCACCATCATATCTACTACTGTCATCATCATCAATACAACTACAACCATCATCACTACAATTATCACCATTATCACTACTATCACCATAAATCCAAATATTACTACCATCACTTCTAATGCCAACTAAACTAATTTAACCTAGCAAATGCGTAGCGAGATGTTTTCGCTCCCAGAACACCATCATTGCTGGGGGGGGGGGGGTTCCCGGAGGGTTTGGGGGAGGGGGGGGGGGAGGGGGGGGGGGGGGTGCGGGGGGTGGGGAAAAACCATATTTTGGACCTAAAATCATAACTATTGCATAAATTCAAAAAATCTTTTTTGACTGACTTTTTTATTCACGCAACAAATGTTCGTGTGAAATTTGGTGAACATCCGTCCAACGGTCTAGGAGGAGTTCCGATACAGACGGACAACGACGACGACGACGACGACGACAGACATTTTTTTCGTGTGGTACCCACTATATGGGGGGGGGGGGGGGATACCAAACTCTGCTTACGCAGAGTTGATAATAATAATAAAGTAGACGTGCCGTTTTGCCCAAAATCAAAACGGCATACCCAACTCTGCGATGGGTTACCATCATCACTACTAATACCATCATCAATCACAATCAACATAATCACTACTACTGCCATCATCACTACAACTGCCATCATCACTACAACTGCCACAATCATCACAAGTACTGTCATCATCACCATTACTATGATCATCATCACTACTACAATTATAATTATCACTACTACTCCCACCATAATCACTGTCCATTGTCACTAGAATCTTAATCACTACTATTCCATCATTGATACTACAACTATCAACCATCATTACTAATATCATCACCACCATCTTACAATCATCATTACTACTGTTAACATCATCACTACTACTATAACCATCATCATTACTACTGTCACAAATATTACCATAATTTATTCTACTGTCACCATCATCACTACTACTGCCATCATCACCATTACTATGAACTTCATCACCACAACTATCATCATCATCACTACAAATTTCACCATCCTCACTACTACTCACCATCATCACTAATACTCACACCATCGTCACTACCATCATCACTACTGTCATTATTATCACTACAACTATCATCATTACTTGTCACCATCATCACTACAATTATGACCATCATTACTACTACTGTCACCATCATATCTACTACTGTCATCATCATCAATACAACTACAACCATCATCACTACATTATCACCATTATCACTACTATCACCATAAATCCAAATATTACTACTAATGGCAACTAAACTAACTTAACCTAGCAAATGCGTAGCGAGATGTTTTCGCTCCCAGAACGCCATCATTGCTGGGGGGGGGCAAAACCATATTTTGCACCTAAAATCATAAGTATTGCATAAATTCAAAAATCTTCTTTGACTGACTTTTGCATTCACGCAACAAATGTTTGTGTGAAATTTGGTGAAAATCTGTCAAACGGTCTAGGAGGAGTTCCGAGACAGACGGACGACGACGACGACGACAGACATATTTTTCGTGTGGTACCCACTATACGGGGGGCGATACCAAACTCTGCTTACGCAGAGTTGATAATAATAATAATAGTGGTAATAATAATAATAATATAGATATTAAATAATCTATGTCAATGATCCCATTCGTAATCAATTAATCAGCGGAGTTGTAAGCCGTGGCAGCTTGTGTCGGCACTCACCCGTCGACCTCACTCCATGGATCCTCTTATGAAAGCCTCTATGCACCTGCCTAAGGCATATTGAGGCAAGTTAACACTCGACAAGCGAATAGTTTTATAACGCTACTACCTGCCAAGCGGGTAGTTTTACCCTAAATGAGCTTTATTCCATGCTCTTTATCATGCATAAAGAAGAGCCAGAGCGTAATACAATTATATATCCGTGAAAGGGCGATAATTGAGCTTTCCAATGACATCTGAACCATCCTTGTATGACCAATGGTTCTCTTGCAACGATCGTGCAACACGAAGGGAAAATCCCTAAAATACAGTAATTTCGTCAGTTTTTACCCTGTATTGCGGGACCAGAGATGTGGTGGGATGTAATGTAACCGTCAGTGGCGGGACTGGGTCCATGCCGAACGGTCAGAGCCCACCCGCGCTCCTCCCACCGCTCGGACTCTCTCTCAGAGCCGATTGTGTGCTAAAAATCGCATACGACATAAGGCGGGCCCTGCTTTTTAGGCCTTGGCTCTCTAACCGCCTTAAAGAGGGGTGCTGCCAAAGAGGGGTTAATATAACAAATCACTATAATTAAAGTATTGTTTTTCACAATTGCCAGTACAGTACTTGAGCTCCCAGAACGAATATGAGCATCAACCAACACCAACGTATCGCCCGACCCACAAGTCTTCCTGGATACTGCCCTCAGCGGTGGTGCTGCATATGTGGTATAGCAGCAGCCACAGCGAACACATTTGTCAAATGTCAACAAGATAGAGGTGTGGTGGAGTGGTCATGCTACTGGATTGGTACTCCAATGGACCCGGGTTCAAATCCCGATATGTCAATGGGAAGATATTATTGGGATTGAATTTGTGCTGTACCTAGTATCAGTGCATTACCACAAAGCCCACCGAAATGCCAAAAAAATACCCTCATTGTTCCCTGATTAAATAACACTGTATGAATATTCCCATATTCAAAATATGTTACAGGGGGACAATGCCTAGTGAGTTCACTGCTCAATAGGTGGCGTTCTGAGAGTGAGGGTCTGAGTCTGGAGGGTGAGACGGTGAAGCACTTGAGCGAAGCAACCAGCCGCTTCAGAGATGGAGCTGCTTCGAGCCATGATGGATGCTTCGCATGTCTCACTCCCCAGACTGGAACAAGACCTCACAGGCTTCACCGTGTTGAGCGGTGGAATGTACAGTACAGGCTCTCAGCCTATGCCCGAGAGGGAGTAGTTGGAATATATAAAAAAAAAACAAAAAAACAATCATTGTCATAATAGCTGCCTAGGTGACAGGGAAAACTTCATGTGTGAAGAAACAGGCACACCGATAACCCAAAATAATATTACCGACCCTGTAGTCTATCTTCCAGTGACTAATGAAACAGCAGAGGACTCAACACACCCTGTGGATGACTCCCAAGATGAAGACACTGATCACTTGAAGGCATTAAGCAAAGAAGAGCTAATATCAACTGTGCTTTAATTACAGTCTGAACTTGCAACTGCCCGAAATATCATCAGGACACTTACAAATCAACGGGAACTACTGCTTAGTAAAATACCATTATTGGTTGAGGCACTCAACCTGGTTGACCTTATAGCTGTATATAATAATGAAACTTATATGTCATCAAAGAAAACCAGTGCCTCCCCAGCTAAGATAGACAAAGACTGCGAGGATATATGTTATAAGAGTGATAAGTGGAACAACTGGTGGGAATCAGACAAACCAAAGAAACTATCGAACCAATCCTATCAAGAGCCATCACAGACTCCTTCCCCCTCAAATATTGTAGAGCAAAATAACATAAACACTACAAATAACAACAACAACAACAGCAGCAGCAGCAAAAGCAACAACATATCTATCTATCTATCTATTGCCTGACGCCGTGATCCCCGAAGGGGTGGCCACGAACGAACCGCCCCCATGCACCGCTGTCCCCAGTCAGTCGACGCCCCTCCTCCCAACCAGCACCACCTTCATCCATATACTTCCTCACTCCATCCTTCCACCTCTCTTTCAGTTTACTTCTCCCTCTCTGTCCTTACACCTCGCTCTTGTACACCTTCTTAGTCATTCTCTCGCTTCCCATACATTCCATATGGCCGAGCCATCTCAAGGTGTTCCTGTTCACACTTTCCAACACATCTACCTCCACACCACACCTCCTTCTTACTTCCTCATTTGTCTGTCTATCCCTCCATGTAACTCTGTAGAGTCTGTATGCACTTCTCCAGTAACTCATTTCCACCCCTGTCACTCTTGGTCTGAGTCTCTTCTCAAACATCCATGCTTCGCTTCCGTAAGTCAATGTCGGGATTACCACAGTGTCATGCAAGGACTTCTTCACTTCCATACTGACCACCCTATTTTTGGTTGCTGCTTTCAGCGTTCCTACAACCCTCTTCCCCTGTTGTACCCTCTCCTGCACTTCTTCATCCATAGTCCCATCTTTACTCAACACACTGCCAAGATACTTAAATGAGCTGACAATCTCCATAGCCCGACCATTCAACTTCACCTCACAGTCTGTGGCGTCACCCCTTTCGAAGACAATAACCTTGCTCTTCCCCGCATTTACCTTCAGATTCCGTTTTTCGCACACTGTTCCAAACAAATTTACCAGACCCTGCACCTCCCATTCATTATCGCTCATCAGAACTGTATCATCAGCAAACAGCAGTACAGGCAGCTTCCACTTATTTCCCTCCCTTATCAGCGATACACCAACATCCACTGCTCTTTCTTGTATTTATTTCATGACTCCTTCCATATATACAGTAAACAACCACGGGGACATCACACACCCCTGTTTCAACCCAACATTCAGGTCAAAGAACTCGCTATGCTCATTCTCCACACATACTGCTGCCTTTGCACCCTCATACATGCTCTTCACTGCTTTCAGCAACTTGCCATCTACTCCATCTATTCTAAGTACTTTCCACATGCCTTCTCTATCCACTCTGTCATAGGCCTTCTCCAAGTCCATAAAAAGAAAACATACACCTTTTCTTTCTTCTCCAGATATTTCCCCACAAAACCATTCAGGGTAAAAATCTGATCTACACATCCTCTTCCCTTCCTAAAACCTCCCTGTTCGTCACCTATCCATTTCTCCGTTCTCACTCTCACTCTCTCAATCACTACCCTACTGTACACCTTCCCTATTACGCTTAAAAGACATATTCCTCGGTGGTTACCACACACTCCTCTTTCCCTTTTACCCTTATATAGGGGGACTATTATGCCTGTCTTTCAGTCATCAGGTCACTCCCCTTCTC
The DNA here is from genome assembly GCA_032716605.1 of Paralithodes platypus. Classification (NCBI taxonomy): domain Eukaryota; kingdom Metazoa; phylum Arthropoda; class Malacostraca; order Decapoda; family Lithodidae; genus Paralithodes; species Paralithodes platypus. Next base: position 20,108,520 of record CM064482.1, read on the forward strand.
CCATGCTAGTTTGTACATTTTCCATACCCATTCGATCACTATCTCACCACCATACCTCAACATTTCCCCACACACTCCATCTGTTCCTGGTGCTTTCCCCAACTTCACTCTTTTCATGGATTCCCACACTTCTGACCTCCTGATCCCCACCTCCTCCTCAACTACTTATCTTCTTCTCTCTCCCATACCCCATCCAATTATGTTTGCTGGCGCTTCATTCCTTACATTTAGCAACTCGTTGAAGTACTCCCTCCATCTTTCGACTCTCTCTTGCTTCTCGGCTAGCATTCTCCCATTCTTATCTTTCACACCCTTACTGTTTTCCTTGCGACCTTCCCTAATTTTCTTGACTTCTTTCCAGAACAGTTTCTTACACTCCCTCCATTTTACACTCAGATTCCTTCCAAATTCCTCATCTACTCTTCTCTTACTTTCCTTCACTACTCTCTTCACCACTCTTTCTCTCCAGATACCTCGCTCGTTTCTGACTCTCCAAATCGTCATTCCCTCTATACCCAACCACTCTCTATACGCTTTCTTCTTGTCTTCCACAGCTATTTTTACCTCTTTTGTCCATCATGCTGTACCTTTCACTCCCCTCCCTCTTCTCCTTACTCCACACACCTCCTCACATGCTGCACAGATATCTTCCTTAAACACCTTGCTCATCTCCTCCACTGCCTCCATATCTTCGAGGTCGAACCCCTCTAGTCGTCTTTCTACTGCTCTCTTGTACTCTTCCCTGATTTCTTCCTCCTGTAGCCTCTCCACCCTCCTCGCCATTTCACCTTCCTCTCGCCTCCTACCAGCTCTCCTCACCCACTTCTTTTGTATCCTAATTTTAGCTACTACTACATAATGATCAGACAGACCCCCTCCAATACCCCTATACAACCTAGCATCCAGCACAGATTTCTTCATTCCTTCATCCACACATATATAATCAATCAGTGCCTTTCGTTCCACCATTGTCTTATCATTATCCTTCATCTGTCATACCACATTCCATGAGTACCTGTGAATCATTCTGTGTCGGAAGAAGGTGTTGGCTATCCACAGCATCTTCTCCACACATACGTCCACAAGTGCACTACCATTCCCATTCACCTCTGACGGTACCCCCCACCCTCCCACCACTCCATCAACTTTCCTATCACCCACCTTCCCATTCATATCTCAAATCACAAATATTCTCTCGTTCTTGTCAACCTTATCCAGGCACGCCTCCACATTCACCCAGAACTCCTCTTTCTTACAAGTTTATCCTCTGTCGGAGTATACACACACACAATCACCCACGTTTGTATTCCTACTTTCATTCTCACCCACACAATCCTTGAACCCACAGACACGCAACATATCAAGACGCAATATTAATAACAGAAATAGGAACAATAATAACAATAACAATAACAATAACAATATAGTAGCTATATGAACAACGAGAATGACTGTAACAGCAGAAATAACAGCAGTAGGAACAACAATAACACCACCACTAGCAGGAGTTACAACCAGAGCAACAATAGCAACTACTACAACAGCAGCTGTGAAAATAACCAACGATACAGGGAGGACCAGATCCTAACCAGTACTGTGGCTGGTGTCACTGCAGTGGTCACTATGATAACAATTGTAGGTCAAGGACCTATGATTACTGTGGGAGACATAGCCATGGCTATGATCAATGCCGAACGTGGTTTGCTGATCAAAAGAGGAGCACCAGCTGCAAATGTTGTCACCGTGCAGGACACATAGAAGAGATCTGTATCACTAGAGCTTTAGCAAAAAGACAAGAACAGTTAATAAGGAGACTATTGGCAGGACAGGCACATGCAAGTAGTCATTTACTAAACTCAAATAACAACCTGCCTCCAAGTCCACTACAGCCAGTGAACCAACACCAAAGCAACTGGCACCAAAATAATCCTGTGTGGCAAACACCCACCATTCAGCATAATGGCTACCGCCAGCAGTTCATCCCCACAAGTCAGACATCACCAACTGAAAAACAAATCTGCTAACATTAGTGGTTTCCTCACAAATGTAGGGGAGTTAACACGTCATTTCATCATGAAACATAATGCAGACATTGTTGTGACTGTTGAAACTTTCCTGGACATTACTGTACAAACAGCATTCAAAAAGATTCCAGGATACAGCCACTGGATAAGACGAGACCGTCAAGGGATGCAGGGAGGAGGTATTGTTGTTTGCCATAAGGCAAACACTATCAGTACAACTTCCAACTGTGATGGAAATAATGATTTTCGAATTACTTTGGAGAATAGTAGTGGTTTATTACTTTGTGCTGTCTACCGCCCACAATGGCAGGGAAGAGATCCAATAATATTTCTTATAGTTAATTTGGATACCGTCATTGAAGAGCATAATTGCCAATATATATTAAATTTGGGAGATTATACCAACATCTAGTTCACAGATCTTTCAATGACATACTAGCTGTGCATGGCCTCTTAAACCATGTGGACTTCCCTACACATATTCTAGGGGGCTCTCTTGATCCTGTACTTACGGTTCTATGATCTATGTGAAGGCAATGTATGATGTAGACCATTGGACAGTGTAGGATCATCAGATTACTTTGCAATCCTGTCTCAAGTGTACCTCACAGCTGTTTTTGAGAAAGGATGTGAAAGGAAAATATGGCTTTGACAACATGCGGACTGGGTGTCAATGAGGGATAAAATACGCCAAGCAGACTGGGAGGTGATGTTGACTGGAGATCCAAACCTAGATGCAGACGCTCTGACCTCTTATATTTCACAGATACAACAGGAATTTGTACAACATCGTACTTATAGCACAAAACCTGAAGATCAGCCATTGTTTGGGTACAGGTGTCGTCTCGCTGCTGATGCCAATTATAGAGCCTGGAGAAAATTAAGGTATGACTCTACACAAAGAAACAAATACCTACGTAAGAAGGCCTGTAAGAAAATGAAAGCTACCATCAAATGGGCTATGTCAAAATGGGAAATCAAATACCAAAAAGAAACTACGTGGCAACTAAATTGGCACAACACAATGGTGTTCACTAATTAAAGAAAGACAAGGCCTTGTATCTCACGAAATAATTCCAGCCCTAAACAAGGAAGATGGTACCTTCATTACCAGCAACAAAGAAAAAGATGAACTAATAGCTAATAGGTTTAGCAAAAAGATGACTGCCAGAACCAAACAGACCTCCCCCAGTCATACCACAACTAAATAATGTTTTGCTACAAGAAATAGATATATGAGAGGAGGACGTGCTGAAACATCTTGAGGCACAAACACAAATAAAACGACTGTACCTGATGAGATTAGTCCACACACCTTGAAAAACTGTGCCCCAGAACTAGCTAAGCCTCTGACCAAGCTTTACCAATCCTGCCTACTCACAAAAAACATGGACAACACTCTGGAAACAAGTAAGAATAGTCCAGTACATAAGAAGAACTCTAAATGTGATCCAAAAAACGACCGCCCTATTTCCTGATTGTCTGTTGTGAGTAACATATTTGGGAAAATCATTGCTGAACAACTTACAATCTTCTTGGACGAACATCACTTAATAAACAACAAGCAATATGGCTTCAGACAGGGCCAATTCACATATGACCTCCTCCTTTCAATTTCACAAGCATGGACCAATGCTCTAGATGCTTCTAACACCACTCTAATCATACAACTAGATATCGCTGGTGCATTCGATTGTGTATGGCACCAAGGATTAATGACCAAACTTAAGGCACTTGGCATAGTCGGGTACATGCTTCAGCTATTTGGAGACTACCTGATTGGAAGAAAATTAACCGTGATAATAAATGGTCAGATCTCTACCAGTCATCCCATCGGAGCCTCAGTCCCTCAGGGATCCGTTTTAGGATCTTTGCTCTGGGACATTTTCATTAATGATCTCATCCAGGGACTTCCATCATTATTATGCTTATGCAGATGACTACGCTCTGCCATACACTTACACTGTCATTCAGCGTAGAATGACAAAAATGATCCATAATATTAGAAATTTTCCGTATGAAGAAAGGTTGAAGAAATTAGGTTTACATTCGTTAGAGAGACGCAGAGTTAGAGGGGATATGATAGAGGTGTTCAAGTGGGTTAGTGGGATTAACAAAGGGGACATGACAAATGTACTAAAGCTCAGTGATAGCGAAAGAACTCGTACCAATGGTTTCAAATTAGATAAATTTCGTTTCAGAAAAGATATAGGCAAATATTGGTTTGGTAACAGAGTTGTAGATGGGTGGAATAGGCTACCAAGTGATATAGTGGGATCAAGAACGATAGGGAGCTTTAAGAAAAAATTGGATAAGCATATGGACGAGAAGGGTTGGGTGTGAAGGGGGATCAGCCGGGTTGGGCCAATCAGCGCTCTGCAGACCCCGGTAATCCTGCGTTAATCTCTAACCGGTTTGGTAAGATGATCCTCAGGGTATTAGAGTGTTGAGCCTATAATTGGGCTTTGTAATTGGGGTTGTGTGGGACAGGGATCTGCCTTGCTTAGGCCAATCGGCTTTCTGCAGACTCCCATTTTTCTTATGTTCTTATGTTCTAATAGACATGAACCAAAATAAATTATCAACACAATAAATCAACAGCTAAATTATATCACTGCATGGGGTCATAGGTGGCAGGTAAAGATTGCTTCCGAAAAGATCCAAACAATGGTAATAACCCGCTCACCATATGATGCCATTTTACTCAATGGAAAATTAAAACTTGGAACTGACGACCTAAAGATAAACAACAACCTCAGCATCCTTGGAGTACAGCTTAACATGAACAGAAATATTATGCCTTTAGCTCATAAAAATGCACTAAACTCTAATAGCGCACCTCATGTAATAAAACATGTATTAGGAGATAGAGAGAGAGAGAGTTTGGAAGGAGTTAAATAGTATGATATTGTTAAATATTAGGAACCATTTCCATGACTCATGATAATTCAATATCGGAGGACATACACATTTTTGTTACTGGGGTCATAGTTTGATCAGTCACTCCCTCTCTCTCTCTCTGTCACGCACACACGTACACACACCTCATCGTCTCTCCCTTCTCTCCCAAGTATCACCAAGAGGGACATTTATCATCATCAAACTGCTGCTCTAGACTCCGAGCCAGATACTGACCCATTGAGGGTAACTTGGATGTCGTGAGCAAGGAAGAGGAGTGAAGGAAAGAGGAGTGAGGCGAAGGAAAAAAGAGTGAAGTAAGCATTAAAGAGAAAGGAGGCGAGTAGAACAAAAAAGTGAAGTGAGTAGAAATGAGAGAGTGGTGAGGCAGAAAAGAGGGATTTGTGAAGCAGCAAAGAAGGAAACGAGTAGAAAAGAGTGAAGTGACCTGAACAGAGAGTAAAGCGAGCAGAAAATAGAGTGAGGCGAGCAGAAAATAGAGTGAGGCGAGCAACAAAGAAAGTTAGGCGAGTTAAAAAGAGTCAGGCGAGTAGAAAAGAGGGTGATGTGAGTTGAAAAGAGTGAGACGAGCAGAACAGAGTGAAACGAGCAGAAAAGAGAGTGAGGTGAGTAGAAAAAGAGTGAGGTGAGCGGAAAAGTGTGAGGCGAATAGAAAAAGAGGGTGAGACGAGTAGAAAAGGGTACCTTCCCCCTCCCCCTTCTCTCCCCATCTCCTTCACACCCTCTTTCACCCCTTGACCCACTCCCCCCTTCCCCCCTACCCCCTCAACCACCCAATACTGCAGTAGTACGTAATCATCGTGACACACTCACCTGGTATTGCTAATCTGGCAACCTCTGCGTCATAAATGCGTGAAAGGGTTAAAGGGGAAGGCTTTATTTATTGCTCGATTTATATATGTATTGATTTACCACCTATGTACCGGTGGCGTCTTTTTATACTTATTTTGGCTACTATTAATCGATTTTAAACTGATTAAGAAGGGCCTCCGGCAATTATCAGGCTTCGAACTACCTCGCTTAACTGTCAAATATCCTTAAAACACTGATTTTTTTCTTCTAAATATAGCTATAATAACATTACAAAAACGTCGGAGGTACAGAAGAAGTCAATGTTTTAGTTTCTACACTATACCTCATCAAGATTGACAAAATATCACCAAGATCCCCCTTCTAGAATAATTTGTACATTTTTCGGTAGAAAAATGTCCCTGCCGAAGGCCGATTCGTCCTAAAATACAGGCATGCTATCACTTCACAGAAAAAATATCGACACCTAAATGGCACTAAAGGCATTAATGTGAACAAAATATGAAGTGAAAGGTCTTAAAATCGCCAAACTAGGGGAACGAACGTCTTAAAATATAAACAATAATGGGCTAAACAAGAGGGAGAAGGGGAGCCAGAAAAAAAATCCCCCGTTCAGTGGCCATGGAGAGAGAGAGAGAGAGAGAGAGAGAGAGAGAGAGAATTTCGTAAACATTGAGGTCCACATAATGCAACATGGGAAAATAATAGGCTTCAGAGCAATCTATAATCAATACCACGGTGAAATATAGAGGTGAGTATTGGCAGTCTACCTCATGCCAGATTATTAAATCGACCGTCAATAATCGATATAATTGTGCAGATAATCACATTACAGTAGGTAGTGAAATATACAACATCTGAAACGGACTATAGGTATCGCCAACGAACTTGACAACAATGCAACAAGAGAGATGGATAGGATGTGTTCCACTTTAGAAGTTAGATAGTCAAAGAATGTTTGATAGTCAGTAGAAATAGGGCAGATATACAAATACTGTGTGTGTGTGTGTGCGTGTGTGACACAGGTCAGTAGGAACTTTGGTAATACTATAGGTAGCGCAAACGAACTTGACAATAATCTTGATCCCTGACCTCTTTGTAACTCAAAAGGGCCTAGAGCAAACTGGCTGATGCACACCTATTTCCTGGTGGACTCTTCCCAAACGTCAGCCCGATTGCTTTCATTCATTTAGAGTTATAAGAAGATAAGGGATCAAAATTATTGTCAAGTTCGTTGGCGCTACCTATAGTCAAAGTAGAGTGTGGTAAAAGGTATTGAAGCCGACAGAATGATATTAACTCTACCTGATCGACCTCAAGTGGGTTATGATGTTTTTATTTACTTTTCATTAAATATTGTGCTTGCCTTTACCATTCATCAAAATAAAGCATAATTCTCAATAATTATTAACCCCTTCTTTACCGTCGACATTATCTGTATTGTATTCTGGCTACTACTAATCAACTTGTTCACTATGGGAAGTATCAATAGTACTGTAATTACAGTGCTTCGAACTATCTCAATCAACCCTCTCAGCTAACACAGATCCTTTCTAAGCTGCGTAATATCGTATCCATATAGCTAGAATTTAGTATAAGAGACGTCGCTGGTAGATAAAGGGTTAAACATAATATCATAATAACCCACAATGCGTCGGACCAGAATATCGCTAATATAATAACCCTTTTCAAACCCATTATTATTGAGAGTGTAGAAGGAGGGGACATGTGAGATGGCTTGAGGGTTGGAGTGGCAGGAATATATAATATATCTATTTGTTGTTTCTGTGTGCATGAAGGAGACAAAGGGCAAAGCTGCCTGTAACAAGTGTATCCTCTGAAGTTGAAAAAGTGATAGACGCTATTTTATTTGGATTATTTTTATTTATGTATTTGTATATTTAAGTATGTATTTCTATATTTATCTATCTATATACCTCTGTATAACTCTTATTGCTATTTATCTATCTATATACCTCTGTATAACTCTTATTGCTATTTATCTATCTATATACCTCTGTATAACTCTTATTGCTATTTATCTATCTATATACCTCTGTATAACTCTTATTGCTATTTATTAAATCTAAAATACGGTCATTGCTATTTATTAAATCTAAAATACGGTAATTTGTTTTCGAAATATTATAGCTCCAATAACTTGTCTTTTATCAGAAACACTGATGAATAATATACATTCCTCTATACTATAACAACATTGACACATTAGCTGAATCATGTTTAAACTTGCAACAATAATTTGTTCTACTATTATCATGCACATGAGTGTATATTGTTATGCAATATATATATATATATATATATATATATATATTATATATATATATATATTATATATATATGTATATATATTATATATATTTGTATATATATATATATATATATATATATATATATATATATATTTGTATATACCGGTACATATTTTTATTTGTGGATGAGGGAGACAAAAGGCAAAACTACCTGTAACGAGTGGCTCCCCCAGAGTTGAAAGAGTGACAGGGGCATGTATATATATACAGGGTGTCCCAGGAGGAAAGGGCATAACTTTGGGAAATGATAAAACAAAATATTCTAAGCCTAAAATGTTCTATAAGAAATATTCCAAATCTCAACCAGTAAAGAGATATTACATGCTAGAAATGGCATTTTCTTAAGTATTTCCCCATAAGGGTGGCCTAGCTGTCCTAGTACCTACCACACCTCTATCTAACTGCAGTTATTTTACCATGTTATTGTAAAGATATTATAATTCTGTAAGTTGCAAAGTGATTATAGACATAATAGCTCACTTTGAACCAGTTGGAAACTATCTGACATGGAAGAGTCCATTACAGTGAGGCGGGGGAGGACACTATATAAAGCTTTCAATATATTTTTAACGGTTGAAATTTGCACTTTTTGGTTTAGAACATTTTAGGTTTAGAATACCTTGATTTATCAATTCCCAAAGTTATGCCCTTTCCTCCTGGGACACCCTGTATATATATATATATATATATATACACACACTGTATATATTATCACCATCACTAACCACATTTAAGTACCACAACCATCATAATCACTACTACTACCACCCCAATCACAACATATAGTATATTACCACCACCATTGATACCAATATCACCAGACAGACAACCACTACACCAATATCACAGGTACAGTACATTAATAATTACCCAGACCTTCACAATTAATTATTACAACTAATCTTCTTACATGTAATCAAAGTGACCAGACCGGCCAAATGATCCCATACATGACACCCATATAAATCATAATGGTCGTTGTATTTCCCTCTACTATTGGCCGAATTAATCATCTCCATCAATAATGCTCTTATGTAATTACTGTTGAAGGATACTATTTTCGTATCGTCATACCCTTGCAGATTGGGTGACGTCTTTCTTTATTTTGTTTTAACTATATTTACATTATTTTATGCAGCTTAGGAGGTTTATGTGAGGGTCAGGAAGGATAACTGACAATTCTATTACATTTAGATTGCAGAGCTAATTCCGAAGATAAATCATATCGTCTAATGTTAGCCAAATTAAGCAAAAATTGAGGCCCGGCACTGATGGGGTTAAGCATCTAAGATATAGAATATATATATATATATATATACCGGTATATATATATATATATAATATATATATATATATATATATATATATATATATATATATATATATATATATATATATATACAGTATATATATATATAATATATATATTTATATATATATATATATATATATATATATGTTAGTAAAGCCAGTAAAATTTTCTTTAATACATACGAGGTTGAAAGAAATGGCAATTTCTGCGTTGGAAATTTTATTATTCAAAGTTTCCAGGTCTTTGATGAGTTTTCGCTGGGTGGCAGGAAGTAGATGAAGGAGATGAGCAAAATTCATGGTGGTACAGGGTTACATAAATGTACATGATGATACAGGATATACGACGCGTTTCACTGGACAACCAGCATTATCAAGTAAGGAAGGAATGATATAAAAGGTAAACAGGAAGGGTATATATAGAGGGTGGAGGATCAGAGGAGGCGGAAAACAGGGGGCAAAAGTCTGCTAATGGTGGAAGCGTAAACTAGGAGAGAGAAGGGGTTAACCGCTTCACGCATGCGCACTGGATGCGGGATGGTGGTCAGTAGGTGGGGTCGAAGCTGATTGGCTGCGTGTCGAGGGGCGTGGCCTAAGTTGTGTGGCGCCTGCAGAAGACGAAGCTGAAGGAGGTAGCGCGGGGGGCTGCGTCAAGGGCACCGGGGGGCGAGGAGGGGTGTTAGGTCCTGTAGGGTAGTGCCTTTTGGCAGAAGGAAGGTTCTGAAGGTCCAGAGTTTGGTTGTTGATGTTGGGATGTAAGGCTTGGATATATAAAGCTTCGAGTATAGGTAATCTCCTTGGGTCACTTTCTTTATCGAGTATGGTGGTGTGTTTCTCTAACTCGTTGCGTGTGAGGTGAGGGTTGTTAGGGGTGAGATAGTGGTCTTTGATGGCTCCAGCCTGAAGGTGAAGAGTTAACCGACGTGAAAGACGAGTCTGCGTCATACCAATATAGGAATGAGGTCCACAGTCCTCATAATTACAGGTATGTTGGTAAATGACGTGATCGTCGGTCATCGGGCTCTTTATCTTGGTGGAGGCTGGTTTGTTGCGGAGAACGAGGTTGGAGGTCTTGGGGGATTTGTAATAAATTATTAATTTGATTTTGTTTTCCGGGTTGGTTGGGTGGACATGCTTGGAGATTATTTCTTTTAAGACGGCCTCGTCATTTTTGTGTTCATTTTTTATTACAAATCCCCCAAGACCTCCAACCTCGTTCTCCGCAACAAACCAGCCTCCACCAAGATAAAGAGCCCGATGACCGACGATCACGTCATTTACCAACATACCTGTAATTATGAGGACTGTGGACCTCATTCCTATATTGGTATGACGCAGACTCGTCTTTCACGTCGGTTAACTCTTCACCTTCAGGCTGGAGCCATCGAAGACCACTATCTCACCCCTAACCACCCTCACCTCACACGCAACGAGTTAGAGAAACACACCACCATACTCGATAAAGAAAGTGACCCAAGGAGATTACCTATACTCGAAGCTTTATATATCCAAGCCTTACATCCCAACATCAACAACCAAACTCTGGACCTTCAGATCCTTCCTTCTGCCAAAAGGCACTACCCTACAGGACCTAACACCCCTCCTCGCCCCCCGGTGCCCTTGACGCAGCCCCCCGCGCTACCTCCTTCAGCTTCGTCTTCTGCAGGCGCCACACAACTTAGGCCACGCCCCTCGACACGCAGCCAATCAGCTTCGACCCCACCTACTGACCACCATCCCGCATCCAGTGCGCATGCGTGAAGCGGTTAACCCCTTCTCTCTCCTAGTTTACGCTTCCACCAATAGCAGACTTTTGCCCCCTGTTTTCCGCCTCCTCTGATCCTCCACCCTCTATATATACCCTTCCTGTTTACCTTTTATATCATTCCTTCCTTACTTGATAATGCTGGTTGTCCAGTGAAACGCGTCGTATATCCTGTATCATCATGTACATTTATGTAACCCTGTACCACCATGAATTTTGCTCATCTCCTTCATCTATTTCCTGCCACCCAGCGAAAACTCATCAGAGACCTGGAAATTTTGAATAATAAAATTTCCAACGCAGAAATTGCCATTTCTTTCAACCTCGTATGTATTAAAGAATATATATATATATATATATATATTGTTACGATCGGGTCTCGTATAAATCAGTGGCTCTTATACATTGGACTAGACTGGCATAAATGCAACAACGGAAACGCTAGATCCAACCCCTGATATATAATCCCGTCGAACAAAGAACACATATACCCTCCAGAGTTATATCTGCGATAGCGGGGTATCTTAACTCTCAGTATCTATGTGCTTCTACTATAGGCTGATGTTCTCTGAAACAGCCTATTACCTATAACATATGGTTGCTTAGTTATGGTACACAAGGAAAAGATAGTTAACTTAATTAAATCACAAGAGTGATCTAATGCAAACAAGAAGAAGGTTTACTTAACGTTACTTTAATCAATAATATCTGTCACTCCTTTAGAAAGAAAGTGTTGTAAAGTCCTCAAGCACCGAACAAGGAATCTTCTGAATAATGTCGGATGCTACTAAGAAGAACGTATCGGAAATGGAACCACAAAATAGCAGGAGGCAGGACAATGCACGTGTAGGCTAAATACACAAAAAGGCTGGACCAATAATGTTATTGGACACAAGAATATTATAAGCGGTGCAACAGTAATAATGCTCGCCACGAAAAAGTAGTACTCCTATTAACAAAACCGGTCTATGCTGGTTGTGTCTCTACAGCAACCTAGACCTCAAAATGCTTGTGTAGAAATAATGGGTATGCATAAAAGAGTATATGATCTAATCCAGCTAATGTCTACCCGGGTTAACAAAGTCTAGCTGGGATGCGCAAAGGTACAGAATTCTGGTGGAGCAAGGCAGCTCCTAGCCTAGTGTGGACCTTGGGTCTGTGCGGCCTGATTACGTTAATATGAAGGGGTGCTCTCTTGAGGATTCTCGATCACAAGTATCGAGTATCCTCCTGGCGACCCTCAAAAGTAAAAGCAAATAGAGTTAGAACAGTGTTGGGTGGATTAGGCAAGCAGCCCTCACGCACTACACAGTCTAAACTCCAAGGTACACAGACAAAAGATCCACCCAGGTAACCCACAGAATCCGTAGGGTCATGCAGCTCAAAAGTAGCCTACACACAGTCAAAACACCAACAGCAAGGTACCTGATCCCTAGTCTAGCATTATTTAACCCTGTAGAAACATTAGTGATTGATGGAGACAGTCCGAGCAATACAATCTCCCAAAAAGACAATGACTATCTTCAATCTTAGCCTAGTACATAAGAAATGTGAGATCCAGCATATAATACAGTCTGGCCACTAATTCAAGGTGTGGATGCAGGGAACCAGAGGGGGATTGATATTAATAAAAGGTGAGGAAGTAGTGGAAATGATAGAGGCAGCAGGAGGGAAAGATTCTAAGACGAGAGTGTGGAACAGTTCATGGGAGATGCTTAGAGTATGCTGTCTGGGACGGATCTGACCAGGATATTTCCAGGGACCGCATGACTGGAGTCCCAGTTCGCAGGAATGGCACGAGGGCACGCGACAGTCGCCCAGTAAGCAGCCGCCTAGTAGGCCGTGTTAGGCAGGAGGCAACGAATCTCGCGAGGCCTATGTAAGGGGGCCAGCCACGCGCCACACTCACCACCAAGTCACACCACCTGGTCTCTCTCTCTCTCTCTCTCTCTCTCTCCCGCTCGCCTTCCCATCATTCAACTACTTAACACAATACTTTCAATTGACTAAATAAAATAGAAAGTATTGTGACAGACGAAAACAAAGAACAGTTCTGAACTGTCTGCAACACAAGCTTTCTCGAGAAGGAAAGTACACAATGATAGGTAGACTGTAGCTACATTCTCTGCCCTGGCGAGTCCTAGCGAGTAAGCCATGCGGTTCTGGGGGAAGCGATGAGCGTCACACCCCACCCAAGATTTTTAAGAGGCTCCAACTATGAGCTCTAAATCTGACACGCAGAACCCATACAAAATTCGCCACTCCTAGTCACCCAGCGACAATGAAATGTAAAGCACAGTTCTCTTCAAAATAACACATTATAAAAATGAACAACCCCTCCCAACACAATAGATTAAATTACATAGTTATGCTCATAAGAGCGAGCTTCACTAGCCCAGCCTTCTGAGAGGAGTACAACTCAGAATTTCTGCTATAACATACTTAAACAAAATTTAACTATCAGAGAAAGATTTTTTATAGGATTTTTATATTTTTAATATGTTTATGGCGGCTGCACTACAGGGGCAGCCTAGTTTTTTCTTCTATACCAACACAGCAACTCCTACTTTACGACCCAATACGCTGGGCTACCCACGCGAGCCAACAAGTACCAGACGTAAACATACTAATCAAACCAAAGTAGGAGGCTACCCTTGTGATGATCTACCCCGGGTCTTCCACCCTCGATAAGCAATCTGCAATCACATTCTCAGAACCGGCAATATGGCGTATGTCTAGGTTGTATTCCTGCAACATTAATGACCACCTGGTCAGCCTCATATTCCGGTTATGGAATTGATTCAGGAACTTGAGGGGGTGATGGTCGGTGTAGATCACCACAACTGGTCCATAGGGTGGAACATACACCTCAAAGTGCCTGAGTGCTAGGACAATCGCCAGCAGTTCCTTCTCAACTACTGAATAGTTCTTCTGCGCCGAGTTGAACTTTTTTGAGAAGAAACTGACTGGGTGCTCCAGCCCATCTTCGTCTGATTTCATCAGAACGGCACCAGCCCCCACACCACTGGCATCAGTTGCCAGCTGGAATGGTCGGCTAAAGTCCGGGGCCCTGAGGATTGGGTGAGTACACAACAGGTGTTTTACTAGCAAAAAAGCCCTCTCACACTCAGGCGCCCACTTAAACTTTCTATCTTTGGCCAATAGGTCCGTCAGAGGAGCCAGCACAGTAGAATAGCCCTTTATAAAGCGGCGGTAGTAACCAATCATGCCCAAAAACCTCATGATCTGCTTCTTGGTGGACGGCCTGGGGAAGTGGTTAATAGCCAATATCTTGTTCTGTGGGGGGCACACCTGGCCCAAACTCACCATGAACCCCAGATACTTTTTTTTTTTTTTTTTTTAAGGAGACAATGAACGGATAATCTATATTAGATTAATCAATAACCCTGCAATCACACAGGACCTTCCTACATTAGCCATACGAAGAAACGTTGCATCCCTTGCATTATTCTACAGATATTTTCACAGCAATTGTTCCGAGGAACTTGCTTCAATTGTGCCGCCTCTCCAGATCTTTCCCCGTAGAACTAGGGCAGCTGAGAGCGCCCATGAATTTACACTTTCTCCTCCACAATGCAGAACTTCTGCTTATCAGAATTCATTTATCCCCAGAGCTACTACTCTTTGGAATTCACTTCCCTCGAATTGCTTTCCACAAACTTACAATCTACAAATGTTTAAATCCAGTTGTTACAAACATTTTATGAATGGAGGATGCCTTTAGGCACATGGACCTTTTTGTTTTATCTGTGTTTTTCCTTCCTCCGTTCATTGTCTCCTTAAAAAAAAAAAAAAAAAAGTATCTGGGGTTCATGGTGAGTTTGGGCCAGGTGTGCCCCCCACAGAACAAGATATTGGCTATTAACCACTTCCCCAGGCCGTCCACCAAGAAGCAGATCATGAGGTTTTTGGGCATGATTGGTTACTACCGCCACTGCACGGTAGCCCGCACAAAATCACACTCTCCCAGGTTGACCACCAAGTTTGCTTCGCTTAATTTCTTAAATAGGGATTCTACATGTTCACAGTGGCTCTTGAAATCGTCATCGTAGATAATGACGTCGTCCAGGTACACGGTACAGTTCGGAATGTCAGCCACCAACTCGTTCATCAAGCTTTGGAAGGTCGCTGGTGCGTTCTTTAGACCGTACGGCATGACATTACAACGATATGTAGCACCATCCACCACAAAACCACACACCTCTTTCGCCCGTTCAGACAAAGGCACCTGCCAGTAACCTTTTACCAGGTCCACCTTGGTCAAGAACTTGGCCCTGCCAATCTTGTCTACACAGTCATCGACCCGGGGAAGAGGATAGGGGTTGGTGGGAGTCAAGCCGTTTAGCCTGCGGTAATCAACACAGAAGCGCACCTTGCCATCCGGCTTAGGTTGCAGCATTACGGGAGATGTCCACTTTACCGCCCCCTTCTCGATCAGTCCCTGTTGCAACATATACTCCAACTCCGCCCGGAGGGCCGGAAGTTTAATAGGGGGCACCCTATAGGGCACTGATTTGAAGGGTGGGTGGTCTCCGACGTCAACGTCGTGCACCTCCTGAGTAGTGAGGCCTGGGTGTTCCGCAAATACAGTAGGGTATAAACAAAATAGGCGCTCGACAGCCACACGCTGTTGCTCAGGTAGGTGTTGCAAAGCCTCATGAGCCGCCTGTCTTGTGTTTCCTGCCCACTGATCTGCAGAAACATGATAATCCCAGTTGTCATCCACCTGCGCATGACTGTCCCGTTCTCCTTCTCCACCTTGACTGCTGAAAGTCATCACGGGGACAGTGAGAGGCTCAGGTGGGCGCCTCACATACTCCTTCATCAGGTTGACATGACATAACTGATTCCTCTTACGCCTGTCTGGAGTGGCCACCAGGTAATCTAAGTCCGAGAGCTTCTCTGCTACCCTATAAGGACCAGCGTACTTTGCGGATAATGGGTGACCTACAAGAGGGAGTAGTATCAACACCTCCTGACCCACGTGAAACTCCCTGAGTTTCACCTTGTGGTCGTACCTGTCCTTCATGAGGGCCTGAGAGCCTACCAGATTGCGGCCAGCCAACTCCAGACTACGCAACATTTGTTCTCTACTCTCAAGGATATACTTAAGCATAGAACATGGCATAGCGGTGCCTTCCCATATCTCCTTTACCATGTGGAGAGGCCCTCTGACGCGGTGTCCAAACACAAGCTCATTAGGGCTAAACCCCAAACTCTCCCCAGGTACCTCTCGTGCAGCTAATAATACATACGGCAGGCCAAGATCCCAGTCCTTGCCGTTCTCAAGACAATAGCAGCGAAGCATGCTTTTTAGAGTGGAATGCCACCTCTCTAACACCCCCTGACTCTCTGGGTGATAAGCATATTACACTACAGTGACTATCCCGTACTGCTTCATTGTCTGAACGAACAAGTTGGAGGTGAAATTCGATCCTTGGTCTGACTGTATCTCCTGCGGGTATCCGTACCGAGAGAAGTATAATAGCAAGTTACGGACCACCGTCTTCGCCAAACCATTTCTCATCGGGTATGCGTCTGGGTACCGAGTTGCTACGTCCATGACTGTCAGGAGATATTTATTTCCGGCACTTGTGGGGGGGAGGGGGCCAACCATGTCGACTACTACTTTACTAAAGGGAGGCCCACTGACGGGAATTGGGTGTAACGGAGCTTTTGGGAAGCTCTGGTTAGGTTTCCCGACCTTTTGGCACACACTGCACATTGCCACCCATGACACCACTTGTGCTCTCAAACCAGGCCACCAAAACAGTTTCCCCAAAGCCGCCACCGTCTTACGGACACCCAAGTGTCCCGCCAGCGGTACATCATGAGCCAACCTAAGTAGGCTATCCCTGCATACCCTCGGTACGACCAGCTGGTCTACCGCTCCTGACCCACCCTCCCAACTTCTCTGCGGGTCTTGGAATCGCCGATACAAGATGCCATCAATGAAAACAAAATCTCCAGACTTTGCATCCCTGTCCTCTTCGAGTTCGACAGCACCGTTACTACACTTTAGAACCTCCGGGTCTTCTAGCTGCAATTTGCGAATATCTGAGGGAGCTAGCCTGTCTAAGTGTTTGCGAAACAACTCATGCCCTCCCCCAACATCGAACTTTGCATCCCGTTGCTCTCTCGGTGTATACCGTTGCTGCCTCTGAGTATCTTTAAGCCCTGCCTCTACACTCTCAGTGACAGGTGGTGGTGCTTCTCCAGACTCTAATAACGGTGCTAATACTGAGTCCCCGAGAAGCGCTGCTGGTACTAGACTCTCCACCGTATCAGCTTTCAGCACCTTCTCATGACCGTTCCTCCGCTTATTTGAAGACTGTTGGTTAGGCTGTGACTCCCTGGATGCGAGAGATCTGGTTACAACACACGCCATTGGTTGCACCTGACACTTCTCAACCCACTCCTGTTCCTCCCTACTCACGTCGGCCGGCTCCTCGGCAACGACTAAGGGTGAAACCTTAGAAGCAGGCACCACAAAGTCATTGCCGAGAAGGAGGTCGACGCCCCCAACAGGCAATTTCTCCACGATTCTCACATCCAGTTCGCGAGTCACACCGTCAACTTCAAGCTTCATTCTAACAAGCGGGTATGACCTAGTTGCATTAACTCCCTGCACCACAACTACCCGCGCCGCGTTTATGGGTCTACCATTGAAATTCTTCAAGAGTGTCTGAGAGGCACCTGTGTCACGCAAAAGCTGTACCCCGTGCTTCTTGCCCCCCCACTCCACGCAGCCATGCCCTCTATGGTCGCAAAAGGCATCGCGGACAGGGTTCGAGCCTTCCGGATCCTTCTTCACTGGCGGTGCTCCATCCTCTGATCTTATGCCTCCAGCAAACACAGAAGACTTCTGAAACACCCCAATGCTGCGAGCCAATGACACAGCCGCCGAGGGAGGTCTGCTCGGACAAGCTTTTGCCATGTGCCCCTCTTTGTGACAGTGATAACACTCAAATTTCCCCTTGGACTTATACTGAGGTGTAAAAGTTCCCTGACCCTTCTTAAACGGGGCGGTGCTAGGTTTGTGATCAGTCTTGGTGTCATTGCTTTTAAATTTATGTGTGTCCATATTCCGGGGAGGGGGAGGGTAACGCTCCTTAACACCTTATGAGCGGCCTATGCGGTTTATTTATATGTACCGCCCAGCGGGGTGTTTTTAGCCAAAATAGGGCTGTTTACGTGATCATTTTCATGCCTAAATAAGACCCAGAACGTAAAACAAGTATCTATCCCAGAAAGGGCATAAACAGAGCTTTCGAATGACACCATAACGATCCTTTTATGATGGCTAGTTTTCTTGCAATAACCGTGCAACGCGAGTGCAAAAAGCATGTAATTAGCCACTTTCCCGATACAATTCCTTATATAGCGAGTGAGAGAGGGAGGAGGGAGCTGGGATTCGTGTCAGTATGTTCGCCGCGGTGGTCTGGAGCAGTCATACGCTCGCTACTCTCCTGCCACCACTTGTCTCTCTCTCTCAGCAACATTACGTGCTGAAATTGCCACTCGACCTATGTCGAGCGCCGCCACATAGTCCAGCTTTATTTAACTCGACTTATGTTGCTCGCCGCTAATTAAGGGTTAATGCCTACATCGTTTCTCTGTGCAGAGCCGCACCCCCGAATTAGTGACAACCGAAGATCAGCCATCTCTGCTGCTTCTACGAGAGTTCTTGGGTTCTTCTCTTTAAGGTTTAAAGTCAAGTCGCCGCCCGTACACTTATAAAACTGCTCTAGAAGCATCAACTGTTTCATCTCATCAAACGTAGTTGTCTTCTCTGATCTGAGCCAGTTTCCCATAGCGTCGGACAGGTCCCGGGCGTGCTCCAAGAAGGTACTGTCTCGCCCCTTAGTCACACCCCGGAACTTTAACCTATATGCCTCGGGTGGTAGCTCATATGCCCGCAGGACAGCCTCCTTGAGCTCCTCATAAACAACGCAGGACTCCAAAGGCAGTGCATCGTAAGCCTTGAGCCCCTTACCTACGAGTCTAGAGGACACAAGGGCCGCCCACTTAACTTCAGGCCACTGATGCTCCCGGCACTTCTTCTCAAATCTATTGAAAAACTCTGTGACACCAGACTCGTCAAATACAGGGACCAGTTTGAGAAGGTGCGACAGAGACTGATCATGCGCACGGTTTCCAGTACCGAGTCGCTGTCCCGTCGTCTCAACACGAGACTTCTCTAAATCCATGTCGGCACAGTATCTTGTAGATTCTAGTTCAGTCCTAAGCTCAGCTTCCCTCGTCTGTTGCTGCATCCTAGCCAGCTCTTTTCTCTCTTCTATCTTAGCTAGCTCATTTCTCTCTTCCATCTTAGCTATCTCGAGCTGAAAGAGCATCTCTGGGGTCAAACCTTGAGGAGGAGGAGGGGATGCAATGATGTTAGAAATACCCGGTGATCCCCCCAGGGGCAAACCACCCTGCCAGTCACTACCCACCTGCGGAAGGTGCTCAGGGTCGGTACTCCAATAGGAGGATTGGGAGTCGAGTGAAGGGGAGGCTCGGCCAAAGGGCTCTGAGCACTCACCCTACCTCGTACGCCAATCACCCCACCCAGCACACACGTCATCAGGTCATCCTTGGTCATGCCACTAGTACATACATGACCGATAGCTGCGGCTAAGCACTGGAGACCGTACCGATTCATACCCACCAACCGGTCGGAAGTAACAGTCCATTGTAAAAAAATCCTTGCATCCTCCTCACTGTTCACCAAGTTAACAACCTGCCCATGCTGCTGCTCCTCAGCTTCTACATCACGTACTGTGTCTTCATCCTGCACTGATCCGCTATAAGACATGATGCTCACTGAAGATTTTTCACTTTGATACACAAAAAAGAAGTACCCCAAACTCTTATACCACAATATTCACAATACAAAATTCTCGGAGACAGCTTAACACCTTACGAGCGGCCTATGCGGTTTATTTATGTGTACCGCACAGCGGGGTGTTTTTAGCCAAAATAGGGCTGTTTACGTGATCATTTTCATGCCTAAATAAGACCCAGAACGTAAAACAAGTACCTATCCCTGAAAGGGCATAAACAGAGCTTTCGAATGACACCATAACGATCCTTGTATGATGGATAGTTTTCTTGCAATAACCGTGCAACGCGAGTGCAAAAAGCAGGTAATTCGGTACTTTCAGTACATAATTGAGTATGTAGCGAGTGAGAGAGGGAGGAGGGAGCTGAGATTTGTGTCAGTAGGTTCGCCGCGGTGGTCTGGAGCAGTCATACGCTCGCTAGTCTCCTGCCACCACTTGTCTCTCTCTCTCAGCCACATTACGTGCTGAAATTGCCACTCGAGTTATGTCGAGCGCCGCCACATAGTCCAGCTTTATTTAACTCGACTTATGTTGCTCGCCGCTAATTAAGGGTTAAGTGCTATATTACTTTGCTAAAAAAATAATTCTTGCATGTCCTCAAAAAATATTCCACAAAACCAACAAATGTTCACTGCCTAAACTGTGAGAAAAATCTGCACAATAACCTGCAATTATATGTCAGTTCACCAAATCCTGAGCTAGGTCGCCATTTGTTACGATCGGGTCTCGTATAAATCAGTGGCTCTTATACATTGGACTAGACTGGCATAAATGCAACAACGGAAACGCTAGATCCAACCCCTGATATATAATCCCGTCGAACAAAGAACACATATACCCTCCAGAGTTATATCTGCGATAGCGGGGTATCTTAACTCTCAGTATCTATGTGCTTCTACTATAGGCTGATGTTCTCTGAAACAGCCTATTACCTATAACATATGGTTGCTTAGTTATGGTACACAAGGAAAAGATAGTTAACTTAATTAAATCACAAGAGTGATCTAATGCAAACAAGAAGAAGGTTTACTTAACGTTACTTTAATCAATAATATCTGTCACTCCTTTAGAAAGAAAGTGTTGTAAAGTCCTCAAGCACCGAACAAGGAATCTTCTGAATAATGTCGGATGCTACTAAGAAGAACGTATCGGAAATGGAACCACAAAATAGCAGGAGGCAGGACAATGCACGTGTAGGCTAAATACACAAAAAGGCTGGACCTATAATGTTATTGGACACAAGAATATTATAAGCGGTGCAACAGTAATAATGCTCGCCACGAAAAAGTAGTACTCCTATTAACAAAACCGGTCTATGCTGGTTGTGTGTCTCTACAGCAACCTAGACCTCAAAATGCTTGTGTAGAAATAATGGGTATGCATAAAAGAGTATATGATCTAATCCAGCTAATGTCTACCCGGGTTAACAAAGTCTAGCTGGGATGCGCAAAGGTACAGAATTCTGGTGGAGCAAGGCAGCTCCTAGCCTAGTGTGGACCTTGGGTCTGTGCGGCCTGATTACGTTAATATGAAGGGGTGCTCTCTTGAGGATTCTCGATCACAAGTATCGAGTATCCTCCTGGCGACCCTCAAAAGTAAAAGCAAATAGAGTTAGAACAGTGTTGGGTGGATAAGGCAAGCAGCCCTCACGCACTACACAGTCTAAACTCCAAGGTACACAGACAAAAAATCCACCCAGGTAACCCACAGAATCTGTAGGGTCGTGCAGCTCAAAAGTAGCCTACACACAGTCAAAACACCAACAGCAAGGTACCTGATCCCTAGTCTAGCATTATTTAACCCTGTAGAAACATTAGTGATTGATGGAGACAGTCCGAGCAATACAATCTCCCAAAAAGACAATGACTATCTTCAACCTTAGCCTAGTACATAAGAAATGTGAGATCCAGCATATAATACAGTCTGGCCACCAATTCAAGGTGTGAATGCAGGGAACCAGAGGGGGATTGATATTAATAAAAGGTGAGGAAGTAGTGGAAATGATAGAGGCAGCAGGAGGGAAAGATTCTAAGACGAGAGTGTGGAACAGTTCATGGGAGATGCTTAGAGTATGCTGTCTGGGACGGATCTGACCAGGATATTTCCAGGGACCGCATGACTGGAGTCCCAGTTTGCAGGAATGGCACGAGGGCGCGCGACAGTCGCCCAGTAAGCAGCCGCCTAGTAGGCCGTGTTAGGCAGGAGGCAACGAATCCCGCGAGGCCTATGTAAGGGGGCCAGCCATGCGCCACACTCACCACCAAGTCACACCACCTGGTCTCTCTCTCTCTCTCTCTCTCTCTCTCTCTCTCCCGCTTGCCTTCCCATCATTCAACTACTTAACACAATACTTTCAATTGACTAAATAAAATAGAAAGGATTGTGACAGACGAAAACAAAGAACAGTTCTGAACTGTCTGCAACACAAGCTTTCTCGAGAAGGAAAGTACACAATGATAGGTAGACTATAGCTACATTCTCTGCCCTGGCGAGTCCTAGCGAGTAAGCCATGCGGTTCTGGGGGAAGCGGTGAGCGTCACAATATATATATATACTGTATATATATCTATACAGTATATACAGTATATGTGTGTGTTGGTGGTGTAATGGTTTAGGTGCTTATGTTTTGGGTGTGGTGTCCCGAGATCGAATCCCGGGAGGACCGTATGCTTTCATTAGTTTGTTCAAGTACATTGGGGTACGTAAATGATGATTAATGTTTAGAACGGGGTGTTACTTATTGTTATAGGTTCAGGAACTAGTATAGCGAGACCGGTCCTTAATGATCTTGGCCCCATTCTATGTTCTTTCCTCTCACTAAAACATTGCGCTTTCCATAATGCAGTTGTGTTTTGAGTACATGATTAGATTGATATCCAAAATTCGAAAATGGATATAAATCGTGATCGTGTACTCAACCTTTAACTGTGTTGGTGGTGTAATGGTTTAAGTGCTTATGTTCTGGGTGAGGTATCCCGAGTTTGAATCCCAGAAGGACCGTATGCTTTCATTACTTTGTTCAAGTACATTGGGGTATGTAATTGATGATTAATGTTAAGAACAGGGTGTTACATACTGTGTATATATATATATATATATATATATATATATAATTATATATATATATATATATATATATATATATATATATAAATATATATATATATAAATATATATATATATAATAAAGGGTGGTCCTTATCTGTACGAGTAAAAATCAAAGTTGGAATTTCTAATGTCTCACCCCCCAAAGTTATTCCATTGTGATCAAACATAATTGCACTAAAATTAAATATTTTGGTTACCACTAGCTCAACAACTTCTGGTGCCGCAAGGCACTTGAAGTTTGCCCCTTATGACGTCATTGAGTCGGCCTATAAGAAAGACGCTTTCGCCTCACGAATCAGTGCAGTGTCTGCTCTGACGACGAACACACGTGTTTCCTCACTGCTGTAACTGGGCTTTCAGACATAGAGAAGCCGAAGTATGATTGGTGGGGCAGCCCCTCACTGAACTGACTGGTGGGAAGCTGCCGTCGAACAAGGAAGTCTTGCAGCGGCTGTTTCACCTCCTCCGCCTCGACAAAGCCGCTCTTCGATGAGCTGCTCTTCATCTCGATGAAGAAGTTGCAGCATTCTGGGCCCGAGCTCGGATCCCCGTCGTTCAACCTCAGCACTGCATGGGGAAGATTGAGCAGCTCTACGAGAAATGGAGGCAGCTGGGTAAGAGCAAGAGCCGACAGTCTGCGACCGAGCTGAAGAAGAGGGAAGATTTCACAGTCAAACTGTCCTTCCTCTTCGACATTGCTCACGCCGAGGCCTTGTCCTTTATGAAGAACAAGGAGGATGTGGAATTCTTGCAGCGTCAACGAGAGGCCGGCCGCCCCGGAAGGATGTTGGGGATTGACGAGAAGTTGGTGAAGCAGGAGGAGAGGAAAGCGACGAGGGACAAAGCGGAAGCGGCCCGCAGAGACAAGGAGCGTGGAAGGAAGGAAGCTGCAAGAGGAGCCACGGCGGAACTCTCGGACGATGATGATGGTGCTGAAGACCAACCCGGGCCGTCATCAGCTGTTCTGGAGGAATCTCCTGCCAAGCGAGCTCGCGGCCGGGTCTCAGCCATCACTCCTGCTCTCTGTGCTGCCCTCGATCGAACCAAGACTACGGACCGGGGGGCGAATGGCCGAGAGGACTTCCAGAAGGCCAAGACAACTGTCGCTGCAGTGAAGGTCACCTACGACTTTAACCGAGAGAGGAGTAGCCCTCATGCAAGACTACCTTCCCCACCTGACACGCGACGAAGAGCAGCGCCAGTTCCTCCTTCAGTCCGTCGAGGACCACCGCCAGACATTCCCGGATTCCAAAATGAAAACCGTTGTTGGCGGCCTACCTATAAGAACTAGGCAACAATGAGTGGGAGATAGGCACCTATGAAACCCCCCCCAAAGAGGGGATAATACTCACTTCATGTGAGGGGGACCTAGACATGCCCTTAGGTAGGTACTATGGTAAAACTTCGGAGGCGTTGCGGCACCAGAAAGAATTGAGTTATGTTCACCAAATTCGGCATTCGTAGGTATTAGACCAAATGGAACAATTCTGCGGGGTGAGACATTAAACTTTACGAAAATAAAAATTAAGGACCACCCTAAGTAATATAATTTAATAATAATAAATCAATTTTATATATATATATATATATGCGGGTGCATGTATGTGTGTGTTTTTTTCTATGTGAGTGAGGGAGACAAAAGGCAGAACTGCCTGTAACGAGTGCCTCCCCCAGATTTGTAAGAGTGACAGGGCCAAAATCAAGGGATGTTCGAGACAAAATGCCTGGAAACACGAAGTTTGAAGCAGTTTAAGTCATAGAAAGAGGGAAAAACTGATTCTGGGAGAGAATTCCAGAGCTCAGCTGTTGAATAGAAGAAAGACTGAAAATAAAGTTTCACTCTTGTGTAGGAGAGTTGTGTGTTTGTGTGTGTGTATAGACTATATACTGTATATACAGTATATATATATATATATATATATATATATATATATATATATACATATATATATATATATACTGTATATATATATATATAT
This sequence comes from Paralithodes platypus, assembly GCA_032716605.1. NCBI lineage: Eukaryota > Metazoa > Arthropoda > Malacostraca > Decapoda > Lithodidae > Paralithodes > Paralithodes platypus. The sequence continues at coordinate 20,133,636 of CM064482.1, forward strand.
AATATATATATATGTATATATATATATATATATATATATATATATATATATATATATATATATATATATACAGTATATTGTTAATCTTATACACTATAAAATAGAAAGGTATAAGAAGGGTAAGACAAAGTTATATAAACACATTTGATATATTGATGACAATTTACTTTTTTATCTTTGCATTATGATGGGTTTATCACCGCCAATGTATGTCGATATTGGTTAATAATTTTGGACACTTTCTTTCCATTTTCCATCCCATAGATGTTTGACGCTTCTGAGGCCCCTTGTTTCGTCCCATTACTTTGTCGATCGTATGGAGTGTTACCCCATGTGACTCTCTCTCTCTCTCTCTCTCTCTCTCTCTCTCTCTCTCTCTCTCTATCATACATCTTTCTGGCCACCCTCTACCATGCCAGGTAAATCTCTTCTGCCCCCCCTCCCCCCTCACCAGTAGTTCGACACTCCTTAGGATCTAGATATTATTGTCTAGGTTCTGTAACGAGCTAGGTAGGAGGAGGGGGTGGGCGGGGGGGAGTTCTTTTTTTATATTTGTTTATTAAAAATTTATGTCTATTATTTTACTCTTTGTCATACCAAATGTTCAACAGTTATTTTTTTTTCAAGATGGAATTAATTAAGTGTGTACATTTAATGAACTCCCTCTCGCTCACAGCAGTATGTATATGCATGTATTAATAGTTGTATAGTATTATATATATATATATATATATATATATATATATATATATATATATATATATATATAGTATATACTGCATTCTTTTTATATTTTGTCTATGGGAGTGAAGGAGACAAAAGACAGAACTGCCTGTGGCTATTGTCTCCCCTAGAGTTGAAAGAATGACATGGCCAAAATCAAGGGACGTTCGAGCCAAAATGCCTCGACACACGGAGTCTGAGCAACTTAGGTTATAGGAAGAGGGAAAGACTGATTCAGGGAGAGAGTTCCTGAGCTCAGCTGTTGAATAGAAGAAAGATTGAGAACAACGTATCACTCTAGCCCTCAATTTGTGGCGACCTTCATAATATTTGACGGGAGAGAGAAAATTGGCCTATCCTGCGGCACCCTTCATATGACGGACGCCATTTTGAGGCTATTATGAGCGCTCAGAGAGGCTCAGTTGGAGGAATCATAGGCTCCAACCGTTCGCCACGGATGTGCGGCGTACATTGAAGCCCCACACACGGCTGTCTCTCTTATGCTAGGATTGGAGAGTTGCACAGAGTAGGGGTGGGATTGTGTTGCATGATGGGTGCTACGTGCTCTATGAAGAGGGGGTGGTATACACTGAGAGAGTTCTGAGGAACACTGATTATTGTAATAGCGGTAGAATAGTGAAAGAGATGCAACATTGCGGCGAAGAGAGACTACAGAGAATTGGTTAGTGGACACGAGTTAATGAGACGGAAGGCTTTTTTTTCTACTTTGTCTAGAAGTGCTGTGTGAGAGGATACTCCCCACATGTGTAAACAATACTCAATACATGGACGCACTGTGCCCCTGTACAGAGCAAGAAACTGCGCAGGGGTAAAAAACCCGCGGAGGCGGTTGAGCACACCCAGCTTCTCGGAAGCTGTTTTAGCAAGAGGGGTATAATGATCTTTCCAAGAGAGATCAGAAGAAAAAGAGACATCGAAAATATTAATAGAAGATGAAGGGTTAATTTATATGTTGTTGAAGAGTAGGTCATAGTTTTCTGGAAGGGGGTCACGAGTAGACAGATGGAGAAATTGAGTTTTGGAAGCATTTGAAAGTAACAAAGTTTTCTGTGCCCCAATTAGAGATAGTAGAGAGATCAGAAGATAGGTGATTTATGGCCTCATTACGTGAATTTTGGAGTTCCTGCTGTGTATGGTGTTGTGAAAGGCTAGTTGAATAGTGTAATGTAGAGTCATCAGCATATGAGTGAATGGGGCTGAAGGTGCAGTTGAGAAGGTCGTTAATGAATAGTAGGAAGAGAATTGGAGATAGGATAGAACCCTGAGGAACACCAGAGTTGATAGGTTGAGGAAGTGAACGGTGGCCGTCCACAACCGCATCTATGGAATGGACGGAAAGGCCATTAGAGACTAAGGCACAGATGGAGGGATAGAAAACGTAGGAGGGTAGTTTGGAAATAAGGTATTTGTGCCAAACTCTATCGAAGGCCTTCGACATGTCTAGCGCAACAGACAAAGTCTTACCGAAGTCCCGAATGGACAATGATCAAGAGTTAGTAAGATAAGAAAGAAGATCTCCAGTAGAGCAACCCTTAAGGAAGCCATACTGGCGGTCTGAGAGTAGGTTATGGGAAGATAAATGCTTAAGACATTTTGAGGTAAGAATAGTTGCAAAAATTTTAGAGACGCAAGAAATCAGAGCAATTGGAAAATAGTTGGAGGGTTGAGAACGGTCACCCTTCTTTGGGACAGGTTGAATGACAGCAAACTTGCAGCAAGAAGGGAAGATTTTAGAGGAGATACAGCGACGGAAGAGTTTGCCTAGGCAGGGAGTCAGCACGGAAGCACAGTTTTTTAGTACAATAGAAGGAACACCATCCGGTTCGCATACCTTCTTAATATTTAGCCCAGAAAGGATGGAAAGTACGTCCTTGGAAAAGATTATGATGTTAGGCATAAGTAGGAGAGAGGGGGGTGGAGAGGGAGGAATAGCACCGGAATCATCCAAAGTTGAGTATTTATTAGTGGCCCATCCATCATTGACGAACATGCCTATTACATAAGGCATCCTCTTCAAACACTAATCCGCCGTAGTTTTGAATCTACCGCGCAGAGCATTTAAAAACTGAGGAGCCTTCATCATGAGCGCACGCGACCTCACTCATGGCTTCAGTCATTATGAATTGGGTTCTCACTACGAAAAACTTCGTAAAAAATAAAAACAAAAAGAAAATAAGAATAACTATCCAATAAGCTTTCCATCATATCGTGGATGTACTTGTGTGGATTTCTGACCAGACGCTGATTCAGGCATCATTCTTCCTTCTCTGCTCTGCGTTCAGCCCGCCCGGACGTGCCTCCCCACGCTCCGCTGGTTCCGCAATCGTTGCGTCCCTAGTGAGTTTTTTCTCATTTGTTTACTCCAGGATGTATCGAGTAAGGTTAGGATAGGCGTAGCAGGAGTGTCCTGGGCTGGTTGCCCGCAGTGCAGTGTATTTTGGGTCGAGTGTATGGGGCATCTATTTCGGATGTACCCTCGTGGTCACGTTGTGGACATGTGAACTTTTTCACAGTTGAGTTAGTTTGTGATGCAGGCGGCTTTCACTACGCGTTAATTATTGCTGCCTTTTATCTTTCTGATGAGGTAAGCTTTGTTTTCTGACGTTCCCAGCGTATTTTTCTTCACTTAGTGAAGTTTTTTCTGGGTCCCGAGTCAGTCTTCCCTGGGTTGGAAGTTATTGCTACGGTGGTGTGTTGGCGGTGGTTCCTGTTGTGATATTTCCAGTGTGTGTATATTTCAACTGTTATTATGCCGTCTGCCTAGGCCTAGCCAGCCGCTCGTAGCTTTGCCACATGTACTAGTGTTATTATTTATTATTTATAAATATGCCCTACTGTGTCATGTGTATCCAGGTTTTAGTTGTGTATTGGCTAATTCCTCGGACTATAATTGTTTCCTGGTTTAGTTGTGTATTGGCTAATTCCACGGATTATGGTGTGACCTTGGGTTAGTCGTGCGTGGCTATCCTCGTGTCTTGTGTTGTTCAGATGGTGTCTGTTCAGGGTGGGTTTCCTTCCGGCGGGTTTTTTTCTCGGTTTCACCGTGAAAAAATCCTGGCCGAGAGCAGTGTTGGGCCACACGTGGTTGTTAACACTGGCTTCTATCCCCGGCGAGGGGGGTGTCTGTGGCTCTCCAGGACTGCGTCTCTGTGGGTGCCTGGTTTCAGGCCTCCTTTGATTCCCGGCGGGATGGCTGTACCCATCCATATAAAACGGCGTTCTTGTGGACATACGTTTTGGGAGTTTTTCTACCTGGTTTTACGACAACCACATGAAAAACCTAGCTGTTGTTTAGGCTTTCCTCCCCGGCGATCTTTTACAAAGAAGTGGGGACAGGAACTTATGGGGTTAACTTTTAAACTTCTCACCCGGCGGGTGCACCTGGTTAGGGTGGGATGAACGACTTAGGTGTTTCAGTTAGTTAACCAATCCATTATAGTGATACTCTGTGTATCGCTGCCTTTACTATTACGGCGATTGAAGGTTCAATTAGGTTAAATATCGATTCTCACACCCGGCGGGTGCTCCTAGGTGGAGGAACTAAGGAATTTACAAAATTCAATTTAACCTATTAATTTAGTGATACAATTAGGTATCGCCGCCTTCTAACTTACGGCGATCTTTTGTGACAATTCGTTAAACATCAGATCTCGTATCATCCTGCCCTGGGCTATTCTACTAAAATAATTCAAGGGCCGGCGTCTTTATGGGGGGTTGCTTTGTTACAAAATTGAATCTTGAGACAGTCACCTCCTCCAAGAGACTATAAGTGCCATGATGGACCATTATATCAGAGGGTATTCTTCACTTTCTTTAGCAAAAGATTTGTTTAGACTTTACACCCCGCCGCGTAGCGAGATGTGTTAGTTGTGTCTTTGCATCTCGTTACCCGGCGGGTTATTAACACTTGTGTGCGAACATGTTGGATTAACCTTATGAGCATTAATTCCTGGAAATTTTCTTGTTTTTTCCAGAGCTGAGCTCCGGCGGACCAATACAGACCCGGCGGTAGTTTTCACCCACCAGTCTCTGTCATGGCTACCGTGGCCCCAGTTTTTGCCCTGTGCATTACCCCTACTTGTGCTGGTATCCCTATTTTTGCACACACCCTTTGCATAAGGTGTGTTAAATGTCTAGACCGTTCAAGGGGTCTCTGGGTTATGCATAATTGTTCCTTTTGCTCTCAATGAGCTGTTAAAGTCCTTTGTGAAAATGATAAGACCGCGGCGGTAGCGTTGAGAGAGGTTCGACAACAGATGTCGGCCTACACTACCATTGTCGCGCATAAGTCACTTCAATGTGACAACGTCCCACTTTGGGATAGATTGCTGTCAGAACACCCTCCCCCTAAACGTTCCTCTAGAGTCACGAGTGTTAAGCCGACGGAGACTAGTCAGGGTTCTGTATCGTCTGCGACTACAACTAAACGCCCGAGAGAGCCTACACCCCCGGCATCCGCCTCCTCGTCGCGGGCGAGATCTAGGTCAAGGTCACCTCTCAGACACCAGTCATCTAGTCGTGCCTCTTCACCGGCGAGTAAGAAGAGTAAGACGGAAGGTTCCACCAGTGGTCACGGCGGAGATTCTTCCAGATCTAAGACTAGTTCGCGGTCACACCGCAGCCATAAATCCTCAAAAAAGGATTCACATCGGAAGTCCTCTCGACATTCCCCAAAGTCTAGTGCATCTCATCGTACCTCTACACCTGACAGAGTTTGTGTTACGGCCTCTGAGTCCAGTGCAGCGCCTGTCCCTAAAGAGGATTTGCCAATTAATATTTTAACCCTGGAAATGGAAAGTTCAGAAGGGTCAATAATTGAGAATGTTTCAGACTCTCAAGAGAGCGTAGGCCAGGGCCTCGGTGTTTGGCGGTTTGCCCAACCAGGGTCTGACCACCCACGTCCGACTCATACGAGTCACACAGTAGCCGACATCCACAGGGACGCGGCGATCCCATCCTCTATCCCAGACTTATCTTGGAAACAAGGTACCCCTGCCTCGGCGGGGTCTTCTCAGGAGGATCGGGAGGAAAAAGACGAAGTTTCAATACTTTCGGATATGGAAGGACAAGGGTCAGGCTCAGGCTTGGACGCCGCACGGGATAATAATGATTCTCCTGTAAGTTCTTCATCAAACCAGTTTGTTACAGCACAAGAAATTGATGGGTTGCTTACTCATGCTTTATCTAAATTTTTTGGTCAACAACAGGAAAACCCCACAATGGACTTGGGGGCTCCCTCGACAAGTTCTACGGTACGGCCTCTGATGACGTCAATTGATTTATCTAAGATTCCTAACCCTCCTACTCTGTCACCTGCAAGGAGCACTAAGCCTGCTACGGCGGCATTGACAACTTCAAATGTCAGGGTCATAACGGATGTTAATCCCCCCTCTAGACAAAGCGCCTCTTAGAAAGGTAGCTATGCCCCTGCTTTATGGGCCAGACGAGTCATGGGTTCTTTTGAACCCCTCTAAACCAGAGCTTGCCCAACCTACCTTGTCAGGGGAACTCCCGGTACCGCGTGAGTGGTTTATCCAGGGGAACAAGTCAAAGAAATTAAGGGCCATGGATGCCTTGGGTAATGTTCTGGACGTAAACATCAAGGCTATACCTAGTTATTATCACCAGGATTATTTTGTGTATGCTTCTAAGCCTGCTTTACCCCCTGCCTCAGCTTTAAAACTATTTTCAGACTGGTCTAAGCTGGATGGGTTTAATGATATTAAGACTCTGTCAGCTCTTACTCCTGAACTAGATTTACAGACCGTCACAGACGACGCAGCTAATCCAGTTTTGAAGGTGGGACAGTTGGGTCCAGGACCTTGGGTGGATTGGGAGGTAGAGGCTCAAAACTTTGCAACCACTTTCACTTCTAAATCTTCCCACCAGATCCCTCAGGACACACATTCATGGTTTTCCATGCCGGTGGGTTCTGCCGGCGGAGTCCCGGCAGCTTTGTTTGCATTCCTAGCTGCCCCTAAGATTAATCTTTGTGAACTGAAGGACCCGTTCACTACCCCTACCCCTACTCACCTAGACAGAGAATTTAGGCTACGAGGAAAAGCTTTTCGCCTGTTTTCACAGTACATAGTATCTCAGCAGGTGGCTAAGTCTTTACTACGGTCTACTCAGGCAATCGCAGACGCAGATGCTCGAAGATCAGTTGAGTTATCCCGGCGACTGATTCTTCAGTCGTCAATCCAATCCTTAGGTGACATACGCACCGCCTTGCTTGAGGCGGTGCGAGCACAACAAGATCTTAGGATGTCGTTAGTTCGCAAGCTACCTGATCGCATTGCTAACCAGGTGGTGATGTCACCAGTACTTACTCCATCTTTAATGTCCCCTGAAGTATGGCGAACGGTGTTCAATATGGCACAGGCCGTTAAGCACAGTCCCACCCCTTCTAAGAAACCTGCATTTAACTTCCCCAAACCCAGGCCTACTACTAAAGCCCAGCCAGGGGGATCTAAACCTTTTCTTCCGCCTAAGTCCTCCCACTCCCCCCAGGGTCAGTACAGGCATAGACAGAATAGGTTTTCAGGTCAGAGAGGACGCGGCCAAATTAAACCAGGTCAGGGCCAGTCTTCGGCCAACACCAGCCAGCCGGCGAAGCGGCCAGCACCAACCCCACCATCAAAAAACTAAAGTCTCTCTCACTCCCGGCGCCTACCTTAAGGCCGGAGGAACCGAGGGTAGTACAGCCGGCGAACCCTTGTCTGCTAACTGGGTCGTTCCGAACGTGTCACCAAGCATGGCCGTTACACACTTGGGCACGGATGGTGGCACGCAAAGGCATCACTTGGCAGTGGCTCCGGCGACCCCGATTACGTCAGCCGACAACGGCGAATTTTGTTTCTTTAGAGGTGGAGTCACTAGCCCAGGAAATGATTGCCAAGAATGTCATCATCCCGGTCCCCCCAAATTACCCTGTATTCACGTCCAAACTATTTTTGGTTCCCAAAAGGGACAGTGTTCAGATGAGGCCGGTCGTAGACCTGTCTTATCTGAATCTTCACATTCACAACGAATCTTTCAGAATGTTAACAGTTCACCAAATCAGGCTAACGCTTCCGCCGGGAGGTTGGATGTGTTCACTAGACCTGACAGACGCCTATTGGCACGTATCGGTCAACAAAAGATTTCAAAGGTTTTTGGCCTTACGGATCAGGCACCAAAATTTTGTTTTTCAGAGGATGCCGTTCGGTTTGAACCTGGCACCTCGATTGTTCACAAAACTAGTCCGGCAAGCCCTGATCTATCTATCTATCTATTGCCTGACGCCGTGATCCCCGAAGGGGTGGCCACGAACGAACCGCCCCCATGCACCTCTGTCCCCAGTCAGTCGACGCCCCTCCCCCCAACCAGCACCGCCTTCGTTCATGTAGTTCCTCACTCCATCCTTCCACCTCATATTCGGTCTACCTCTTCCCCTCTGTCCCTCCACCTCGCTCTCGTACACCCTCTTAGTCATTCTCTCGCTTTCCATACGTTCCATATGGCCGAACCATCTCAAGTTGTTCCTTTTCACACTTTCCAGCACATCTACCTCCACACACACCTCCCTCTTACTTCCTCATTAGTCTGTCTATCCCTCCATGAAACTCCGCACGCACTCCTTAAGTAATTCATTTCCACTGCTCTCACTCTTGGTCTGAGTCTCTCAACCAACGTCCATGCTTCGCTTCCGTAAGTCAGTGTCGGGATTACCACACTGTCATGCAAGGACTTCTTCACTTCCATACTGACCACCCTATTTCTTGTTACTGCTTTTAGCGTTCCTACAACCCTCTTCCCCTGTTGTACCCTCTCCCGCACCTCTTCATCCATAGTCCCATCTTTACTCAACACACTGCCCAGATACTTAAAAGAGTTGACGATCTCCATAGCCTGACCGTTCAGCTTCACCTCACACTCTGTGACTTCACCCCTTTCGAAGACCATAACCTTGCTCTTCCCCGTATTTACCTTCAAATTCCGTTTTTCGCACACTGTTCCAAACTCATTTACCAGACCCTGCAACTCCCATTCATTATCACTCATCAGAACTGTATCATCCGCAAACAGCAGTATAGGTAGCTTCCACTCAATTCCCTCCCTTTTCAGCGATACACCAACATTCACTGCTCTTGATAGTATTTCTTTCATGACTCCATCCATATATACAGTAAACAACCACGGGGACATCACACCCCTGTTTCAAACCAACATTCAGGTCAAAGAACTCGCTCTGCTCACTCTCCACACGTACTGCCGCCTTTGCACCCTCATACATGCTCTTCACTGCTTTCAGCAACTTGCCCTCTACTCCGTATATTCTAAGTACTTTCCACAAACCTTCTCTATCCACTCTGTCATAGGCCTTCTCCAAGTCCATAAAGGCAACATACACCTTTGTTTCTTCTCCAGATACTTCTCCACAACACAATTCAGGGTAAAAATCTGATCTACACATCCTCTTCCCTTCCTAAAACCTCCCTGCTCGTCGCCTATCCATTTCTTCTCACTCTCACTCTCTCAATCACTACCCCACTGTATACCTTCCCTACTACGCTTAGAAGACATATTCCTCGGTGGTTACCACACACTCCTCTTTCCCCTTTGCCCTTATAGGGGGGTATTATGCCAGTCTTCCAGTCATCGGGTGCACTCCCCTTCTCCCATGCTAGTTTGCACATTTTCCATACCCATTCTATCACTATCTCACCGCCATACCTCAACATTTCCCCACACACTCCATCTGTTCCTGGTTAAAACAAGGGATCAGAGTGTTGTGGTATCTGGACGACTGGCTGGTGGTGGCAGAGACACAACAATTATGCATAAAACATGTCAATATCATTTTAAATCATGTCAAAACTCTAGGCTTCAAGGTAAATCTGGTAAAGTCAAACCTTGTTCCCTCACGAGTAATTCAGTGGATAGGGCTGGTCTGGGACACCGCTGCTCTCACTCTGAGTCAGAGTGTGGACAATCGCAACAGATTTCGCAGGAAACTGTTCAGGTTTCTTCACAGTCTGACTACGACACGAAGGGTCTGGGAGTCTCTGGTCGGCTCTCTCAACTGGATTCAACTAACTGTCAAGTTGGGCCGGTTGAAAGTAAAACGATTAATATTGGAAGGCAACAAATATTTCCCGCTCTTACCGGCGGGAAAATTATGGCCCATCCCGAAATTAATCCACACCTTACTAGCGGTCTGGGCGAAGAGGGAAACATTGCACTCAATAATGTCATGGACCTCTCCTCCACCAACGGTATGGGTAGACACGGATGCGTCAGGCACAATAGGTTGGGGATTTCAGTCAAATCAGGGGCACCAGGGTCAGGGGCTTTGGTCCCACTTAGAAATCTCGCACATCAATGTCAAAGAATTACTAGTCCCCTTATATTTCCTTCAGGCTCACGGCCCGGCGTTACGGGACAAGTCGGTGGCCTTCAGAATGGACAATCTGAATGCAGTCCACTGTATTCAGAAACAAGGGTCAACGAGGTCAAGGAAGTTGCTAAACGTGTCGGAAGAGATTTTTGCTCTAGCCAACAGTCTAGATATTTATCTGCACGCATCTTATCTCCCAGGCGTAGCGAACGTCTGGGCAGACGCTCTGTCCCGGCGACAGAGCACGACAGTAGAATGGGAGCTCAAGCAACCCATTTTCAACCTAATGATTGCAGAGCTCTCCCATCCACAAGTGGATCTTTTTGCGTCCGAGGAGACTCACGAACTCCCTCTATACCTCACCCGCCGGGCGAAAACGCCGGCGGGGGGGCCAGACGCCCTAGTGACAGACTGGAACAGATGGAGCTCCATCTATCTGTTTCCGCCGCCAGATGCGTCACTAATGTGCCACGTAGTGAACAAACTACGAGATTATCGAGGCTTAGTCTCGCTAATCGCGCCACTGTGGCCGGCGCAGTTGTGGTACCAGCAATTGAAAATGTGGTGCCCGGACCCGGTATCGCTCCCGGTCGGGTATTTCCACTTAGACGCGATTGGCAACCTCGCGACCTCGCTGACTTTTGCATTATGGACATTCAGGAGGCCATGTGGCTAGCACCATACGGTAGAGATGTGACAAATAAATTACTTAATCAATATACTCAGTCTACAAAACGACAGTATCAATCACATTGGCAAGCCTTTACTTCTTGGATCGTTAGGACAGAACAAACTGTACCCTCAGTGGCATTAGTTTTTAATTATTTAAATTATCTGTTTGAGCAGAAACGTTTATCTGTGGTAACATTAACAAATCACTTAACTGCGATTAGAGTGCCCTTTTTAGACCTTACGAGTCTTTCCATACCGGTAGCGGAGGAAACAGGTTTTATGAGAGCATGTTTTAAACTCCGCCCACCTCCCCGTCAGCTCATGCCTACTTGGTCTCTGGACAAAGCTTTGTCTTTGCTTCACTCTCGTCTGTACCAAAATACTGCAGACTTTGCATTACTCTTAAAAAAGGCGGTTTTCCTTTTGGCTTTAGCCACCGGAAACAGAGTGTCTGAGCTGACGGCGATGAGCAACACACCTAATTGTCTTAGGTTTGGTAGACTTAATGAATGTATTTCCATTGCACCCTCCCCAGGTTTTGTAGCCAAGAATGAGCATAGTGCACACGTGTTTTCTGAGTTCACGGTGCCGGCGTTAAAAAGGGGAAAGGTGCATCATAATTTATGTCCAGTACAAGCTCTAACCAAATATTTGAGAGTAGCTCCTCAAAACCCCCAAGGTGCTTTATGGGTAGCAAGTACGGGTAAACGCTTACTTAAACGGCGATTAGCCTCTCTTCTGGTAGAAGTCATTAAAGAAAGTAATCCCGGCGTTGTGGGTCAGGCCCACGATTTACGCAAATGGGCAGCCTCTTTACGTTTCCTGAAATTTTTTCAGTTGAAGACATAGCGTCCACGCAGTTGTGGGCGTCTAATCATAAGTTTCTGTCTAGATACTTGTCAGTTGCTCTAGAAAAACATTCCTTACCATGTATAGCTTTAAGGCAGAGGGTCTAGGTGGCCCTGCAGTCACTTTTGTTTACTTTCACGGGAAAGGGGGGGGGGGGTGCAGTCAGTTGACACAGGACACCCTAGACCCCGCCGGAGTATGAGAGCTGTGATACAATTTAAGGTTAAAATGTGTTATGAAAATTTCTCAGTGAGAAATTGTGCTAGTACAATGGTAAGTACAAAACAACGGTGTTGTTAGAGTAGTTTAGCTGCGAAAGCAATTTAATTTTAGAATAATGGAGTTCCTTTGCAATTTATATCCAAGTTTATGTTGGGGTTTATTATGTGCACATGTAAACTTATAACTTGTTATTTTTTGTCACCACTCGTTGAGTGGGGTGCCTTTGTAACTACAGATCTGTGTTCAGAATCTTCAGGGTTACCCATTTTTTGTCAGGCAGGCTTCTTTGAAGCACGCACCTGTCTGAACCCCCTTTTTCTTGTATTTGTTCGGCTACGCCGTTATTAAATATATTTTCAAAGTAAGAATACTATGTGGTTGTTTTTATTATCTGCTTTTCTAGAGTTATGATATGACTACGAATGTCCCCCTCCAGTCTTATAAATCAGGCATGTTCGTCAATGATGGAGGGGCCACTAATAAATTATAGGTTTGACTCCGGTAAGGAGATAAAGAAAACCTAATATTTAGTAGTGGCCCCGTAATCATTGACGACTGGGGCCCTCCCGACCGTCCCCTTCCCATTCGTTGATGTATTAACACCTTACGAGCGGCCTATGCGGTTTATTTATATGTACCGCCCAGCGGGGTGTTTTTAGCCAAAATAGGGCTGTTTACGTGATCATTTTCATGCCTAAATAAGACCCAGAACGTAAAACAAGTACCTATCCCTGAAAGGGCATAAACAGAGCTTTCGAATGACACCATAACGATCCTTTTATGATGGCTAGTTTTCTTGCAATAACCGTGCAACGCGAGTGCAAAAAGCATGTAATTAGCCACTTTCCCGATACAATTCCTTATATAGCGAGTGAGAGAGGGAGGAGGGAGCTGGGATTCTTGTCAGTATGTTCGCCGCGGTGGTCTGGAGCAATCATACGCTCGCTACTCTCCTGCCACCACTTGTCTCTCTCTCTCAGCAACATTACGTGCTGAAATTGCCACTCGACCTATGTCGAGCGCCGCCACATAGTCCAGCTTTATTTAACTCGACTTATGTGGTGAGCCGCTAATTAAGGGTTAAGGATTTTGGTTTACTTGATATGTCAGTGAAGGAAGAATGACGCCTGAATCAGCGTCTGGTCAGAAATCCACACAAGTACATCCACGATATGATGGAAAGCTTATTGGATAGTTATTCTTATTTTCTTTTTCTTTTTATTTTTTACAAAGTTTTTTCGTAGTGAGAACCCAATTCATAATGACTGAAGCCATGAGTGAGGTCGCGTGCGCTCATGATGAAGGCTCCTCAGTTTTTAAATGCTCTGCGCGGTAGATTCAAAACTACGGCGGATTAGTGTTTGAAGAGGATGCCTTATGTAATAGGCATGTTCGTCAATGATTACGGGGCCACTACTAAATATTAGGTTTTCTTTATCTCCTTACAGGAGTCAAACCTATAATTTAGCGAAAATGTTAGCGAAGAGTTCAGCTTTGTCAGACGAAGAAGTACAAAGGAGTACACAGGAGTAAAGGAAATCAAGCAACAACAGATCTAGTGACCCTTCTAGGTTGCTTGTCCTCCAAAATACTGAGGACCAAGTGTCCAAACAGTGGTTTAGATTGGGTAAGGGAACATTGGAAAGGGAATTACTGCCCTGGAACTAATGTCCGTGGCAGGATTAGGAAGTTAGTAGGGGACAGATGGGTTAGTAACTGAGGGGGGGATAAAATAAAGTTATTCATTTACAAACGCAGTCAGTCGCGGGTTTGATGCGAGATATTTGTCTATGCGGAGTATAAATGAATCAAAGCTGATACAGTCTATAACGTTTCGGGGAAGCCCATTCCACAAGTTGACAACTCGATTGAAGAAGAAATTCTTAGATTCGTGTGAGTTAAAAGATTTACCAATATTTTTGCAACCGTTTCCCCGCGTGTAATTAGATTGGTCGATAGTGAAGTACTTACTACAGTTCATATTGTCGATACCTTTGATGATTTTGAACACTTGAATTAAGTCACCTCTTAATCTGCGCTGGGTTAAAGGAAATAGATTTAATTCTCTAAGACGCTCTTCGTATGGTTTGTTCTTTAGGCTAGGTATAATTTTGGTAACTCTACGTTGAACTCGTTCTAGCTTGTTTATATCTTTTTGGTAATAAGGGCACCAGGATTGAACGCAGTATTCCAGAAGAGGGCGGACTAAGGAATTGTAAAGGGTTAGGATAACTTCTTTGGATTTATGCTCAAATGACCTGCCTATAAAGCCAATTATTTTGTTTGCCTTCTTAACAACTTCTGAACATTGTTGACTCGGTTTTAGGTTACTCGATATTGTTACTCCCTGATCGGTTTCTCTGTTTACATTCTTAAGCTGAGTGCCATTCATCGAATAGTTTGCTTTCTCATTTAGGTATCCGATATGTAGTACTTTACATTTATCCGTATTGAAACTCATCTGCCAAATTTGGGCCCAACATGACAATTTATCTAGATTGTGTTGCATATCCTCAACTTGTTCTTTTGAGATTACGCTATTTGCAATTTTTGTATCGTCAGCAAATTTTGAGATTGTACAGGTGAGACCCTCATCTATGCCATTGATGTAAATTAGAAAGAGAATTGGTTCTAGTACCGATCCCTGGGGTACCCTTCTACTTACATTGGTCCATGTAGATGCCTTACCGTTTATGACTACTCTTTGCTTTCTGTCGCTTAGCCAATTTTCTATCCATTTGAACACACTGTCTTGTATTCCATGCGCTTTTAGTTTTAGCAGCAAACGTTTGTGGGGAACTTTGTCAAAGGCCTTTTGAAAATCAAGGTATATAATATCTACAGCTTTACTCTCTTCGTAGAGGTTGAGGATATCGTGGAAGAAGTCTAAGAGGTTTGTTAAACAGGAACGTTTTTTACGAAAGCCGTGTTGAGTATCTTTAAGTATGTTATTTTCCTCTAAGTGATTTACGAGTCTGTCTCGTATGACCTATTCTACCATTTTACATACAACTGAGGTTAAGCTAATTGGACGATAGTTACTGGGTAGGGATTTGCTGCCTTTTTTTAATATCGGTGTTACGTTGGCTAGCTTCCACTGATTAGGCATAGTTCCAGACTGCAAGGATTTATTGAATAGTAATGTCAGTGGTTTGGAGAGCTCATCCTTAGCTTCCTTTAGAACTCTAGGCGAGATTGTATCAGGTCCAGGTGTTTTATTTACCTTGAGTTTATCTAAACAATTCAATACTTCTCTCTCTAACGGTGATATTGCTTAGAACATCTGAATTATCAATCTGAATCGGCGATGGTGTAGGGATATCACTGAGGTCTTCTGCAGTAAAAACTGATCCAAAGAAGGTATTGAGGGCATTACTCATTTGTACTTCGTCTTTGGTGTATTGTCCATGTTCATCGACTAACGGTCCAACAGTTGAAGTAACTACTTTTTTCTTTCTGATATAACTATAGAATTCTTTCGGGTTTGTTTTACTTTGATTCGCAATATGTAACTCTAAGGTCTTTTTACTTTGCTTAATTAACTTTTTGGCTTTGAGTCGTAGCTCTACAAATTTCACCCGTTCTTCGTCATTTTGTGAGTATTTTAATCTATCATTAGTAAATTTTTTAGCAAGCAGGCTGTTTGAAATATCTTTATTCCACCATTTGGGCTTATTATTATGGCCTGTACACCGTATTTTCGATGGTATGCAGTCTTGCACTGCTTTTAGGTAAGTGGTTTCGAATAACTTCCAAGATGTATTTATGTCGTTATTGTTAACCCGGGAGCTGCGGGGAGACTCTTAAGAGTTCCCCCGGCGGACTGCGGGGAGACTCTTAAGAGCAGAGCATTTGAACGCGTACCAAAACCGCGCGTTTATAGCCAGGCGGCTGAAAATTGGTGTGGGTATAGTACTACATGTCAACTCTCGACACCACCCCGCCAAACGCTCGCCCCGCACTCATGCAAGCACCACCGCGCCAGTAACCACGCACTAGTCATGGAGCCCACACGTCCCTCACGCTCGCTCCCTGATGACACAACCAGCCCTCCTTCTGGTGGTGTTAGCCGCCGTGGAAGTCAGAGGGTGGCTGCTAAAGACCCTAGCTACCAGTACGATACGCCCTACAGCTCGGAGGACGAAACACCTGCACCCAAAGCACGAAAAACACGTGCAAGCACGACAAAGGTGCAGAGGTCATTGGTGTTTCGGGACACTGCCACCACGACCCAGGCCACTGCAACAACCACTACCACCACCACTGCCACCACTGCCACCCCTGCCGCCCCTGCCACCGGTACCAGCGACGCAGGAGGCCGCCCTAGGGCTGCAGAACCTGCGGGGGCAGGAAAAATTAAAGGCACGGGCGTAGGGAAGAGAACCCGTACGCCAGCCACAGTGCCCCTACCACCACCACCACCACCAGCCGCCCCTGGCCCGGCTGCCCCTGCCGCCCCTGCTGCCCCTGCAGCCCCTGCTGCCCCTGCCCCTGCCCAAGGAAAAGGGAAGGGGAAGGGGAAAGGGAGAGGGAAAGTGACTGCTGGCCCTGCTGGCCCTGGTGTCCCTGCCAGCCCTGCTGCCCCTGCTGCCCCTGTTGCCCCTGCCGCCCCTGCCGCCCCTGCCGCCCCTGCCCAAGGAACAGAGAGAAGGGCGACAGGCACCACCATCATCTTGCCATCAAGGCCACGCACCACTGCTGCCCCTGCCGCCGCCCCTGCCGCCGCCCCTGCCACCGCCTCTTCTGTCCCTGTCCATAAGACTCCCGCACGTGCAAAAGTGACCCGGAAAACTCTGACACCATCAAAGTATGCCGCCCTGCTGTTTGATGGTGATTCGCAGGACATTGGCAGCCCGGGTTTCGACGACGAAGCCCTAGCACGGGACCAAGGGTGGGGGGATTTGGGAGTGGACAGTGGGAGTGAGTCCGACGTCGGTGACGAGAATGAGGAAGGGCATCGTCTGTCAAGTGAAGAGGAGGGTGATGATGATGCAGTGCTGTATCGCGACCATGGAAGCGATATTTCAGACGATGAAGGCGACGCAGACGACATTCCGATCCCTGGGCTGCCTTCGTTCGATTGGTCCGACGGGGTCAATTTTGTACCTGACGTGCCCCAGTTCAATCCTGGGACGTCAGGAACAACTGACGACTGGCCCTGTGACGATCAAGCGAACGAAAGCGACTTCTTCCTCGCTTTTTTTTATATGGAGGTAATGACGTACATCGTTGCCCAAACAAACGCCTACTACAGGTGGGTGTTTGGCAGATTGGACGTCCTTTCTCCAAAAGCGAGAATACGAGGCTGGGTGGATACGACTGTGGAAGAATTTATGACGTTCTTTGCCTTGTTGTTCCTCATGCCTCTGATCAAGAAGCATGTGTTGCAACACTATTGGAAGCACGACCCTCTCATCGCCACCCCAACTTTCAATAAGTTCATGACTCGTGACAGATTTTTGTTGCTGCTAAGATTTATGCACTTTGCAGACAACGAAAATCCTAACAGGATTGACAGGATATGGAAAGTTTGGGATGTGTTCACCATGTTGTTGGAGAGGTATAGGAAATACTTTTACCCCTTCCTCAATTTGGTGATTGATGAGTCGCTCGTGCTCTTCAAAGGACGTCTTGTTTTCAAGCAGTATATCCCCTTGAAAAGGCATAGGTTCGGAATCAAGCTCTTCGTTTTGTGTGACTGCGAAACTGGAATAGTGCTTGACATGATCGTGTACACAGGCACTGACATTGACATACCGAAAGCCGCTGCCAATGACCCCATGGGCATGTCAGGTGCCATCGTCAGGAAAATGTTGGCACCTTACCTGGGCAAAGGCCACATCATCTACACTGACAACTGGTATACTTCTCCTGCTCTCTGCCAGTTTCTTCATGACAACCAAACGGGGTCAAGTGGGACTGTCAGAAAGACAAGAAAGTTTATGCCAAAGTTCACAGGTAATGTCATTCCTCTCACAGATGCCTCCTCCAGTGACACACCTTCAGAAGATGACCTGGCCCAGGAACACCGCGAGAGGCATGTGCGAAGAAGGCGACGAAAGGGGCAGAAATTCAAGCAGCTCGAGAAGTGTGGGAAACTGATAGCCCTGAAGTTGAAGGATAAGCGAGACGTCCACCTGCTTTCCACCGTCCACACAAGTGCCCAGATGGATTCTGGCAAAATCCACTACCGAACCAGGAAGACCATCTACAAGCCCGACATGGTAGTGGACTACACTAAGAACATGCGCCTGGTGGACAAGTCTGACTGTCAGCTGTCAGGCGTTGAGTGTCTGAGGAAAACTGTGAAGTGGTATCACAAGCTCTTCCTCCACCTAGTTGATATCACGATGCTCAACGCCTACAACTTGTGGTTGGTGAAGAAGGATAT
The DNA here is from genome assembly GCA_032716605.1 of Paralithodes platypus. Lineage (NCBI taxonomy): Eukaryota > Metazoa > Arthropoda > Malacostraca > Decapoda > Lithodidae > Paralithodes > Paralithodes platypus. Next base: position 20,151,893 of record CM064482.1, read on the forward strand.
GTCCCCAAACCAGAAGCTGAAATTCCGGGAGTTCGTGTACAACGTCGCATACCAACTCCTGGAGAAGTATGGCACCACCACTCACAGACGTACGGCATGGCGTGGGGATCACGTTCCTGACCGCATCCAGCTGGGTGTCGAAAGACACTACCCAATCAACACCGAGATGCTTGGCACTCGTCGCAGGCAGGCGCAGTGCACCGTCTGCAGCACCAGTGTCAGGAAACCCCATGTCACCAAAAGAGTCACCTCAATGTGCGCCGAGTGCAAAGTTCCACTCTGCCTGGGTGACTGCTTCAGGGACTACCACACCTTCAAGAATTATTGAGTGTCGCCCTGCCCTGCCCTGCCCTGGACTCGCCCCGTGCCCTGCCCAGGACTCGCCCCCTGCCCCGCCCTGCCCTGGACTCACGCCCTACCTTACCTGACCTGACCTAATTGATCACGCTACCTCATAATGTAACATATATATTATATAATGTATAAGTTCCAAAGATGTCCCTGTGATATAGCTTTTACATTATATAATTGTATGTTTCATTATTTAGTTTATAAGTTTCAAAGATTTACATGTAATATGCCTTATTTTTTTAGTATATCAATATATATGTTTGTTATTAGCCTAAGTAATGTGTATATATTTATTTTCTTACCTCAAATGAATTGTACAAATATAAATATGTTTCAATAAATCCTGTCAAACCTACTAAGATAATAAAATAAAACAATATAAAAAAAACAAAAACAAGGTCATGTCATTGTATTCTTACAATATGATATAGTCTATGAATATTTCATATTGTTTGAATACAATGGCATGATCTTGTAAAAAAAAAAAATTATCAAAAAATTTCTAGACAATATAAAACCTTCCCCATAACCCCCTCCTGGATTCGATCCCACTACCCTACCACACTTTGAGTTTTCCAGTCCGCGACCTTACCAACCATGCCACAGGAGCTCATACCAAATATCACTCAAAACTTTGTGTCTACAATCGAAATGACAATATAAAAACAAAAATTAATTATCCCACCAATTTACATTTGTAAATTGATGGGATTATCAATTATATCATGCCAAGGTTTATAAAAGTTTGTCTCTGTCAAGAATTAGTAATTATTATAACTTTATTCTGTCAAAAATTGCCCAAACACTCAGCAAAATTGCCCCTCTCAGTGTGACTCCACTCATTTTCACACTCTCAAGCGGTGACCCTTGCCGCTCCTTGATGCTCCAGCTACAGCAGCTCTGTCTGGGAACAAAATTGGTATAAATACAATAATGGATAAAATACTCTTCACAAATACATTTGTATTGTCTAATATTGTAAATAAAAATTAATAATAACTGTGTGGGTGTCGAAAATTGCTCAACCAGCTTTCTTATGTCTCGCCTACGCGTGTATATTGGATTATACATAGTCATGACTGTCATACAAATAATTGCAGTAGGTCTCGAATATACATTTATATTGCATATTACTTGGAAATAAATAAATATAAGTTTCTCTCGTGGCAATCTACCCTTTCGCAAGTGTAAGGAGACACCAGTCTATATTTAGCCCTCTATCACAAAAGGCAATCTGCCTGTGTTTACTGACCACCCTCGCTGGTGGTCTATAATATAGTACTTTATTTACAGTCAATGGCCTACATGTTTCTGTGGTACTTCACATGTGTCTAAAATGCAATGTCTGCTTGCATAAAAATGCAATTCAATGCAATGCAAGTCCATTTATACGTACGACATACGCATGTCTCAGTTTCTCTCTCTCTCTCTCCATTCCTGACTCATGTTATTGTAGAACTCTTGGTGGCAACGAACACCAGACACCTGGTAGACATAAGGTTCAAAATCCCAAGACATCCATACGCCTCGGGCGCCTCCACAATTATCACAAAGCTGGCTATCTATCTAGAGATCTGCCTGCCTTCCTTCTCTCCACGACTCACTCACTCACTCACTCCCTCCCTGCTAGCCTCCCTCCTACCCAGCCACCCCCACCCACCCTTTCAGGCTTCTGTCTGCTAGAAACACATTCACAATTTGCTTAAATATCGCATCAATTGGGCTATATGCGGTATATTCCTTGTTATATGGGACGCCTACATACGTACACGTCTTTATTATAGCATGACAGTGCTCTAAATACAAGATTTACGTGATATTTATGGCGTAACACACCCTCTCCCCCTTTCATTCCCAGCACAACTCACTCACACCTTGGTTCACGCATAGAAACTCATTGATAATGTGCGTAAATATCGCATGAATTGGTCTATATGCGGTATATATTTTGATATATGGCACGTATACATACGTACAAGTCTGTATTATAGCATGACAGTGCTCTACGAGATATAAGTGATATGTATGGCGTAAACCACACTCTCAGCTCATAAATTTCCGCCAAACCTCCAACACATCTTCATTCCCGCCCAAAAATTATCTTATAATTCCCTTATATATTGCAATTTTTGGTCACTATGAGGCATATTCATTGTTATATGGGTGGCCTACACACGTATACATACTCTACATAGCCTAAAAGGGCTCAAAAAAGGAGATATACGTGATAATACGCGGTAACCCACCCCCTCCTCCCTCTCCTTCTATCCCCTGGGCGCGTGAAAATTCGGCAGGGAAATCTCGCCGCTCGATGACAATCTAGCCGCGCGGTGCCATTCGCTCCACATTTTTCAACTACGGACCGTTCCCCCACCCCCCCCAGATTTTGTTTGGGGGTCAAATATATATGGGCCGATGCACGCAAACATTCCCTACACGATTATGTACTTTTTATCGAAATTGGCAATGGGTCCCAAAATCATCATAGGTGCGCACAGTCTTACCCTGTAGAAAACCCCCTGTGCGCCGCGGAGAGGTTAATTAAAAAGCTCCAGTCAGTTTCTTTAACCCGTTGAGCCCCGGCTAGTTATAATATTTTGTTCACCCCAGTCCCAAGCCATTTTCACTTATTTTTTTTGGTTTGCTAAAATGGAAGACAAGGATGAGAAATGAAAAAAAAAAAAAAAAAAATTACCTCTGCCATTTTTTTTTTGGGGGGGAGGGGGCCGGTGGGGGGTTGGGGGGGGGGGGAGCCTCAAAAAAATTTGTTGAGCCAAAATGGAAGAGAATGGTGAGAAATGAACACAAAAATAAAAAAAAACTCATTTCGGTCATTTGGGGGGCGGGGGGGGGGGGTTTCAATAGTTCGTCTCCCCCGCATGACCACCCGCCCGGGAGCACTAGGGTAAAAACTGAGTATGGCATTGTACGGCATACATCCTAAGGAGTATCTCACATAAATCTCAAGCCTCTAGCTCCCATACGACCTGAGTAATGAAGGTTCAAAGTGGCGGTGAACTAGGGGTGTAAACTATCCCCACTAAGCCCACCACCACCAGCCGCGCGGCTGTCTCGGCCCGCTCGCACCTACTGGCCCAGCTCCCACACACACTACGGTACCTCCCCCTCCTATTCTCCCGCCATTTCCTACCTTACGAGCCACGTAAGTGTTTTTTATATGTAGGACGCACGTGATGCGTCGCTGGGAGTTGGTGATCAAAGACTGCCGACGCAACACGTGCGACGCTGGGTCTCAACGGGTTAAACATATCTCTAAGTTTATGGAAGTTTGCTTTCTTGAAATTAGGGACTTTTTCGATGCTACTATTTGGTTCGTTACTAGTAAACTTTAAAGTGAAAGTTATCGTACGATGGTCGCTGTTACTGAATTCATCACCAACATTCAAATTCTCTATTAATTCTTCTTTTGTTGCAAGTACAATGTCAAGAACGTTATTACCACGGGTCGGCGTTCGAACAAATTGATAAAGCGAACTCTCTCGCAAGTTCGTACACAAGTCATGTCCGGAGTGTGAAGTAAGAGTGTCGCCCAACTTGGCTACAGGTAAATAAAAGTCACCAAAAATTACGGTATCTTGTGAGTTACTTACATCTGCAATTTGTTCGTAAATTTCTCGGTCAGTTTGCACTGATTGAGCTGGAGGTCTGTATATTAATGCAAGTATTATTTTTGTACCTTTATTATTCTTTATTAGCACAAAAGATGTGTCGACGTTCACAATTTGAGGTTTTGACAAGAGTTAAGATTTAAGACTTTAAGTTAAGACTTTCTTTGATATAAATTAAATTGCCACCTCCATTTCGATTTATTCGGCTTTTCTCAAACATTACATAACCGGGAAGTGAATACTCTGCTAAAAAGTCTCTATCTTCTGTATTGAGCCAAGATTCTGTTATGCCAATCACATCATAATTTTCTGTAAACACTAGCTCCTATAAATCTGAAAATGTATTGCATATGCTCGAGCGTTTGCATAGAAAACCTTTAAATTTGTTATTTTAGAACTCACGGAACGCTCTTTAATAATATTTTTGGTTCTTGTCGGATCTACATTTATGCTCATGGCTGTCCTCGGTCCTCGCTGTCTTCGGTCCTAATGGCTGGTGGTCCTTGGTTGCCTCTGTTTTTTTCTTGGCGTTGGATGATTTATGTCACTGCTTATGTCACAAGTGATGGTGGTGCCGTCAGAGTGAAAAAGAGGAGGGAAAGACTAAGAAGAATTTTTTTTGGAGAGGTTTTTGGCTAGATGCCAGAAGGCTTGGGAAGAGCTAGAGTTGGATAGTTCAGTGCATTTATTATTGATGAATAGATGTTTGGCGAGATGAAGAACAAATTTGGATTAATTCCGGTCAGAAACATAGGAAGTATGAGATTCTTGCGTTTGAAGGCGACGGTACCGTTTGAATTCTTCCTCCTTGTTGCGGACAGCAGTAGAACAAGCGTGAGTAAACCAAGATTTGTTTTCGTTAGATTGAGAGAAAGAAAATGGAATGTATACTTCCATGCCCGAGAGGATTACCTTGGTAATGCGTTCAGCACTCAACGAGGGTCTCCGGCCACGGAAGCAAAAATCATTCCATGGGTAATCAAAGAAATATTGCTGAAGAGCCTCCCAGTTTGCAGTGCCAATGTGCCACAAGCGCCGCCGGCTGGGAGGATCGGGTGGCCGTACTGGACAGATAGGAGAGGTGACAGGTATAAGTTTATGGTCGGAGGAGCCCAAAGGAGAGAACAGATTGACAGTATAAGCAGAAGGGGTAGAAATAAGTCAAGAATGTTGGGCCGATCTCCGAAGCGATCCGGGATATGAGTGGGTTGCTGGACTAACTGCTCTAAGTAATTTAGGATAGAAAAGACGTAGACTTGTTCACCAGGTTGGTCAGTAGAATGAGAGGAGAGCCTTTAGCGGTGGTGAACGTTGACATTTCCTAGGAGGGAGATTTCTGCGAAAGGAGAGATGGATAGATCGTGTTCTATTTTGATTTTGGATAGTCAAAGAATTTTTGATAGTCAGTAGTATTAGGGAAGAGATACACAACGCAGAAATATTTAGTTTGAGAGTGACAAGAAAGCTTTAGCCAGAGAGTACCAGGTACCCATCTACCAACACGGATATAGCCAGCAATCACCTCAACACAACCTGGACACATACATACGCACAAAGACAGGCACACACACACACACACACAAATATACGCATATACTCGGACACACACATACTCACGAACTTGCACTCAAACATAAACACACACACACACGCATACACACGCACACTACGTCGTTGCTTCATAAATGTATGTGCAAAAGTAAAGACTCCAACAAGTGAACCATTTATTTTTGTTTTCATTCAGACAAACATTAATATATAAAGTAATCAAAGGGCAGTAAAGTAACTTATCGATGCCAATAACATAAAGAAGAATGTGTACAGTCGTTGGAATAAGATCTTTACCACCCTGTGCTTTTCATTATTTCTTATTTATTCATTATTACATAAAAAACTAGTTAATGAACAGTTATGAAATCATTGTTAATTAGTAATTCACTCAACAGTTAATACAAATGTGACAACAGAGAGTTTATTCGAAATATGATTATTGCAATTTGCTTTGCATAATGAAAATGAAGGGGTGGTAAAACACGTATTCCGACGACTGTACGTGAAGTCAAAACATAATATTGACAAGAAAATAAACATCCAACAACAACGTCACACAATATACCCTTCCCTACCCGCAATTAAGGGGAGATGGTCGGGTTTTCTGGGCACCCTTCTCTCTCATGGTTAGCATATTTAGTTATCAGATATTAAGACGTTTGGCCCATTAGTTTGCCGATTTTAAGATCTTTCGCCCCTTTTCTTTGTCAATATTAAGACTTTTCATGTCATTTAGGTGTCGATTCTTTTCCTGGCGAGCGACAGCGAGCTTGTAATTTAAGAGGAACCTGCCTTCGGCCGGGACACTTTTCTATCGAATAACATACAAATTAATCTTGAAGGAGGGTCTTGGGGGGTGTTTTATAAGCTTGATGGAAGTCTAGGGAGCAAACTAAAATATACAAAAAATAGTATATAGATATATACATAAGGAAATAAATACGCCCATCCTAGCTTAACCCTTCCTACCCGGGCTGTCTTACCCAATGACGGTCGCCCCTAACCGGGCGAAATGGCTGAAAAACGTCTAGGCCTAGGTTACCGTATTTATGTTTATTTTCACTGCTAGAACTTTCCCACTCATCTATAATCGTAGTGCGGTTTTCAATCTGTATTTTGGCGTTGAGTAGAGCTCTGTAAGTCAACTGGTTCAGTTGTGATGACGATTTCAGTGGAGCCAATATTGCAGAGATGTTGCCAATATGGGGGCTTTTCAAACACTAATTTCGTCTGACGTCAGAACAATAACATTGAAGAGTCTTCTCCTTCTTGTTTTCGGAGGTGCGGTGACGCAACGCTTGGGTTTGTTGACATACGTCGTACGCACGGCGTTCAGACCAAGCTTAATTAGGCTATTAAGCTGCTGCCTTAGGTAAGGCATACCGGATAGCGGCCCTACTTTCGAGCTGTCCTTACCTAAGGCAGACCGGGTAGGAAGGGTTAATATGAGAATGGAGTGAGGGATAGGATGGTAATTATGGAGGGATAGTGAGGCAGAGGGAAACCTATGTAAGTGTAAACCGACGGTCAGCTATCGGTCAATCTGTAGCACAAATGATCGTATTGTGATCATATTTATTAAGGGGGCCCACCTCGTTTTTGTTTTCTCTCTCTCATGGTTGCATCAATTCAGCCCCATTCAGCCTACTGTTTTAAGTTGTTTATCCTCATCCAGGTGTCGATATTTTCCTGGCGAGCGGTAGCGAGTCAGCAGTTTTTGTAAATGTTTTTGACAGCAGGCAAAATTTGTACATTTGTTTACAGAAACAAATTTCCGGCGAAGCCGGATTTCAGCATACAATGCTAGCGAGCAATAATCGACACCTGGATGGGGATAAACGTCTTAAAACAGTAGGCTGAATGGGGACGAATGGATACAAGCCAGAGAAAGAGAAAAGGAGACAAATCAAAGCAATTCATGGGGCCTTAAGGTATTGGAAAGTGGAAGTGCACTCCGTCATTTAGAGTCCTTCATCCACGTATATGACGCAGGTGGAGGGGATGAGTTATAGGTGGTGCAGGGTGGAGGGAGGGAGGGAGGAAGGGGAAGTTAGGTGGAGGATCGAGGGAGGAGGTAGTAGTAAAGAGAGAGAGAGAGGGGGGGTTGAGGTGGAGGGTGGAGGTGAAATAGGTGGAGGTACAAAGGAGTACAAAGGAAATCAAGCAACAACATATCTAGTGACCCTTCTAGGCTGCTTGTCCTCCAAAACACTGAGGATCAAGTGTCCAAACCGTGGTTTAGAGAAGGTAAGGGAACATTGGAAAGGGAACTACTGCCCTGGAACTAATGTCCGTGGCAGGACTAGGAAATTAGTAGGGGACAGATGGGTTAGTAACTGAGGGGAGGGTAAAATAAAGTTATTCATTTACAAACGCAGTCAGTCGGGGGTTTGATGCGAGATATTTGTCTAGGCGGAGTTTAAATGAATCAACAGTGCTGCAGTCTATAACGTCTCGGGGAAGCCCATTCCACAAGTTGACAACTCGATTGAAGAAGAAATTCTTAGATTCGTGTGAGTTAAAAGATTTACCAATCATTTTGCAACCGTTTCCCCGCGTGTAATTAGATTGGTCGATAGTGAAGTACTTACTACAGTTCATATTGTTGATGCCTTTGATGATTTTTGTGCCTTTGAAGGTGTGTGAGGTGGAGAGGGTAGAGGTGGAAGAGAGGAGGGTGAAGGTGTATGAGATGGAGGAAGTAGGGAGGAGGTGGAAGAGAGAGGAGGGTGGGGGTGGAGGATGGATAGATGAGGTGGAAGAGAGAGTGGGTAGGTGTGTGAGGTGGAGGAGGGAGGGAGGAGGTGGAACAGGGGGAAAGGGTTGAGCTGTGTTAGGTGCAGGATGGAGGGTGGAGGTGGAAGAGGGAGGAATGGTGGAGGTATGTGAGGTATATGTTGGAGGTAGAAGAGAGCAGTGGAGGACGGAGGGAGGAAGTGGAAGGGTGGAAGTGTGTGAAGTGCAGGAAGAGGTGGAATAGAGGGAGTGATGGTGGAGGTAATTGAAGTGGAGGGAGGAGGTGGAAGACAGAGAAAGAGAGGGAGTGAGTGGGTAGGAGGAGTGTTAATGGTGGAGTAGTGTGGTAGACAAGGAAGATAAACTAGAGCGGATGTTGTGGTCCATGTGAAGTGCGGGTCACATGGTCAATACAACACTCGCCTTTATTATAATTATGCAGTCACGACCAGGAAAACTTTAAAGGGATGTTTGTTTTTATTATCTGGACCCCCTTCTCCCTTATGTTTAGCCCCATTAGGTTTGAAATTATAAGACGCTTGCCCCATTAGTTTGGCAATTTTAAGACCTTCGCCCTATTTATTAGTCAATTTAAGACCCTTTCATGTCAATTAGTGGTCAATTTTGTTTCGCGGCGAGCGATAGCGAGTCTGCAATATGGCCAAAGCATATACTGGTGACAAAAAAATGCACATACAGTATTTATCTCAAAGGGTGGTCTTGGGGGGGTGTATATATGCTTGTTGAAGGGAGGATATATATATATATATATATATATATATATTCTGCGTATATGTATATATATATATATATATATATATATATATATATATTCTGCGTATATGTATATATATATATATATATATCATACATTTCTCCCCATAATTCTCAACTTATTTTTCTTGCAACATCATGAGAATATTATCATCTGGAATCTGAAACTAGACAGTATAGGCAGACTATTATAGGTCACAACAGACTTTTCAAAGTACAATCATGAGCCACAAAACCTGCACATTTATCTGAATCCCTATCAACCAAGCAAGACAATCCTATGTTCTTGTGTATCCCAGAGGCTTCACAACCTGGCTATAAAGATTCAAAGGGTTTGCAGGTATTATGGCTTATGATTGTACAGTTCCCAGGACAATTTCTGTTCCTCTCTGACATTGAATTTTTGGTAGCAAAAATAATAATATATTAATAAAGTCATTCACCGTCATACATGGAAAAATTAGATACAGGTAATATATACATTTTTAAAAATAAATGTATTAGTGCCAGCAGTTCGTTAAGATTTACCTATTGTTAAAATATAATCACGTTACAATTTTTCGCGTGGAAAATATATATATTTATCAGGGAGAGCGTTTTTTCTTTCATTGAAAAAAAAAAACAGTCTTATGAATAGAGAGTGTGTGTGTGTGTGTGTGTGTGTTTAAGCGAGAGAGAGAGTTACACAGATTCTCAGACCACACAGACCTTGTGGTCCCTATTAGGTGATCCGGCCTTAATACTATAAGACAGGGACAGTTTATAGTAGAAGAAAGCACAACAAAGTAGAAGGATCTCTCCTCACCCTCCGCTTCTTCCGACTAAAATGCAGTACCGCAAAAAGGATGTAGTTTAACCGTATGGGTCAGGAAATGCCCCCAAGGAATATAATTATGGAGAATACCAAGACACTAGTATGAATGTGAATTCAAACGTATATACCTATTGAATCATTCCTATTAATCTAATCTCCATCAAATGATTGTCCAGTTTCTTATTAAACTTATCAAAGGATTTACTAGAGGTGAACTTAGAGAGAGAGAGAGTACAAAGGCGTACAAAATAAATCAAGCAACAACAGGTCTAGTGACCCATCTAGGATGCTTGTCCTCCAAAACACTGAGGATCAAGTGTCCAAACAGTGGTTTTGAGTGGATAAGGGAACATTGAAAAGGGAATTATTGCCCTGGAAATAATGTCCGTGGCAGGATTAGGAAGTTAGTAGGGGACAGAAGGGTTAGTAACTGAGGGGGGGATAACATAAAGTTATTCATTTACAAACGCAGTCAGTCGCGGGTTTGATGCGAGATATTTGTCTAAGCGAAGTTTAAATGAATGAACGGTGCTGCAGTCTATAACGTCTCAGGGAAGCCCATTCCATAAGTTGACAACTCGATTGAAGAAGAAATGTTCAGATTTGTGTGAGATAATAGATTTACCAATGATTTTGCAACCGTTTCCCAGCGTGTAATTAGATTGGTCGATAGTGAAGTACTTACTACAGTTCATATTGTCGATGTCTTTGATGATTTTGAACACTTGAATTAAGTCGCCTCTTAATCTGCGCTGGGTTAAAGGAAATACATTTAATTCTCTAAGACGATCCTCGTATGGTTTGTTCTTTAGACTAGCTATCATTTTGGTAACTCTACGTTGAACTCGTTTTAGCTTGTCTATAATATATTTGTTGGTAATAAGGGCACCAGGATTGAACGCAGTATTCCAGAAGAGGGCGGACTAAGGAATTGTGAAGGGTTGGGATAACGTCTTTGGATTTATGCTTAAATGACCTGCCTATAAAGCCAATTGTTTTGTTTGCCTTCTTAACAACTTCTGAACATTGTTGACTCGGTTTTAGGTTACTCGATATTGTTACTCCCAGATCGGTTTCTCTGTATACATTCTAAAGCTGAGTGCCATTCATCGAATAGTTTACTTTCTCATTTCGGTATCCGATATGTAGTAGTACAAAGGAGTACAAAGGAAATCAAGCAACAACAGTTCTAGTGACCCTTCTAGGTTGCTTGTCCTCCAAAACACTGAGGATCAAGTGTCCAAACAGTGGTTTAGAGTGGGTAAGGGAACATTGGAAAGGGAATTACTGCCCTGGAACTAATGTCCGTGGCAGGATTAGGAAGTTAGTAGGGGACAGATGGGTTAGTAACTGAGGGGGGGATAAAATAAAGTTATTCATTTACAAACGCAGTCAGTCCTGGGTTTGATGCGAGATATTTGTCTAGGCGGAGTTTATATGAATCAACGGTGATGCAGTCTATAACGTTTCGGGGAAGCCCATTCCACAAGTTGACAACTCGATTGAAGAAGAAATTCTTAGATTCGTGTGAGTTAAAAGATTGACCAATAATTTTGCAACCGTTTCCCCGCGTGTAATTAGATTGGTCGATAGTGAAGTACTTACTACAGTTCATATTGTCCATGCCTTTGATGATTTTGAACACTTGAATTAAGTCACCTCTTAATCTGCGCTGGGTTAAAGGAAATAGATTTAATTCTCTAAGACGCTCTTTGTATGGTTTGTTCTTTAGGCTAGGTATCATTTTGGTAACTCTACGTTGAACTCGTTCTAGCTTGTTTATATCTTTTTGGTAATAAGGGCACCAGGATTGAACACAGTATTCCAGAAGAGGGCGGACTAAGGAATTGTAAAAGGTTAGGATAACTTCTTTGGATTTATGCTCAAATGACCTGCCTATAAAGCCAATTATTTTGTTTGCCTTCCTAACAACTTCTGAACATTGTTGACTCGGTTTTAGGTTACTCGATATTGTTACTCCCAGATCGGTTTCTCTGTTTACATTCTTAAGCTGAGTGCCATTCATCGAATAGTTTGCTTTCTCATTTAGGTATCCGATATATAGTACTTTACATTTATCCGCATTGAAACTCATTTGCCAAATTTGGGCCCAACATGACAATTTATCTAGATTGTGTTGCATATCGTCAACTTGTTCTTTTGAGAGTACGCTATTTGCAATTTTTGTATCGTCAGCAAATTTTGAGATTGTACAGGTGAGACCCTCATCTATGTCGTTGATGTAAATTAGAAAGAGAATTGGTCCTAGTACCGATCCCTGGGGTACCCCGCTACTTACATTGGTCCATTTAAATGCCTTACCGTTTATGACTACTCTTTGCTTTCTGTCGCTGAGCCAATTTTCTATCCATTTCAACACACTGTCTTGTATTCCATGCGCTTTTAGTTTTAGCAGTAAACGTTTGTGGGGGAACTTTGTCAAAGGCCTTTTGAAAATCAAGGTATATAATATCTACAGCTTTACTCTCATCGTAGAGGTTGAGGATATCGTAGAAGAAGTCTAAGAGGTTTGTTAAACAGGAACGTTTTTTAAGAAAGCCGTGTTGAGTATCTTTAAGTATGTTATTTTCCTCTAAGTGATTTACGAGTCTGTCTCGTATGACCGTTTCTAGCATTTTACATACAACTGAGGTTAAGCTAATTGGACGATAGTTACTGGGTAGGGATTTGCTGCCTTTTTTTAATATCGGAGTTACGTTGGCTAGCTTCCACTGATCAGGCATAGTTCCAGACTGCAAGGATTTATTGAATAGTAATGTCAGTGGTTTGGAGAGCTCATCCTTATCTTCCTTTAGAACTCTAGGCGAGATTGTATCAGGTCCAGGCGTTTTATTTACCTTGAGTTTATCTAAACAATTCAATACTTCTCTCTCTGTAACGGTGATATTGCTTATAACATCTGAATTATCAATCTGAATCGGCGATGGTGTAGGGATATCACTGAGGTCTTCTGTTGTAAAAACTGATGCAAAGAAGGTATTGAGGGCATTACTCATTTGTACTTCGTCTTTGGTGTATTCTCCATTTTCATCGACTAACGGTCCAACAGTTGAAGTAACTACTTTTTTCTTTCTGATATAACTATAGAATTCTTTCGGGTTTGTTTTACTTTGATTCGCAATATGTAACTCTAAGGTCTTTTTACTTTGCTTAATTAACTTTTTGGCTTTGCGTCGCAGGTCTACAAATTTCACCCGTTCTTCGTCATTTTGTGAGTATTTTAATCTATCATTAGCAAATTTTTTAGCAAGCAGGCAGTTTGAAATATCTTTATTCCACCATTTGGGCTTATTATTATGGCCTGGACGCCGTATTTTCGATGGTATGCAGTCTTGCACTGCTTTTAGGTAAGTGGTTTCGAATAACTTCCAAGATGTATTTATGTCGTTATTGTTAATTAAAAAGCTCCAGTCAGTTTCTTTAAACATAGCTCTAAGTTTATGGAAGTTTGCTTTCTTGAAATTAGGGACTTTTTCGATGCTACTATTTGGTTCGTTACTAGTAAACTTTAAAGTGAAAGTTATCGTACGATGGTCGCTGTTTCTGAATTCATCACCAACATTCAAATTCTCTATTAATTCTTCTTTTGTTGCAAGTACAATGTCAAGAACGTTATTACCACGGGTCGGCGTTCGAACAAATTGATAAAGCGAACTCTCTTGCAAGTTCGTATACAAGTCATGTCCGGAGTGTGAAGTAAGAGTATCGCCCCACTTGGTCGCAGGTAAATTATAGTCGCCAAAAATTACGGTATCTTGTGAGTTCCTTACATCTGCAATTTATTCGTAAATTTCTCGGTCAGTTTGCACTGATTGAGCTGGAGATCTGTATATTAATGCAAGTATTATTTTTGTACCTTTATTATTCTTTATTAGCACAAAAGATTTGTCGACGTTCACAATTTGAGGTTTTGACAAGAGGGTAGGGTTAAGAGTTTCTTTGATATAAAGTAAAACGCCACCTCCATTTCGATTTATTCGGCTTTTCTCTAACATTACATAACCGGGAAGTGAATACTCTTCTAAAAAGTCTCTATCTTCTGTATTGAGCCAAGATTCTGTTATGCCAATCACATCATAATTTTCTGTAAACACTAGCTCCTCTAAATCTGAAAATTTATTGCGTATGCTACGAGCGTTTGCATAGAAAACCTTTAAATTTGTTATTTTAGAACTCACGGAACGTTCTTTAATAATATTTTTGGTTCTTGTCGGATCTACATTTATGTTCATGGCTGTCCTCGGTCCTCGCTGTCTTCGGTCCTTATCGCTGGTGGTCCTCGGTTGCCTCTGTTTTTTTCTCGGCGTTGGATGATTTATGTCACTGCTGCTTCTTCTCGGATGGCTTTTTTTTATCCATGGCTGCGGACTGCTTCGTGTAGGAGACGACCCATGCGTGCTGAACCCACAGGGTTTAGATGAGTGCCATCCTTGCGGAACAGAGTAGGCTGGTTGTAGAAGTTGTCCCAGAGGTTGATGAATTCAACATCTTCCTTCAGACACAAATATTTTAGTCGGCTATTTGTGCTGAAGGCCTTGTCGTAGAATTTGTCAGGTGCGTCGATCTTGGGGAGAATGCCTGAGATGATGATATTCCTTGACTTGTTTTTGTAGTGCTGGATCATCTTGCGATATTTCTCCATCAACTCTTCGGATCTGGTGCACATGACGTCATTTGAACCAGCATGGATGACAAAAAGGGTATTTTCATTTGCATACTTTGTGGTATCTTCGAAGGCTTCCACAATGTCGTCCAGTCCAGCTCCTGGGATGCAAAATATTTTTCGTTGATTTGGGACTCTGTCGCAGAACTCTTCGACCTATCCTCGTAGGATGGAATCCCCTTTACTTTACTTTATCCGCATTGAAACTCATTTGCCAAATTTGGGCCCAACATGACAACTTATCTAGATTGCATTGCATATCGTCAACTTGTTCTTTTAAGAGTACGCTATTTGCAATTTTTATATCGTCAGCAAATTTTGAGATTGTACAGGTGAGACCCTCATCTATGTCGTTGATGTAAATTAGAAAGATAATTGGTCCTAGTATCGATCCCTGGGGTACCACGCTACTTACATTGGTCCATTTAGATGCCTTACTGTTTATGACTACTCTTTGCTTTCTGTCGCTGAGCCAATTTTCTATCCATTTCAACACACCGTCTTGAATTCAATGCGCTCTTAGTTTTAGCAGTAAACGTTTGTGGGGAGCTTTGTCAAAGGCCTTTTGAAAATCTAGGTATATAATATGTACAGCTTTATTCTCATCGTAGAGGTTGAGGATATCGTGGAAGAAGTCCAAGAGGTTTGTTAAACAGAAACGTTTTTTACGAAAGCCGTGTTGAGTATCTTTAAGTAAGTTATTTTCCTCTAATTGATTTACGAGTCTGTCTCTTATGAGTGTTTCTAGCATTTTACATACAACTGAGGTTAAGCTAATTGAACGATAGTTACTGGGTAGGGATTTGCTGCCTTTTTTTAATATCGGTGTTACGTTGGCTAGCTTCCACTGATCAGGCATTGTTCCAGACTGCAAGAATGTATTGAATAGCAATGTCAGTGGTTTGGAGAGCTCATCCTTAGCTTCCTTTAGAATTCTAGGTGAGATTGTATCATGTCCAGGCGTTTTATTTACGTTGAGTTTATCTAAACAATTCAATACTTCTCTCTCTGTAAACGTGATATTGCTTAGTACATCTGAATTATCAATCTGACTCGGCGGTGATGTAGGGATATCACTGAGGTTTTCTGTTGTAAAAAACTGATGCAAAGAAGGTATTGAGGGCATTACTCATTTGTACTTCGTCTTTGGTGTATTCTCCATTTTCATCAACTAACGGTCCAAAAGTTGAAGTAACTTTTTTTTTTTTTTGTATATAACTATAGAATTCTTTCGGGTATGTTTTACTTTGATTCGCAACATGTAACTCCAGAGTCTTTATATTTTGATTAATTAACTTTTTGGCTTTGCGTCGTAGCTCTACAAATTTCACCCGTCCTTCATCATTTTGTGAGGATGTTAATCTATTATTAGCAAACTTTTTAGCAAGCAGACAGTTTGAAATATCTTTATTCCACCAATTGGGCTTATTATTATGGCCTGTACGCCGTATTTTTTATGGTATGCAGTCTTGCACTGCTTTTAGGTAAGTGGTTTAGAATAATTCCCAAGATATATTTATGTCGTTATTGTTAATTAATTGTTAATTCAAAGTTTTAAGTTTATGAATGTTTGCTTTCTTGAAATTAGGGACTTTTTCGATGCTGCTATTTGGTTCATTACTAGTAAACTTTAAAATTAAAGTTATTGTGCGATGGTCGCTATTACTGAATTCATCACCAACATTCAAATTCTCTATTAATTCTTCTTTTGTTGCAAGTACAAGGTCAAGAACATTATTACCACGGGTCGGCGATCGAACAAATTGATAGAGTGAACTCTCTTGCAAGTTCGCATACAAGTCATGCCCGGAGTTGTGAAGTATGAGTATTGCCCCATTTGGTCACAGGTAAATTAAAGTCGCCAAAAATTACGGTATCTTGTGAGTTGCTTACATCTGCAATTTGTTCGTAAATTTCTCAGTCAGTTTGCACTGACTGAGCTGGAGGTCTGTATATTAATGCAAGTATTATTTTTGTACCTTTATTATTCTTTATTAGCACAAAAGATGTGTCGACGTTCACAATTTGAGGTTTTGACAAGAGGGTCGGGTTAAGACTTTCTTTGATATAAAGTAAAACGCCACCTCCATTTCTATTGATGCATCTTTTCTCAAACATTATATGACCGGGAAGTGAATACTCTGCTAAAAAGTCTCTATCTTTTGTATTGAACCAAGATTCTGTTATGCCAATCACATCATAATAGATTCTGTAAACACTAGTTCCTCTAAATCTGAAAATGTATTGCATATGCTACGAGCGTTTGCATAGAAAACCTTTAAAGTTGCGGTTTTAAAACTCACAGAACGCTCTTTAATCAAATTTTTCGTTCTGGTCGGATCTACATTTACATTTATGGCTGTCCTCGGTCCTCGGTCGTTATCCCTGGCGGTTTTGAATTGCGGTCGTGTTGGCGGAGCTTTATCAAAATTTGTGGTTCTTGACGAATTAGCATTTAATTCCTTCGCAGGTTGCCGTCCTCGCTGTCTTCGGTCCTCCTTCCTGGTTGTCCTATGCTGAGTCGATTTCTTCTCCGAAAATCCTTCACCGCATCGTTGAGAAGACGCCCCAAACATGCTGCTCCCACCTGGTTCAGATGAACTCCATCATTCGAAAACAAATAGTCATCGTAGTAGAAATTGTTCCAGGTGTCGACGAATCCCACGTTCTTCTTCCTGCAGAGGTTTGCTAGACAACGATTTCTGCTGGTGGCTGTTGTAAAATCGGCTCTCTACACTGAGCCGGGGGACGATTCCTGAGACGATGATCCTTCATGACTTTTCCTTAAACGACTTGATCAGCTGCTGGTACTTTAAAAGCAAATCTTCCGACAGGGATCCCTGTACATCGTTGGATCGAACGTGGATGACATACATTGTATTAGCAGGGGCCAGCTTTGACACTTCGTCAACTGCAGCAACTACGTCGTCCACACCACAAAAACGCTTCCTGGTCTTAGGTTCCCTGGCGCAAAACTCGGTGAGCTGACCACGTATCATCGAGTCTCCCACGAGCCGGACTTCTTCTGTAAACTCTTCGTCATCTGTGTCTGTGAGTATCTGGAAACGGTTTTGACACTCGGTAATCGGTATGGTTTTCCTGGTCTTGGGGCAAACGTTGTTCCTCACAGAACACGGAAGTTGTCTTGAGGGGGAAAAGAGTCACTATTTGTTTCTTGAGTATTGGAACCATCTGCTGAAGTGGCTATTGCAGGTGTTGGATTGTTGGCAGTTGACGTTGGGGCATTAGTGGCTGCTGGAGTTGAAGCGGTGACGATTGAAGTTTGTGGTACTCCAACGTTGATTGTTACAAACTCTTGGAGTGATTCCAGAGAGAGAGAGAGAGAGTGAGAGAGAGAGACATATTGTACACTCTAAGACATCAATCCTGGCGTAATATGAACCCTCAAACCTATTAAATGTAGATGGTAGATACAAAATTATTAAGAAGATTCCATTCAGTAGGGACTGATTACAACAATTGTGGCCACGATTAATATCCAAGAGAATGGTGTACAAAGAAAAGTTAATAAATAAAACAATGACAAAAATGAAAATTAAATATGATTAAATTAAACGATTAATATCCAAGAGAGTAGTGTGCAAAGAAAAGTTAATAAATAAAACAATGATAAAAATGTAATTTCAATATGATTAAATTAAATTAAATAATTTCCCTTCCACAGTGAGGCCCCCCATGATGCCCCCAGGAATGCCCCCTCCACACACGCAGATGAACGACGCAGAGGCCCCGCCCACTCCTGCGTCCGGCCACCCTACCAGAGCTAGTCTTAGGTTAGCCAACCAGCGTGCAGCTAGCACACAATAATCCCTCTTTTGATCTTGTATCGCCTATATAAACTCGACTTATCACCTTCTAACTTCACTTCTCCTTGATAATGATGGCTGCGCCCATTGAAACGTAGGAACCATTTGCAAACCTCCTTTACCAACTTCCTGAAAATACCAGAAAAACTATACGAAAAATTGAGAGTATCAATAAAAAACTCAATAATGCAAACTGTGCCTATTATTTTAATCTCACCTGCCTGAAAGAATATATATATATATACTGTATATATATTATATATAAATGTTGCCAGACCAGTGCTGAAAGAAAAATAATGAATTCAAAACCCTGGTCGTCTATTTCCGGCTACGCTATTTCCGACATTGACTGCCGCTGATTTTGGAGGGGGATATTGATAAATTCTGGTACGATAATAAACTGATTTACGGCCTAATTCTGAACGAGGGACGACCGGGAAATGTTGTTGTGGTGACGGACTGTTTGGACGCTGGTGTGGCGAAGTAGAGCTATAGTCACCGGATCTATAGTTTATTATATATTTTGTTATATATGTATTCGTGTGGTGTTGTCTTTTTTATATATCATATGCCATTATGACCATATACAATGTATATCCAAATATTAAATAATATATTCTGTACCAGTATTTCCGAATATTTATGATAAACTAATATAGTTTTCAACACCATAACACCTAATGAGAATAAGGCAAGCATATGATCCTCCGGGGAATTGAACCCAGGATACCACATGCTGAACATACACGCTTTAGCCATTATACCACCAAGACAGTTATAGAATGATAGAGTACATGGCTATCATTAATATCCATATATTGAACACCGGATAGTATTCTATATTATGTAATATTTATTTAACGGTGAGCTATAATATTTGTGGTCAATAAGAATTTACACCCACAGACCAAACAATATACAGTATACTGTACCAGTATTGTCGAATGTTTATGACAGGTATTATTTTTCTTTTTGTATGAAGGAGACAAGAGAAAGGCTGCCTGTGACGAATGTCTCCCCCAAAGCCAAAAGAGTGACAGGGCCGAATTCAAGGGACATTGGGGTCAAAATGCCTGGACACACGAAGCTTAAAGCAGTTTAAGTCACAAGATGAAGAAAAGATTGATTGAGGGAGAGAGGGAAAGAGGCTACTGACACCAGTGGCACCAAAATGGCGGAGGTTGGCCGAGGAAGGTTGCGTATCTAGAGTAACATTGTTATGGTAATAGTGGAGCAAAGTTCCTAGTCTGTTTTTGTTAGCCAGCAGACAGTAAATTGCCATCACTCACTCTTTCTCTGTCTCTCTCTCTCTCTCTCTCTCTAACTCTAACTCTCTCTCTCTCTCTCTCTCTCTCTCTTTCTTTTATATTTTCAGTTCATCAACTTAAAAAATGGTGAAGTTATTGTAATTACGTGACAGTGAGAGTAAACACTGCCAAGATCTTATAATAAAATCCTTTCTGTTATGAAGGTATACACAAATTTCATTCAGTTTCTTAGGAACCTGTGCATTTAATTTTCTGAACATTTGCATCCATCCCTGTGAACAAAAAGCACAACATTTCAGAACAAATGTGCTACGAAATCGGGGTAAAAATACTACTTAAACATTATATTAATAAGCGTGCATATAAGCACATTAGAAAACAAAAACACAGCAGATCCCGACTGGTAAAGTGAAAAATCTAAACAATACCACGCACACGCACACACACACACACACACACACACACACACACACACGCACAATTACATAGAAGCATGATAAAAACCTGGAGCAAATCTGGAACCATTGACTCACTCGGTTTACGGAAGCAGTTACAGTTTGGGGGGAAAGGGAAAGGGGAATAAAAAAAGAATAAAAACTAAATATGATTATGTTTCTCTGAGAAGTAAGAATACAAAGTTATCGCATGCAAGTCTGTTGGAAGGTTGGTACGAGTGGGGGAGTGTGGGAGAAGGTTAGCACGAGTGGGGGAGTGAGAGAGAAGGGAAACATGAGTGGGGGTGTGTGGGAGAAGGTTAGCATGAGTGGGGAAGTGTGGGAGAGGGTTAGCACGAGTGGGGGAGTGTGGGAGAAGGTTAACATGAGTGGGGGAGTGTGAGAGAAGGTTAACATGAGTGGGGAGTGTGGGAGAAGGTTAACACGAGTGGGGGAGTGTGGAAGAAGGTTGGCACGAGTGAGGGAGTGTGGGAGAAGGTTAACATGAGTGGGCAGTGTGGGAGAAGGTTAACATGAGTGGGGGAGTGTGAGAGAAGGTTAACATGATTGGGGAGTGTGGGAGAAGGTTAACACGAGTGGGGGAGTGTGGAAGAAGGTTGGCACGAGTGGGGGAGTGTGGGAGAAGGTTAACATGAGTGGAGAGTGTGGGAGAAGGTTAACACGAGTGGGGGAGTGTGGAAGAAGGTTAATATGAGTGGGGGAGTGTGAGAGAAGGTTAACACGAGTGGGGGAGTGTGGGAGAAGGTTAGCATAGTGGGGGAGTGTGGGAGAAGGTTAACATGAGTGGGGGAGTGGGGGAGAAAGTTAACATGAGTGGGTGAGTGTGGGAGAAGGTTAACATGAGTGGGGGAGTATGGGAGAAGGTTAACATGGGGGGGGGAGAAGGTTAGCACGAGTGGGGGAGTGTGGGAGAAGGTTAACATGAGTGTGGAAGAAGGTTAACATGAGTGGGAGAGTGTGGGAGAAGGTTAACATGAGTGGGGGAGTGGGGGAGAAGGTTAACATGAGTGTGGGAGAAGGTTAACATGAATGGGGAGTGTGGGAGAAGGTTAACACGAGTGTGGGAGTGTGAGAGAAGGGTAACATGAATGGGGAGTGTTGGAGAAGGTTAACACGGTGGGGGAGTATGAGAGAAGGTTAACACGAGTGGGGGAGTGTGGGAGAAGGTTAACATGAGTGGGGGAGTGTGGGAGAAGGTTAACACGAGTGGGGGAGTGTGGAAGAAGGTTAGCATGAGTGGGGGAGTGTGGGAGAAGGTTGGCACGGGTGGGGGAGTGTGGGAGAAGGTTAAAATGAGTTGGGGAGTGTGGGAGAAGGTTAACACGAGTGGGGGAGTGTGGGAGAAGGTTAGCATGAGTAGGGGAGTGTGGGAGAAGGTTGGCACGGGTGGGGGAGTGTGGGAGAAGGTTAACATGAGTGGGGGAGTGTGGGAGAAGGTTAACACGAGTGTTGGAGAAGGTTAGCATGAGTAGGGGAGTGTGGGAGAAATTTAGCACGAGTGGGGGAGTGTGGGAGAAGTGTAACATGAGTGGGGGAGTGAGGGAGGTTAACATGAGTGTGGGAGAAGGTTAACATGAGTGGGGGAGTGTGGGAGAAGGTTAACATGAGTGTGGGAGAAGGTTAGCATGAGTGGGGGAGTGTGGGAGAAGGGTAGCACGAGTGGGGGAGTGTGGGAGAAGGGTAACATGAGTGGGGGAGTGTGGGAGAAGGTCAACATGAGTGTGGGAAAACGTTAACATTAGTGGGGGAGTGTGGGAGAAGGTCAACATGAGTGGGGGAGTGTAGGAGAAGGTTAACATGAGTTGGGGAGAAGGTTAGCACGAGTGGGGGAGTGTGGGAGAAGGTTAACATGAGTGTGGGAGAAGGGTAACATGAGTGGGGGAGAAATTTAACATGAGTGGGGGAGTGGGGGAGAAGGTTAACATGAGTGGGGGAGTGTGGGAGAAGGTTAACATGAGTGGGGGAGTGGGGAAGAAGGTTAGTATGAGTGTGGGAGAAGGTTAACATGAGTGGGGGAGTGTGGGAGAAGGTTAACATGAGTGTGGGAGAAGGTTAACATGAGTGTGGGAGAAGGTTAACATGAGTGGGGGAGTTTGGGAGAAGGTTAACATGAGTGGGAGAAGGTTAACATGAGTGGGGGGAGTGTGGGAGAAGGTTAACATTAGTGGGGGAGTGTGAGAGAAGGTTAGAGTGGTGTGGGGAAGAAGGTTAACATGAGTGGGGGAGTGTGGAGAAGTTAACATGAGTGTGGGAGAAGGTTAACATGAGTGTGGGAGAAGGTTAACATGAGTGGGGGAGTTTGGGAGAAGGTTAATATGAGTGGGAGAGTGTGAGAGAAGGTTAACATGAGTGGGGGAGTGGGGAAGAAGGTTAACATGAGTGTTGGAGAAGGTAAACATGAGTTGGGGAGTGTGGAAGAAGGTTAACATGAGTGTGGGAGAAGGTTAACACTAGTGGGGGAGTGTGGGAGAAGGTTAACATGAGTGGGGGAGTGTGGGAGAAGGTTAACATTAGTGGGGGAGCGTGAGAGAAGGTTAACATGATTGGGGAGTGTGGGAGAAGGTTAACACGAGTGGGGGAGTGTGGAAGAAGGTTGGCACGAGTGGGGGAGTGTGGGAGAAGGTTAACATGAGTGGAGAGTGTGGGAGAAGGTTAACACGAGTGGGGGAGTGTGGAAGAAGGTTAATATGAGTGGGGGAGTGTGAGAGAAGGTTAACACGAGTGGGGGAGTGTGGGAGAAGGTTAGCATAGTGGGGGAGTGTGGGAGAAGGTTAACATGAGTGGGGGAGTGGGGGAGAAAGTTAACATGAGTGGGCGAGTGTGGGAGAAGGTTAACATGAGTGGGGGAGTATGGGAGAAGGTTAACATGAGTGTGGGAGAAGGTTAACACTAGTGGGGGAGTGTGGGAGAAGTGTAACATGAGTGGGGGAGTGAGGGAGGTTAACATGAGTGTGGGAGAAGGTTAACATGAGTGGGGGAGTGTGGGAGAAGGTTAACATGAGTGTGGGAGAAGGTTAGCATGAGTGGGGGAGTGTGGGAGAAGGGTAGCACGAGTGGGGGAGTGTGGGAGAAGGGTAACATGAGTGGGGGAGTGTGGGAGAAGGTCAACATGAGTGTGGGAGAAGGTTAACATTAGTGGGGGAGTGTGGGAGAAGGTCAACATGAGTGGGGGAGTGTAGGAGAAGGTTAACATGAGTGGGGGAGAAGGTTAGCACGAGTGGGGGAGTGTGGGAGAAGGTTAACATGAGTGTGGGAGAAGGGTAACATGAGTGGGGGAGAAAGTTAACATGAGTGGGGGAGTGGGGGAGAAGGTTAACATGAGTGTGGGAGAAGGTTAACATGAGTGGGGGAGTGTGGGAGAAGGTTAACATGAGTGGGGGAGTGGGGAAGAAGGTTAATATGAGTGTGGGAGAAGGTTAACATGAGTGGGGGAGTGTGGGAGAAGGTTAACATGAGTGTGGGAGAAGGTTAACATGAGTGGGGGAGTTTGGGAGAAGGTTAACATGAGTGGGAGAGTGTGAGAGAAGGTTAACATGAGTGGGGGAGTGTGGAAGAAGGTTAACATGAGTGTGGGAGAAGGTAAACATGAGTGGGGGAGTGTGGAAGAAGGTTAACATGAGTGTGGGAGAAGGTTAACACTAGTGGGGGAGTGTGGGAGAAGGTTAACATGAGTTGGGGAGTGTGGGAGAAGGTTAACATTAGTGGGGGAGTGTGAGAGAAGGTTAACATGAGTGGGGGAGTGTGGGAGAAGGTTAACATTAGTAGGGGAGAAGGTTAACATTAGTGGGGGAGAAGGTTAACATGAGTGGGGGAGTGTGGGAGAAATTAACATGAGTGGGGGAGTGTGGAAGAAGGTTAACATGAGTGGGGGAGAAGGTTAACTTTAGTGTGGGAGTGTGGGAGAAGGTAAACATGAGTGGGGGAGTGGGGGAGAAGGTTAACATGAGTGGGGGAGAGTAGGAGAAGGTTAACACGAATGGGGGAGTGTGGGAGAAGGTTAACATGAGTGGGGGAGTGTGGGAGAAGGTTAACACGAATGGGGGAGTGTGGGAGAAGTTTAACATGAGTGGGGGAGTGTGGGAGAAGGTTAACATTAGTGGGGGAGTGTGGGAGAAGGTTAACATGAGTGGAAACAATAAAGGAAATGCACGGTGAGCTGGAATGAAAATATATACGAAGAAGAATGTATAAGGAAAAAAAAAGAGGAATATAATGGACAAAACTAAAAACAACACCAAAGTATAATGGATAGGAGATGGGAAGAGAGACATTATACATTACAATAATAAATCATGTATACTATGTATACAAATTATATACATATTTTGTACTTATTGTCTATAATTAAATGAGTTCTACAACTTAAAAAAAGGTAGAGTCGTGGTTATTAATGCTAATACATACAGTGCTAATGCTGTCGTGAGGTAATCGGATCTCCTGTTTAAGGAGGTGACCTGCTATGTTCTCTTTTTTGGTTGTATATATTCGGCCCCATTCAGTCTACTGTTTTCAGAAGTTTATCCCCATCCAGGTGTCGATTTTTTCCAGGCGAACAATAGGGAGACAACATTTTATGTAGAAATCCGGCTTCGCCGGAGAAATTTTTCTATCGAAAATTTTACAAATTTAGCCAGCTGTCTAACTCATTATGCAAAATATGATGGCTCACTATCACTCGCCAAGTATATATCGACACCTGGATGGGAATAAATGTCTTAGAACAAACAGTAGGCTGATAAGGCCGAATGGGTACAACCCAGAGAGAGAAAAAAACAGGTCACCCGCGTAAATTTGTCACTAGATTTTTGTATTTTGAAGGTTTGTTTAGTCCGTTTGAGGCTTCAAAATGCATCGGCATTAATGACAGCGACTGTACTTATGAACATTCCATTAAGAATTAAAGTCTATGGGTTATGCTATACTGGCGCTGTCACAAAATCTGATGTATTTTAATTCTTCAACATGATTAATAGAATCTCTAAAAGACAAATATCCGGTAAAGAAGGAATAGGGACACTACATTCAGACCAAGATAGTTTTGAACATATAGACAGCGACTGTACTTGAATTGCAAAATGAACCTCGAAAATTTAAATATTAGGTAAATAAATTAATGAGAAGCTTCGATTCTGTTCAGACAGCTTCGAAAACTTAGGCCTTGACTTACGTCGTTGGGTGTACATGATCATGCTTACATTTAACCCTTACTGTACCAGATGCATTTTGCAATTTAAGTATCCCTCAGTACCAGCCAAAATGACTTATCCGTGGCGAGACAACATCCACGATAGCTGAGGGGTGAGTGAGTCTTAGTGGCCCCTAGCGGCTAGGGGTGACATGTTCAGTGTTGCCAGCACCTGGCACTATTACCTTTAACCCTTAACTGGCGGCGCGCAACATAAGTCGAGTGAAAGAAATTTGGACTATGTGGCGGCTCACAACATAAGTCGTGTGCCATTTTCAGCACGTAATGTTGCTGAGAGAGAGAGACAAGTGGTGGCAGGAGAGTAGCGAGCGTATGACTGCTCCAGACCACTGCGGTGGACCAACTGACATGAATTCCACCCTCCTCCACCCTCTCACACTCGCTACACAGTGAATTGTGTGGGGAAAGTACCGAATTACATGGTTTTTGCACTCGTGTTGCGCGATTGTTGCAAGAAAACTAGCGGTCATACAAGGATCGTTGGGGTGTCATTGGAAAGCTCTGTTTATGCCCTTTCAGGGATAGATACTTGTTTTACGCTCTGGGTCTTATTTAGGCATGAAAATGATCACATAAACAACCCTATTTTGGGTAAAAACACCCCGCTGGTTGCTACATATTATTTACCGCCTAGGCCGCTCGTTAGGTGTTAAGTCATGTTAGTGGCTCTCACTCTATGTTAGTAGATAACAATGCTCCAGTATTAGTGACGGGTGATATTAACCCCGGAAGTGCAATACACTTTCCGGAAGAATGTCCTAGGCAAATGCACTAGGCCTCACTGATGAGAGCCCATATAATAATAATAAAAAATAAATATAAAAAAGCCCCAGTGCTGGTGAATGTTAGTATTATGTGATTAAGTGGTATGTCTCTCTACCATCACCTCCTGCCTTCCCCTAACATATGTCTTACCTCCCCTCCCATTCCTCCTCTCTCCACTTCACCCCTCATTTATTCAAATTATTCCCTCCAATATCCTCCTCCTTTGCTTTCTCTCACTTGAAATACGTTGATTTACCACTTTCCTTACCTCCCTCCATACTCTGACATGCGGGAGATACGTACTCTCTCTTACTACTAGTTGCTAGTATCTCGCGAGATGTCGGAGATGATGGGTTTATGTCACGTTCCCTCTCACTTCCCTCCAACCTCTCCTGTCACAAATCTAAGGTTTTTGACTGGATATTTGTTGGTTACCTCTTTTTTCTGTTTTTTCAATGTATACATGTTCATTATACAAGAAAGGTATTTGCATATGGAGCAGTAATATTGTTTTATTTGGTGAATATAACAACATTTGTCAGAATTGAAGATAATCTTTTCGCACTGGCGAGCGTTTTATAAACATGAATGACGCGTTTGACGGGCTAAGAAACTAAACACATATTTGATTTGCTCTTGAATCGCGAGTGCCATAAACACCCATTTGGCAAACATGTAAATATTCTTACTTACCCTTGTCCTGGTGGAAGGGAGAGAGGAATGGTTTGTTTAACATTTGTTTCCCTTCACTGAGCCTGATAACAAACGAATACTGTGGGAGTGAGTGTTTTTTTTTTTTTTAATATTCAGATTAGCATTCCAATTTCTAAAGGTAGCGTAATTTATCAAGTTATTGTGTCCTCAGTGTCCAGCCAAAGGTGGATGTTGCATATATGTGCGCAACAATCTTGCTTTCTCTTGAGTTCCCAACTTTAATTCTCCTGAATATTCAACTCTCTGGCTAAACCTTTCTTGTCTTTCTCAAACTAAATATTTCTGAGCTGCTTAGCTCGTCACTAATTCTACTGATTATCCAAATGTGTTTGACTATCTAACTTCTAAAATGGAACACATTCTATCCATCTCTCTTTTCACAGATATCTCAATCTTAAGAGATTTCAATGTTCACTGCCGCCAATGGCTCACCTCTCACATCACTGACCAACCTGGTGAACAAGCCTACATCTTTTCTACTCTACTCATCTTCCTGACCACCTTGGATATCTGTTCAACATTCTTGACATATTTCTAACCTCTTATCCTTCTACTTATGCTGTAAACCTTTTCTCTCTATTGGGCTCTTCCGATTACAACCTTATCTCTATTAACGGTCCCATCTCTCCAGTTCGGCCATCCAATTTTTCCAGCTTGTGGCACTTTGGCACTGCCGACTGGGAGGCTATTTGGGGGTACTTCTTTGATTTTCCATGGAATTATTTTTGCTTCCACGGCCGGGGACTTTCAGAGTGCACTGAGCGCATTAATGACATAATCCTCTCGGGCATGGAGGCATCCATTCCATTTTCTTTCTTTGTTAATGAACAGTGCATACTTAAAGTTTATCACAAAGTTGATGATTTTAATTTTAACGCAATAAACTTTCCTTTCCCTAGTAGTAATATCATAGTAAAATAACTTATAATTGTTTTTATTCCCAGTTAATAAGATTTCGTAAAATTTGCACTAAAGTAGATGAATTTTGGGCTAGAACTATGTTATTATACAGACTCTTAGTAGACAGAGGTTTTGAGGCAAGTAAATTGTTACATAAATATAATCTTTTTAGGGTCAATTATTGTGACTGTATTCTAAAATTTGACATCAATAATTTTAATCAAGCATTTTTAACTTGAAGTTTCTTGTATAACCTCTGCTTACTTTTTGTCCGTATTTATTGTTTATCTTTTTCTTTTTCTTTTTCTATTATTAATATTAATATTGATGAATTTTTAAAATTAATTGTTCTTGTTAAAAGAGTACTCTTTGTTTAAATCTGTTGTTACTTCTTCATATTTTGCAATTATTTGTCTTTATATTATATGTATTCATTGTCGATAGTATCAATTGCTTGCTTTTGTGATTTCCTTAGTTTATTTGTACGATAAATTTAGGTTATTTGTAGGGTAGTTATTGATAGGGGTCACTTGAGGCATGCTATGCTTACAGGTACCTACCCGATAGCACTATCGTTAGTGAGTGCTGTACTGTACTTTTTATATCATTTTGTAATAGTATAGATATCTTATCAATATTTGTATTTTGTACTATTGTTAATGTCTTGTCATGTTGCAAATTTGATTTTAAATGAATATTTTGACATTTAACACGTAGTTTCTTTATTCATGCAGAGTTTAGTAAAATTTACCACAACGTCCCGGACTTCCCAAATTTGACTAATTCCTTGAACGTGACGATAGTGCGTTGTTATGTGTGCGATTTTTTTTTTTTTTTTTTTTTTCTGTGATTGAGGGAGGCAAAAGGCATAACTGCCTATAGTGAGTGCCTCCCCCATAGTTGAAAGAGTGACAGGGCCAAAATCAAGGGACGTTCGAGCCAAAATGCCTGGACACACGGAGTTTGAAGCAATTTAAGTCATAGGAAGAGGGAAAGACCGATTCTGGGAGAGAGTTCCAGAGCTCAGATGTTGAGTAGAAGAAAGTTTGAGAGTAACGTTTCACTCTTGGGTTGGAGAGTTGCACAGAGTAGGGGTGGGATTGAGTTGCAAGACGGGTACCACGTGCCCTACGTAAAGGAGGTGGTATGCACTGGGATAGCTCTGAGGAACACTGATTATTATAGTAGCGATAGAATAGCGAGAGAGATGCAACATTGCGGAGGAGAGAGAGAGATTGCAGAGAGTTGGTGAGTGGACGGGAGTTAATGATACGAAAGGCCTTCCTTTCAACTTTGTCTAGGAGAGCGGTGTGAGAGGAACCTCCCACACATGTGAACAATACTCAATACAAGGGCGCACTATGCCCCTGTACAGAGCAAGAAGCTGTGCAGGGGAAAAGAACCCCCTAAGGCGGTTGAGCACACCCAGCTTCTGGGAGGCTGCCTTAGCAAGACTGGTAATATGGTCCTTCCAAATGAGAGCAGAAGAAAAAAGACACCAAGAATATTGAGAGAAGATGAAGGGTTGATTTTTGTATTGTTGAAGAATAAGGGATAGTCCGCTGGGAGATCCTGACGGGTAGATAGATGGAGAAATTGGGTTTTGGAAGCATTAAAGTTAACAAGGTTTTCTCTGCCCCAATTGGAAATAGTATTTAGATCAGAATTTAAGAGTTCTATGGCTTCATTACGTTTGTCGTTGAGGGATTGCTGGCTGGGGCGTTCTGAAAAACTAATGGAGTAGTGTAAGGTTGAGTCGTCTGCGTATGAATGGATGGGAATTAAGGTACAGTTAAGGAGATCATTTATAAAAATTAGAAATAGAATAGGAGATAGGACAGAGCCCTGAGGAACACCGGAGTTTATAGGGTGAGGAAGTGAACAATGGCCGTCCACAACCGCAGCTATGGAACGGCCGGAAAGGAAATTAGAGACAAAGGCACAGATGGAGGGATAGAAACCGAAAGAGGGTAGTTTAGAAATTAAAGCACTAGAATAAGCGTGAGTAAACCAAGGTTAATTTGCATTAGACTGAAATTAAAATATAAAACTTGCAAACTAAACAAACCAAAAATTGGGACAAGGACAATATAAAGTCAAACTAAATTAACAAAATCGCTTAATCGATTAGTTTGCTTGGGAAACAAATTAACTTGCTCATGTAGTAATGTACATCTTATGTGGTGGATTGTGTTCTTTTATTCCATAAATTTCATTTTAGTAAGCGTTGTTCCACATAGCGATTTTGTTAATTTAGTTTGACTTTATATTGTCCTTGTCCCAATTTTGGTTTGTTTAGTTTTCAAGTTTTACATTTTAATTTCAGTCTAATGCAAATTAACCTTGGTTTACTCACGCTTATTCTATTGCTGTCCACAATAAGGAGGAAGCATGCAAACGGTACCGTCGCCTTCAAAATCATGAATCTTGCTTTTGTTTATGTTTCTGCCCAGAATCAAGCCAAATTTATTCTTCGATTCACCAAAAACTCTTATCAATAATATATGTTTTGAAATTTCCAACTCCTGCTCTTCCCAATCTTTCTGGCATTTAACCAAAATCCTATCCAACAATTTGGTTCCTGCTCTTTCCCTACTTGTTTTCCACTCTGACGGCGGCGCCATCACCACCTCTTCCTCTGACAAAGCTGAACTTTCTTTCAAACTTTCACTATATATTCTACCTTGGGTGATTCCGGTGTTATTCCTCCCTCTCATGAATCATGTTACTAACTTCCTAATCCTGCCACGGACATTTGTTCCCTTACCCACTCTAAACCACTGTTTGGACATTTGATCCTCAGTGTTTTGGAGGACAAGCAGCCTAGAAGGGTCACTAGACCTGTTGTTGCTTGATTTCCTTTGTACTCCTTTGTACCCTCCACCCTCCTCTCACACACTTATGCCTAATATAATAATCTCTTCTACGGATGTACTTTCTGCCCTCTGAGGGCTTAATACTATTAAGGAGTACGGACAGATTGTGTCCCTCCTGATGTACTCAAAAACTGTTCTTCCATGCTGACTCCCTGCCTAGGCAAATCTTTTTTGTCTCTGTCTCTCTTCTAACGTCTCTCCTTCTTGTTGGAAGTTTGATCTCATTCAAAATGTCCCAAAGGGGGGTGACCGCTCTCAATCCTCTAACAATTGTCCAATTGCTCTCTTTTCCTGCGTTTCCAAGTTTTTTTTAATTCTTCTGAATTAACAATTTCCTAAGCATTTGTCTTCCCATAATCTACTCTCAGAACGCCAGTATGATTAATTCTCTTAGGGGCCACTCTACTGGTGATCTTTACTTATCTTACTAACCTCATCCTCATTTTTGAACTTCGGTGAGTTCTTTTCTATTGCACTAGACATATCAAAAGCCTTCAATAGAGTCTAGCACAAATCTCTAATCTGCAAACTACGCTCGTACAGTTTTTATCCCTTCATCTGTGCCTTTGTCTCTAATTTTCTCTCGGGTCGTTCCATAGCAATAGTTGTGGATGGCCATCACTCACTTCATCAACCTATCAACTCCAGTTTTCCTCAGAGTTCTGTTCTGTCTCCAGTTTTGTTTCTAATATTCATTCTTGATCTTCTCAACTATTCATCCCGTCCTATGCATTCATATGCTGAGGACTCTAAGAGGAGGTGTGGTAGAGTGGTCATGTCACTGGACTAGTAATCAATTGGTCCTGGGTTCGAAGCCTGATGTATCAATGGGAAGATATTATTGGGATGGAATTTGTGCTGTACCTATTATTAGTGCATTACCACAAAGCCCACTGAAACGCCAAAAAAATACCTTCATTGTTCCCGGATTAAATAGCATTGTATGAAGAGCGGTGGAAATGAGTTACTTGAGAAGTGCGTGCGAAGGTACATGGAGAGATAATCAGACGGATGAGGAAGTAAGAAGGAGGAGTGGTGTGGAGGTAGATGTGCTGGAAAGCGTGAAAAGGAACAACTTGAGATGGTTCGGCCGTATGGAATGGATGGAAAGCGAGAGAACGACTAAGAGGGTGTACGAGAGCGAGACCTTCGCCTTTGCCCACCAAACCTCTTATGAGGTAGTTTTTACTTTCCCGGGTTAAGGGTTATAAGATTCACATGTCGATTATTTGACTGTGCGAGCAATAGCGGGCTTGTAACATAGAAAAAACCACCCTTCGGCAGGGACAATTATATACAAATTTAGCTTGAAGAGAATGTGGGTGGCCACATTTTAGCTTCAAAGCCTAGGGCACAAGCTATAATACTTTGCTTGAAAATGGGTTTGCGAACAAAATCTTCAATATTCATACAAAACAATATATCGAACAACCAAAAATAACAAACCTTCAAAATGTAACTATAGGGTTATGAATTAATGAGAAGGTTTAACTCTGTTCTGGATTGCTTAGACAACTTATGGCTAGGATTTATATATGTCCTGGCGAGTACAAACTACAATATAACCTAGTATACATCGGTCTCTCCAGCCATGGCTTCATGACATAAATTTCTTCCTCCTCCCCCTAACTCCGTCTCCCCCCCACCCCCCTCTCTCTCCTTCTCCCTCAACCCTTTCCCTACCCGCCTCTCTCCCTCTCTCTCTCCTTCTTTCCCACCCACCCACCTACCACCAATGTGCTGTACCTCCACTGGTTGGCAGCTGTTGTTCACTGTGAGAATGGTGGTGTAGGAGGGGAGGTGGTGGTAGCTGGGACACATATATATATATATATATATATATATATATAATATATATATATATATATATATATATATATATATATATATATATATATATATACCGTATATATATATATATATATTGCTGCCTTTAATGCTTCCAAAATCCCAATGTCTTCATCTTACTACCCGTCCGGAACTCCCAGACGACTATCCCTTACACTTCAACAATACAAAAATCAATCCTTCATCTTCTCTTAATATTCTTAGTGTCTCTATTTCTTCTGCTCTCACTTGGAAGGACCATATTACCAATCTTGCTAAGGCAGCATCCCATAAGCTGGGTGTGCTCAACCGCCTGAAGGGGATCTTTCCCCTGCACAGCTTCTTGCTCTGTACAGGGGCACTGTTCGTCCTTGTATTGAGTATTGTTCACATAAGTGGGGAGGATCCTATAACACCTCACTCCTAGACAAAGTAGAAAGGAAGGCCTTTTGTATCATTAATTCCCGTCCACTCACCAACTCTCTGCATTTTCTCTGTCTTCGCCGGAGTGTTGCATCTCTCTCGCTATTCTATCACTTCTCTAATAATCAATACTCCTCAGAGATCTCCCAGTGTATACCACCTCCTGTAAGTAGGGTACGTGGTACCCATCTTGCAACACAATCCCACCCCTACTCTGTGCAACTCTCGAACCCAAGAGTGAAGCATTACTCTCAGCCTTTCTTCTATTCAACAGCTGAGCTCTGGAACTCTCTCCCAGAATCAGTCTTTCCCTCATCCTATGACTTAAATTGCTTAAAACTCTGTGTGTCCAGGT
The DNA here is from genome assembly GCA_032716605.1 of Paralithodes platypus. Taxonomy (NCBI): domain Eukaryota; kingdom Metazoa; phylum Arthropoda; class Malacostraca; order Decapoda; family Lithodidae; genus Paralithodes; species Paralithodes platypus. The sequence goes on from CM064482.1 coordinate 20,185,048, forward strand.
ATTTTGGCTCGACCGTCCCTTGATTTTGGCCCTGTCACTCTTTCAACTATGCGGGAGGCACTCGCTACAGGCAGTTCTCCCTCACTCACATAGAAACAAAAAAATTAAATCAATGAAAGTAATGATTACATGCAGTACTCCAAGGACTTGAGCCTAGAATACTCACCGAAATTCCGCACACTAAGCATTATGCTATCAAGACAGTTAAAAGGGTTATGCACAAGCCTACGATATACTATGCATTCTCGAATACTGCATACTAATCATAGCTTGTACAGTGTCGTACTTTTTATTTGACATTCACATCAGATAAGGTGGGACGGTTCACTTTTTGGCTGATTTTGTCATGTATGCATTATTTTGTCTAGTTTCCTCCCTAGGCCTCCATCAATCTCTAAAAACAAAGAACCCCAGGATTCCTCCTGCATGATATATTTTTACAATTTTCGGTAGAAAAATGTCTCGGCCGACTGCCGGTTCCTCCTCAATTACAGGCTTGCTATCGCTCGCCAGGAAAAATTCGACCCCTAAATGATACGAAAAATCTTAATATTGGCAAAGAAAAGAGGCGAAAAGTCTTAAAACCGTCAAACTAATGACACATACAGTGCGGGCATGTTTCCGCCTATTTCCGCCATATTAGGGCTCATTCAGGCACTCCTGATTGGTTAGGCAAGAGACTGCATGAAATTAAATGTATTCAGGTGAAAACTAGAAGAAAATAGCTTCAAAATGACGCCAGAACGAGCTTCGTAGGTCGCAGGGTTTACCCGCAGCGCTAAAATTAGCAATTATCGCTAAAATCAAGGTATTTTTGCCTTTGGCAGCATTATATATCTAGCGAGACTCTGACTCAGACCCTTCAGTGTACTGGGCGGCTGCCTGGGAGGAGGACGGGTGGCCTGTCGTGCTCTCGCTCCCTCGCACACAATTTTACAGGCTTTAAGAGGCATTAAAAACCTGTAGATTGCTGTAAATTGCCTTGGCGTTCCGGAACGTCTCCCGCAGGGAAAGGATTAAATCTAAAAACTAAAGTGGCTAACATTGAGGGAGAAGGGAGACCAGAAAAACTACCCTTCTCCCCTTAATTATTCTATCTCAAATGTTCACGCAAATCATAAAGGTTTTCAGTGAACTAATGATTTAGATACAACAATCATTGTTGTTCAGAGCTCTCTCAGTGCATACCCCCTCGCTTGCGGCGAGTGCAGGGCACCTGCCTTTCAACAGTCACACTCCTATTCTGTCCAACTCTCCAATCCAAGAATTGGCAAATTTTGTCAGTGTATATTCTATTCAATTAATGAACTCTGGAACTCTCTCCCTCAACCGATATTTACTTCACTCTATGACTTAACCCTTGTCTATCGGGGCTCGACTTAAGTCTGTATCTAAAGAGCTGGACCATGTGGCGGGGCCCGACTTAAGTCTGTGTGCAATTTTGGCGCAATATTGGCTCTGAGAGAGAGCCGAGCGATGGGAGGAGCATAGGTTACCTCCTGACCGCTCGCCACGACCGTCGTGGGCCCACTGACATTTACTCCACTCTATTCCACCCTCTCTCACTCGATACACATGTAATTATGTAACAAAATGACCGTATTTAAGCGATTTTGCCTTTCGGCTGCACGATCGTTGCAAGACAACCAGTGATCGTAGAAGGATAGTTCGGGTGTCACTGGAAAGCTCAATTTACGCCCTTTCAGGGATATATACTTGTATTACGCTCTGGCTCTTGTTTATACATGAAAAAGAGCACAGAATCAACCCCATTTATGGTAAAAAAAAATCCGCTGGGCGGCACGGTCATATATACTCCACCACCCGCTCTTAAGGTGTTAAACTGATTTAAACTTCGTTTGTCCAGGCATTTTGATCACAACGTCCGTTTGTAATCAGCGGGGAGTTATGCAGTATATCTAGAATAATATAATGAAGGAGTAAAGGAAAGTTTTGAATTAAATATTTGGCTATAATGAATATATAATACACCTTAGATATACTCCTAACTGGTTAATTAATGAGTTATTGTGGGTAAACTCAGACTTGGAGTTATAGTGAATAATGGAGATAACTCAAATGGAGACTTAGAGTAATAGAGGCCAAGGGTCTTGTTCAATAATAAATTTGTGAGTTAGGTTTAGACTTTACAGCACAAGATTGACTTGGCTTGACATAAGTCTTAATAGTGATAGGAGAGGGTGTGTGAGCCAGAGATGAATTGGAATACAATCTCATTTAATCGTTTTAGCTATCATATATCGTTCCTAAACTTTATGAAATCGTCTAAATATAGTTGAAATCAATTTAATAAACAGTTAAGTGCTAATATAGTATAGCCAAAAAGAAGTATTGTGTATGCTTCAAGAACCTCAGCTGCAAAATGTTGTACTTAATATTTTCGGGGTTCAACTTTTCATACGTTTAATTGTGGGTCAAACAAACAAGAGGTGTAATAATCTGAGAAGTATTAGCATGACCTGATTCAAGTTATTGAGGTAAAATATATAAATTCACTTATTAAGAGGGTAAGTGTGTTATAAATTCTGCAGGGATGAGAGGCGCTGTGAGTGTGTGTGGGTGGAGAGAGAGAGAGAGAGAGAGAGAGAGAGAGAGAGAGAGAGAGAGAGAGAGAGAGAGAGAGAGAGATAGAGAGACATATATAATGATATAGAAAGAGACAGAAAAAACAGCCATTGAGAGTAAACATACAGTTCCCTACTCGCTAGAAACGAATGAGAGAACAAGGAGATGGAATGGAGTGGGACCGCACTGCAGTCAATGTGAAATGGGAGGGGACCCAATAGTGGAGGATGTAGAACACATAGTAACCGAATGTACAAGATATAATGAGGAGAGAGAGGAGTTGGAGAGGTACAGGAGGAATAGGGTGGGGGAGAGGGGGTGGGAGGAGATTAAGCAGAGGGAAGATAGAGGGGTAGGGGCGCTATTGGGGTTAACACAGGAGATGGAAACACAAGACATGGAGATGATGAAGAGGATATTGGAGAAAATATGGAGGAAGAGAAATGAGTGAGGGGGGGGGGGGGAGCGGAGGTGAGGGGGAGGGGGGAGGAAGTGAGGGGGGGGTTTATACAAACAAAACAAAAACTGTCTCTTAAACTATCCTTCTACTCTAAACTTTCCCTCCTACTAACGTTTCTGAGCCAGTACCGATACAAAGGTCAGCCCTGTGGATCTGCACGGTCTGCGGGCGGGTTCAAAAGAAGAAGAAGAAAGAAGAAGACCTTTTTGTGGTCCACAGACTGACCTTGGCTAACTACTTGGGCCATTAACTTACTATAGGTAGCGCCAACGAACTTGACAATTATCTCAATCCCTGACCTATTCGTAACTCAAAAGGACCTTGAGCAAACTGGCTGTACATTTTTACACCTATTTCCTGGTGGACTCTTCCCAAATTAAATTAAATCATTTTTATTTATAAGAAGTTAATTAAGGGGGTCCAGATTATTGTCAAGTTCGTTGGCGCTACCTATAGTGCAGAATGCGCTAGGTCATCGTCTCTGTGTGTGTGTGTGTGTGTGTGTGTGTGTGTGTGTGTGTGTGTGTGTGTGTGTGTGTGTGTGTGTGTGCACAACAATAAGATTCATAGTCTTGTTATGCCCATAATGCGAATTGCAGCAGTACGTACCTCCACCAGTACCACGTCACAAGAACATAAAAAGCCCAAGATAAAGGACCTGCGCACCCTTCATGCGCGCCATACAAAAACACAAGAATGCCTTAGGTAGCCGCGTGGACAACAACAACATTAAACATAATTTTATTGTTACACCAGGAAGAAACAAAATTGTGATTTTAACGATTGTACTGTTAGTCGATGAGAAAAGATATTACACTAAAGATGAAGCAAAAGTAAGTAACGCTCTCAACACCTTCTTTGCATCAGTGTTTACAGGAGAAGACCTTAGTAATATCCCTACAGCATCGCCAGTTCAGATAGATAATTCCAACGTTCTAAGCGATATCAGCATTACAGAGAGAACAGTTTTGAAATGTTTAGATACACTTAAGGTAAATAAATCACAAAGACCTGATACGATCTCGCCAAGAGTTCTAAAGGAAGCTAAGTATGAAACTCTCCAAACTACTGACGTTACTCTTCAATAAATCCTTACAGTCTGGGACTATGCCTGGTCATGCGAAGCTCCCCAACGTAACACCGATATTTAAAAAAGGCATCAAATCCGTACCTAGTACCTATCGTCTAATTAGCTTAACCTCAGGTGTATGTTAAATGATAGAAACACTCATAAGAGACAAACTTGTAAAGCACTTAGAGGAACACAACGTACTTTAAGGGGAGATGGGCCGGTTTTCTGGACCACTTTTTCCCTCATGTTTAGCCCCATTAGTTTTCAGATGCGAAGAGGTGTGCCCCATTAGTTAGTCAATTGTAAGACTTTTCGACCCATTTCTTCGTCTATATTTAGACCTTTCGTGCTATTTAGGTGTCGATTTTTTCTCTGGCGAACGATAGTGAGTCTATAATGTTGGAAGAACCGGCCTTCGGCCGGGACATTTTTCTATCGAAAAATGTACAAATTAATCTAGAAGGGGGAACTAATGGATTTTTTTGTTTTAATTTGATGGAGGTCTAGGGAGGAAACTAGACAAATAATGAATACATGCAAAAATCGCCCCAAAAGTGAACCATCCCCCCTTAAATATATTCTGAAGAGAGGTAAAAGAAGAGAGAGGGATGCGAGACAGAACTCCTTTGGGACGCGCAGAGGGAGGATGATACAAAGAGAAGGGAGGTACAGGAGACACAAAGTGCATAGAACAATGAGAGAGAGAGAGAGAGAGAGAGAGAGAGAGAGAGAGAGAGAGAGAGAGAGAGAGAGAGAGAGAGAGAGAGAGAGAGAGAGAGAGAGAGAAGAAAACAAAATGTGAGTAAAGAGGATACAGAGAGAGAGATTATCAAAACCGACACCACTAAAAAGAAACTCAATGACAACATAAATATATATTACCCCTATCTTAAGATACTCAACACGGTTTTCATAATATACGCTCCTGCTTAACAAACCTCATGGACTTCTTCCACGATATCCTCAACCTCTATGATGAGAGTAAAGCTGTAGATATTATATACCTTGGTTTTCAGAAAGCCTTTGACAAAGTTCCCCACAAACGTTTATTGATAAAACTAAAAGCGCATGAAATACAAGACAGTGTGTTAAAATACATAGCAAATTGGCTCAGTGACAGAAAGCAAAGAGTTGTAATAAACGGTAAAGCATCCAAATGGATCAACGTAAGTAGCGGGGTACCCTATGGATCAGTACTGGGGCCAATTATCTTCCTAGTTTACATTAACGACATAGATGAGGGTCTCACCTGTACAATCTCAAAGATTGCTGACGATACAAAGATTGCAAATTGTGAATTCTCAAATGAACATGTTGAAGATATGCAATATAATCTAGATAAGTTGTCATATTGGGCTCTGTAATAGCGTGATTTTATATCAGCTTGCCTATTGGTTGAGGTGAGTTCTTTGAAGACTGGAGATTTCAAAATTCATACAATACATGCATATAAACAATAGAGGACATACATATCATACTGAGGTAATATTTTAAGAACAGTTATTAAATCTTAAGCTTTAAGCACATTTATATTAGAGAGTATAATTATGGTTATAAAGTAGATAGGTAATACAAAAACATAAAGATTACTATTTGAGTACGATCGAGTATCTAGGCAGGACTCAGGCATATACTAATTAATTAATGTGCCACTTTCAATACACCACACTCATATATTCCTGAAGATACTGAAGCGTTAAACACTATTGTGTACAGTGTTAATATTTTACTTATTATACATATTCATACTAAAAGTGACGAGATATATTCTGAGTCTATATACTGGACTCTTAACAATTTTTCTATCACCTTGCGCACTGGTGAGAATGGAATTAGAGTCAATTATAGGGACTCTAACTTTGGATATGCAATTGTAATTTTCACAGAGTCCATTGGACTCTAAATTATTATGGTCACTTGGCGCACTAGTGAGGATTTTAACAAGAGTTAAGTTTTGTAACTCTAACTTCGCATAGATAAATATAAGATTGTCAGAGTAAAAAATATGAGACTCACTTGGCACACGTAGATGGAACTTTCACAGAGTCAATATGGGACTCTAAAGTTATTACTCTCACTGGGCACAATATTGAGAATTGAACAGAGTCATTTTATATGGACTCGAATTATATGCACTCATAAGGAATTTTGACAGTCAATATAGGACTCTAACTTTAATATTACCTTGTGCACTGGTAAAGATTTGAATAGAGTCGATTTGGGGGACTCTAATTTATTATCTCTTGTCACTAGTATTTTTTTTTTTTTTTGCAGTTTTCATATATATAATTCCAGTAGTTGGCGCTTGGAATAAATTAGTTTTAAAAGGGGGGAGGGGGGGGGGCAGCTTATCAACTTCTGAGTCTCTGTTGGGCCGTCCAGGTTGGCCTGTCGTATGAAGTAGTAATTACAGATGGATTAATGAACGTGGGGTCTTAAATGCGGCTCCGTTAATATATGAATATATTTGGGCACCTCATCGGACTAACGCGAGTATATACAGTATAGCTGGAAGCTTAGGGTTACTCGACTATCCTGACCTTTATATTAATCTTTGATGAAGTTCCGTTCAGGTACTCTTGACTTAGGATCTTAAATATAGTGCCCCAGTTATGACGAGCTGGCACTATATCGGGCTAATGCGAGAAGACAATATGGCTATAGCCTCTCCTGTCTTCTCGACTGCCTCTGTTTTTTTTAAGAGGTTCAAAGAACTCGGGACGGTGTTTAAACCTTTTAGTTGTAGAAGTCCAATAGAATGCAAAAACTAATACACCAAGGACGTCTTCTTGCAGAGTGCCAGTTACGGTATCTCGCAGGGCCCTTAATTAAAACCCTAGAAGGGGAATGATCAGAAATCGAAACAAATAGGTGATTTTGGAAATACCAACTTCCACTTATTAGTCTTACTTTAGTGCGGTTTTAATAATAGAGATTTGAAGTGTGGGAAATGCCCTCGTACTTCAGGCTTCTATTTATTAAAGGTGCAGCCTATTAAAGACTCAATATTAGTGATGGAAATGCCAAATACTAATAACGATCCCTCAATAGGGAAAACAACTCCTCAGACTAGTGGGACTAGGAAATGCCTTCGGTCACCAACTGAATGGGAGGGTAATTTTAGAACTTGGTAAGTTGGAAATGTCACTGCTTACTAAGCCCTGAAATTGCTTACTCTGATCAGTTTCTTCCAGCATAGTGACGACTTAGTCTGATATGTACAGGGATGGATATATGGGAGCATAAAGGTCAGTGCGGTCGAGGTCAATCTGGGGGATTAGTGAGGACCCTCTAGAAACTGGTATGCAAGGATTTTGACTCTTGTGGGTAAGAAGGGTGTAAATGTTTATTCCTTTGATGAGTGTCGGAGTCTTTTTCACCCTGGCTGAACACTAGCCTCCTTTTCTGTGTTGTCATGAACAGTAAGAGATTTTAATATTCTTCCTGGGCGTAATAGGGCATCTCGGGTTTGTCTGCTGGTGGCTAGTACTGGTGTAGTATTATTTTCCTTGTTCATTCGACTGATGTTGGGGACAGTGTTGTTTCCTTGTGCATGTGTTTCCGGGCGACGATTTCCTCTTTCTCTCATGTCTTTGTACTTCTCTTTCTCTCTTGCTTTGTTGTTGGTTGATTCTGGTATGGAATTTGTGGAATAGGGGGCATGTTGAAGATTGTGGTATTTCTGGTTTCTTTATGATTGGTGATTTCTGTTTGTTTTGTTTTAGTCTCCCACAACTCTGTACACTTTCTTCGTTGTCCGCCATTTTGCTGTCCTCCGGGTTGATCGCCATTTTTCGGTCTTGTTAGTACACGTGCGATTTCCTTATATGTATATTCCGTGGTAGACGTTTCTTCTTGTTTTCCCATCATCGGGTTCCTCTTCTTTTCTTGCTCTATGGGTCGTTGATTATGGTGAGGCACTTTTGGAACATGGAACAGGTGATTAATTTTGAGTTGTAGGGCTTGTTCTCTTTTCTTTTGTTTTTCTTTCGTTTCCCCTGGGCTGGTATATTTTCTCTGATGTCTGTCATTTTGCTGTCCTCGTCGGTGGTCGCCATTTTGCTGTCTTGTTCTCCTTCCTTGTTGAACTGCTCTGTCCTCCTTTTCTTGCTGTTGTATGGAAGTATTTCCTTGTGTGTTTCGGGACATCTTCCTTTGTTGGTGTGTGGATGTCTTCTTATTTTTCGCTATTTCACTTCCCTCCCCAATATCATAGGCACGGCCTCGTGTACAAAGCTGGAAAATAAAAGAATTTCCTTGTTGGGTGAAGCTGGGTAGTTAATGCAGATCTGTCCACCAGTTGATGGAGCGTTGGTCCGGGGTTTGGAGAGGGTCGATGGTTATCGTCAGAAAAGATGGTGCACTCTTGATAATGGCGGCTGTTATGGCTTCCTCGATGAACCTGATTCTACAGAAAACTTGATCCGTAGACCATTTCACTCGTTTTACGAAGGGAGCAGAGTTAGTCATGGTGGTGGTACGAGGTAGGTGACGGCTGGAGGAGGTAGTTGATGTTGGTGCTCTGGTGGTGCGTGGGCAAGTGATGACCCGGTCATTAACCTGAGGGGTTTTATTGACAGATGCGGACGGACGCGAAAGTACAAGGGCTTATCGACTTGTCAAAAATGTGTTTAGGAGGGCAAATATCTGTGTTTGTTGCGGAAGAGATCCTTAGAGTTTTAGAAGGGTGTGTGTGTGTGTTATGTGTTTTGTTCTGGTTGCAGAGGAAGGAAAACAATTTGATTTATGTTTATGGAAAAGAATTGGGGATAATCGTTGTGAGGGTTGTGTAATACGACCTGATCTATACGTAAAAAAACATTCGGATGGGGGTTCTCGGCTGGAAAAAGGGGTGGATGAGGGGTTGTGAGTTAGGTGAGGGGTTGGTGAAGGGGTAGATGTGGGGTGGTTGTGTGGGAGAGTTTGGGGTGGTAGGTAATGAAGTGGGGTTAGATTATGGATTGTTATGTTGAGAAATAGATGATTTACTTTGTACTAGCTACTAGTACTAGTTACTAGTACTAGGTACCAGTATTTGTTAGTGACCTGATGAAGCTATTTTTTTTTTTTTTTTTTTTTTAACCCTTCCTGTCATTTTAAAATGACACCACGAAATAAGGGCAGGTGCCCGGGTGTCCGTTCAGGACTTTTAAGCTTGAAAGCCTATTCAGCTTGGTCTGAACGCTGTGAGTCTGACACATGTAAACAAAGCCGATCGTTGCGTCACCGCACCTACGAAAACAAGAAGGAGAAGACTCGTTTGTTATTGTATGTCTGTATGTCGTTGTTTCAGTAGTGAAAAGATCGTCGTATTGCTAACATCGCCTGAAAATGCTCTCCACTAAAATCGTCATCACAACTGAACCAGTTGACTTAGAGAGCTCTACTCAACGCCAGTCTACAGATTGGAAACCGCACTACATTTATAGATGCATGGGAAATTTCTAGCAGTTAAAATTAACTAAAATACGGTAGCCTAGGCCTAGACATTTTTCGGCCAGATCGCCCGGGTAGCCCACCCTGTCCTTTGGAGATACAGCCCGGGCCAGGAGGGTTAAGAGACAATGAACGGAGGAAGGAAAAACACAGATAAAACAAAAAGGTCCATGTGCCTAAAGGCATCCTCTATTCATAAAATGTTTGTAACTGGATTTAAACTTTTGTAGATTGTAAGTTTGTGGAAAGCAACTCGAGGGAAGTGAATTTCAAAGAGTAGTAGTTCTAGGGTACAATTGAATTTTGATAAGCAGAAGTTCTGCATTGTGGAGGAGAAAGTGTAAATTCATGGGCGCTCTCAGCTGCCCTAGTTCTACGGGGAAAAATGTGGAGAGGCGGCACAATTGAAGCAAGTTCCTCGGAACAATTGCTGTGAAAATATCTGTAGAATAATGCAAGGGATGCAACGTTTCTTCGTATGGAAAATGTAGGAAGGTCCTGTGTGATTGCAGGGTTATTGATTAATCTAATAGCTTTATTTTTAATGTTGTCCAACTGCCTCAATGCAACCACTCCACTTCCACTCCACAGAGGTGAACAGTAATCCATCTGAGAACGCACATTACTTTTATATATTACGGCCAACTGCTCGCCAGTGAAGAATTCTCGAACTCTGTACAGGAGTCCCAGTTTTTTAGAGGCATTCTTAGCAATGCTTCTAACATAATGTGTCCAGCTCAAGTTAGTAGTTAATGTTACACCGAGAATGTCAATACTAGGGGAAGTGGGAATATTTACATCATTAAAAAATATATGGGAGTCAGTGAGATTCAGTCAGTTAGAAAATTGAATGTACTTGGTTTTCTGTGCATTAAAGGAAACTAGATTCTTTTGTCTCCATTCATTAATTCTAGAAAGGTCCTAGTTCAGAGAAATTGCAGAGTTTATTTTTGAATTTATAAGATCGGGTTGGGTGAAAGAATTGGTAAATGTGAAGGAACTGTGGAGTGTTGAGTCATCTGCGTAGAAATGTATTGGATTATGAGTGGTAGATATGAGATCATTGATATGAATGAGGAACAGAGTTGGGGCCTAAACTGATCCCTGGGGAACACTAGCATTTATTGAGTGAAATTGAGAATAAAGGCCATCTACCATTACACATATTTTTCTGTTATGAAGATACGAAGAAATTAGTGGAACTAATGATGCAAGGCCGTAGTGTGACATCTTCGACAATAAGGATTGATGCCAGACTCTATCATATGCCTTTGATATATCCAGTGCTATTGTATGTGTTTCACCATGTTGGTCTGTAGCTTGGTTGATTTGATGCGTAAGAAGGCAAAGAATGTCTGCAGTTGATCGACATCGTCTAAAACCATATTGCCTATCACTGATTAATTTATTATTCTCAAGATGCTTAATTATGTGATTATTTAATATAATTTCAAAGACTTTACCAAGAGTGGAAGTTATAGCTATTGGTCTGTAGTTTGATGGATCTGAAGAGGCACCTTTTTTAGGAACTGGATGGATGTTTGCTTCTTTCCAGGGTACTGGGAAGCATGAGGTATGAGTACACAGATGGAAAAATGTTGCCAATACAGGAGCGAGCACCAAGGAGCAATTCTTAAGTACTATTGGAGGAATTTCATCTGGACCAAGAGCCTTATCTACTGAGAGATTCTGCAAAATAGTTTTGACATGTCTGGTGTGGATCTTAAGTGAGGCGAATTAATTTCAGGCGAATTAAAATTAAGTGCAGGGACATCTTGATTTATTTCATCTAAGGTTGAGTTGGTGGAGAAAATATCCGCAAGAAGGTTAGCTTTACCTCGTGGGTCACTTACAAGATTGCCAGTCGGATATGTTAATGGTGGAATGGATGAAACAGTAGTGAAGTTGGATTTGAATGAGTTAAGAGTAGACCAAAATATTTTGTTATAATTTGGATTATTTAGAAGTTTATTTGCCTGCTTGTGGAGAAAGTTTGATTTAGTTAGGTTTAATACAGTTTTGGCATGATTTCTGATGTTTCTAAAGTAATTGAAGGCTTCATGTGTTTTTTATCTTGTGTATGCATTGTAGGCTATTGCTTTTTGTTCAGTTACTCTAGCACAATTATGGTCAAACCATTTAGGTGAATTAGATCTTTTACTGTACTTTTGATGAGGAATAAAAGTTTCCATTCCAATTTTTACAAAATCTTGTATGTGGCTCAAGGTGGTGTGTGCATCATTAGAAAAGAAAGAGGTCCAGGGAATATTAACCCGTGGAGCCCCGGCTAGTTTTGTAATGTTTGCGCACCAGAACCCGGCCGGTTTTCAAAAAATGGTTTTATTCCAGAAACAATAGCGAATGGGTTAGGAATGAAGGAAAAACCACGAAAAACCGCTCAAAAAGCTTAAAAAAATGGTCCTACAGAGCCCCCGAAAACGGATTTTATAAGAGTAAAAAATTGAAGGCAATTATCCCAAAAAAACAGGTTATTGCGCGCTCGCGCGCACGCACGTGGACTTTGAGAGTTTTCAACCATCGGCACGGTTGCGTGGGATACGTACACAGTTCCCATACAAATCTGAGCCCTCTTGAGTGGCTACACCTGAGGTTACGGTCGGCGCAATTAGGGTGACGCGCCAGGCGCGTCTCTGGGGCTGTGCGTTACATACATCGCCGACGCGTCAGGCGCGTCGCTGGGGCTGTACGGGTTAATAAAGAAACCTGGAAGACCCTCCCAGTCTGCCCTATCGTAATGCCATTTAGTCACCAAAACAGGTTCAGAGTGGGAAGGTGTGGTAGGTGATAGACAGGTGACCTGTATCAGACAGTGATCCAAGCGGGGACCTCACTGTAACACATAATTTTCTGAATTGGTTGTTAAAAATAAGTCCAGTAGGTGGGAATTATGATTAGGATTATCTGGTACACGGGTGAGTTGGTTGACTAGTTGAGTGAGATTAAATGAGTCTGCAAATAGCTCACATTCAAGACCAGCATCATCAGTCCTGGCTGAATGAGTGAGCCATTCAACATTATGGACATTAAAATCACCCAACACAGTAATTTCAGAAGAAGCATTTAAGTTGAGGACACTGAGTTGTGAGGACAGACAATCAAAAAGACTTTGCTCTCGAGGAGTATTTGGGGAACGGTAGATGCAACATATGTATTTAAATTTACCAACAGAAATTAATTTGTATATAGAATAATCAAAATAGGGACAATTGAAACTAGTAACCTCCAGGGCAATTTCAGATTTTGCGAAGCAACATACACCTCCTTTAGGTCTGAAATTTTGGAGCAGTTGATAACCTGGAAAATTAAATCTAGACATGTCAGATGTGGATGTTACTTGAGTCTTTGTCAAAAAAAGGAGAGTAGGTGATTCTGCTTGAAGAAATTGATGTACAGAATTGATGTTAGAGTGAAGTCCCCTTATATTGCTAAAGAAAAAGCTGCACCGACGAGCAGCTTTGGGACGTTGCAATGCTCTTGACACAGTCGCATGATGACGACCGGGAGGGCCCTGTGTCAATGACCCAACCCTGCCGGGGGTGGATATCCGAGGGACCACCAGGTTTGCTTTTAACAATTGTACTGCCATATTTATTTGGTAAAGGTGTATGGTGTTACATGTATGATATGTAGTGGGAAGAGTAGTGTTTTATGGATAGAGGATAGCGATGTAGGGCAATGTCATGAAGTTGGATGTGTATGTTATATAAAGAGGGTTTTCCTGATACCCCTGATGTGTGAGGCAGAATGATATGAATCCAGCTACCAAAGCCTGGGAGAGAAAATGGAATTCAGGCTATTCCCTGAGTCTCCTGAAACCTTGGCGGTAGTACTTCCCTGGGCGGGGCTGCCTACCCCTACTACCAACATCTGTGAAATGTTGTCAATATAGTGCTCTTCCTCAGATGGTGTATTTTATCCATGATTTAACTTTGAGGGCGGCTAGTTGTATTGGGAATGGTGGATGGGTAAGGGAGAGGGTGGGAGGTGCGAGGCGAGGTTGGTTGATTTGCTGAGGATGTTGCTCAGTTGAGGTTGATGGCAAGTTCTGATGATGTTGATGGGGTGAAGTTGATATTTGAGGTTGTTGTCTGGTTACTGATGGTGGTGTTTTATGTCGGTTTCTTAGGAGAGGTTGAGGAAGAGTTGAAGAAGAGGAAGATGTGGGGGTTTTAAGTTTTGAAGGAAGTGTTGTTGGTTGTTGGCTTTGAGATAGGGGTTGAGAAGGGTTGTTTCTTGAAGGTGAAGGTAGGGTGGATGAAGGGGATGTAGTTAAAGGGTGTGAAATGGGGGGAGAGGGTGTGGGGGAAAGATGTGGGCGTTTTAGTTTAGATGATGGAGAAGAGGAATTTGTTGGTGAGGTAGATGAGCGTTTGAGATAAGTTTGTTTGGTGTGGGATGTGGTGGGCTGATTTGGTGTCTGTTGATCTGCGTTTCCTTAATGAATTTGATATTTGGTGTATTTCGATGAAGACTTAGCCAGTTGACGTGGGCGAATTTTGTAATGAAAGGTTGGGTTGCGGCCTGCGGGTACATTTGTGTTGAGATGTTTTTGTGTTGTCTGGTTGTCTAGATGGGGTTGAGTGTGGTGAGGGGGTTATTGGAGGTGTGCGTTGAGGTCGGGGTATTTGTTTGTTAGCTTGTGAGTTAGGAATGACTATGCGTGTTGTGGGATTGCTTGGTGTGGATGTGTGCTTTTCGGTTGTGATGACATCGGGGATCTCCATAGTTGGTGGGGGAGAGTTAGTGGGGGGTTGTACTCTTCAGTGTTGGGCAAAGGATTATAAATGCGGACAAATTGGTTCCAGTATGTAATCGTCTCCCGTGATGATTTATGATATGGGTTGAGAGTTTGTGTGATTTTGTATGGTCCTACCTAGTTTGTTTACAACTGGAAGCTTGGCCACCATTACGGTGTCACCTATTGCAAATGAGTTGTTGGCTGTGACGGTGTCACGTTGCACATATTGACAGGTTTGGGCCGTGGGAAGGGTGTTTTTAAGATGTTGAAGGGGGTCGGTAGTTAGGTCAGAGTTGGATGGTTTAACGAGGTGGTGAAACGGTAGTATCAGTGGGGCAACGCCATAGACTCGTTCATGTGGGGTGATGCCGTCGTCTCTAGGGCATGTGTTCATACCCCACTATCATTTTGACTTGTGCTGGCCAGTCTGATGTATTTAGGGCAATTACTCTTGTTCGTAATTGATTATTGATGGTACGGTGACTGCGTTCACAGACTGAGTTGCCTTGGGGCCAGTATGGAGAGGAGTGTTTTGCTTTTAAACCAATTTTTTTAGTGAAGGCTTCCCAGACATGTTCGGAGAATTCTGGAGCGTTGTCGGAGAGTAGGGTGACAGGGAGTCCAAACGCGGGGAAAATTTCAGTGGCTAATACTTCTGCTACCGTCAGGTCACTGTGATCTTTTACAGGGCATGCAAATAGGAATTTAGACTACAGATCTACAAAAGTAAAAATACATCTTTTTCCATGGCTTGCTGGAAAGGGACCCATTACGTTGAGAGATAGCATTTGCCAAGATTTATGAGCTGAGAGTTTTCCGGTTGGTGGGGGGTTTTGCTTCTGTCTTTTCCTAATGCACAGGGTTTGCAGGTTTCTTTGACACGTTTCGCGATATTGGAATGGTGGATAGTCCAATAATGTTGGTGAAATATTTGCAAGATTTTGTCTCTGCCCAAATGGATTCCATTTCCCTTATGTATGACTATCATGTATTCCTGAGCTATGTGTGGTTCTAAAGCTATGTGTCCAGATTCAGTGCATAGTTGATCTCCATCTTGTGTTAAATTGTAGAAGATATCTTTCGGAATCCACTTTGGCTTGATTTTCCTTTTCCATGACTGTAATAGCTAGGGTTGGCTCTGATTTTGGATATGTTAACAATTTGGCTGTGGTGGCTGGTGTGGAGTTCGCTATGGCTGCTAAATTCATTTGAATGACATCTGCTACTGGAAGGCGAGAGAGAGCGTCTGCATTCGTGTGTAATTTGCCGGGTCGATAATGTATTTCAAAATCGTATTCCTCTACAGTTTACATCCATCTTACTAACAATGGTGAATTAGTTTCGGATCGTCGTAGCCATTGTAAGGATTGATGATCCGTGATAATTTCTATCTTAGTCCCTAGCAAAAATGAGCGAGGCATCCTTGTTTAGTGGCGGCGTAGTTTTGTTGGGCGTTGTTGAGGGTAGAGCTAGCGTATGCAATGACATATTCTCTTCCGTCTTGGATTTGAGCTAGAACGGCTCCTATGGCGTATAGTGACACATCCGTGTAAAGCCGGAAGGGTTTGGTTTTAGTCGGGGAAAGATACAGTTGGAGCTTTGTCAAGTTGGTCTTTTAGAGTTTCAAATGATGTATTTCACTCAGGTGTCCACACGAAATCTGTATCTTTATAAGAACATAAGAACATAAGAAAATGGGAGTCTGCAGAAAGCCGATTGGCCTAAGCAAGGCAGATCCCTGTCCCACACAACCCCAATTACAAAGCCCAATTATAGGCTCAACACTCTAATACCCTGAGGATCATCTTACCAAAACGGTTAGAGATTAACGCAGGATTATGGGGGTCTGCAGAGCGGTGATTGGCCCAACCCTGCTGATCCCCCTTCACACCCAACCCCTCTCGTCCATATGCTTATCCAATTTTATCTTAAAGCTCCCTATCGTTTTTAATCCCACTATAGCACTTGGTAGTCCATTCCACCCATCTACAACTCTGTTACCAAACCAATATTTGCCTATATCTTTTCTGAAACGAAATTTATCTAATTTGAAACCATTGGTACGAGTTCTTTCGCTATCACTGAGCTTTAGTACATTTGTCATGTCCCCTTTGTTAATCCCACTAACCCACTTGAACACCTCTATCATATCCCCTCTAACTCTGCGTCTCTCTAACGAATGTAAGCCTAATTTCTTCAACCTTTCTTTATACGGAAGATTTCTAATATTATGGATCATTTTTGTCATTCTACGTTGTAGTCTCTCCAATGAATCTATGTCCATTCTGTAATAAGGACACCAAAATTGAACAGCATAATCCATATGGGGTCTCACTAATGACAAGTAAAGTTTTAAGATAACATCAGCAGTTCTGTTACTCACACTCCTTGAGATGAACCCGAGAATCCTGTTTGCCTTGTTTCGAACGCTTATACACTGTTGTCTAGGCTTCAAATCATTGCTAACAAACACACCTAGATCTTTCTCACAATTCGAGTTTTCTAATTCCACATTAGCTAGTTTATATTTAACATTTGTATGCATCTTCCCTATCTTTAATACCTTGCATTTGTCAATGTTAAACTTCATCTGCCAATTTACTGACCATTCGTGTAAGGTATCTAGATCCCTTTGGAGGCACTCTATATCTCTATCTGAATCAATTGTTCTCCCCATTTTGGTATCGTCTGCAAATTTACTTATCCTACTAGTTATACCTAAATCAAGGTCATTTATGTATATAACAAACAACAGAGGACCTAATACAGATCCCTGGGGGACACCACTTTTGACTGCTCCCCATTCTGACTTCGTACCATTTATGCTGACTCTCTGATTCCTACCAATTAGCCATGACCTAATCCATCCCAACAACGCCCCACCTATTCCATGCGCCTCAACCTTTCTCATCAATCTCTCATGGGGGACTCTGTCGAAAGCTTTACTGAAATCTAAATATATTATATCATATGACTTGTCATTATCTACTGCTTCATATACCTCTGAGAAAAAACTAAGCAAATTAGTAAGGCAAGAACGTCCCTGAGTGAATCCATGCTGAGAAGAATTTATTAAATTAAATGTATCTAAGTGGTTTCTAATTTTACTAGCAATAATTGACTCTAGTAGCTTTCCTATGATTGATGTAAGACTAATGGGACGGTAATTGGATGCTATTGATTTGTCACCTTTTTTGAAGATCGGAACTACGTTTGCAAGCTTCCAAGCTTCTGGAACTATACCTGTCTCCAATGACTTGTTAAATAAAAATGTTAATGGGTAACTTAACTCATCCCTACATTCTTTTAATACTCTAGCATATACCTCATCAGGACCAGGCGATTTATGAGGTTTCAGTCTGTCAATTTCCTTAAGCACATCATTTCTACTTATAGTAACCGTACTTAACCTATTTTCTATACTATCGCTATATACCTTACGGACTTCTGGAAACTGTGCCAAATTTTCATTAGTGAAAACGGAAAGAAATTGACTATTTAATGTACTGCACATTTCTAAATCATTTTCTGTCATTTTCCTATCGAAGTTTTAAGGGGACCAATTACATCTCTAACCTTGGATTTATATAGTTGGTAAAAAGCTTTAGGATTATTTTTTGAGTCATTGGCAACCTTAATTTCATAATTTCTTTTTTCTTTCCTAATATCCTTTTTTACCTGTCTTGATAGATTCTGATAGTAAGCAAGTAGGTGAATTTTGCCTTTTCTAATTTTTCTATATATTCCTCTCTTTTGTCCTAGAAGATCTAATAGTCTATTATTCATCCATTTGGGTTGGTTCTGTGTTGATCTAAATTTTCTTTTGGGGATGTATTTATTTTGTGCTTTGAATACTGACTTGATAAAATTATCGTATGTATCTACCAAGGTTGACGTCTCTTCCTGACTTAAGATGACAGGTGCCTGAGAAGGGGTACACTCATTTGGACACCTGGATCGACTTAATTTTTTGACCATAGGGTCCGCTAATAGGGCTCTTCTTAACCAACCATAATTGGCTTTTCTAAAGTCAGGTATTAATGTTGTATTCTCTCTGGTATTACCTTTCCATTGTATATTAAAATACACAGAATTGTGGTCACTATTTCCTAGGTGGTCCCCTATCTCTACATTATTTACCATATGTTCATTGTTACTGAAAACTAAATTGAGAATATTATTACCTCTAGTCGGCGTATCTATGAATTGAAATTAAAAAAAAAAAAAAAAAAAAAAAAAAAATCTTGTACTACCTCTATAAACTCCTCAGAATCAGAGTCTCCTATTTGATGCTGCCAATCTATATTCGGAAAATTAAAATCCCCCATAATGCACACATTGCTAAACCTTGATGCCATTTTAATTTCCTCCCATAATGACGTTCCGTCATTTCTACTCATATTTGGCGGTCTATACATAACTCCAATAACTATGGTCTCACTACCTTCGTTAACCTCTACCCAAACACTTTCATTATCGTTATTTAGTCTAATACCTGATTTAATACAGCTTTTTAATGTACTCCTGACAAACACTGCTATACCGCCACCCCTCTTACTTGTTCGGTCATATTTAAACAAACTATATCCTGGTATATCAAATTCTGCTAAAAAATGCCTGGTTTCTGTATTAATCCACGTTTCAGTTAGCGCTATTATGTCTATATTTTCTTTGCTAACAAGGGCTCTAAGTTCGTTCATTTTGTTACATAGACTCCTACAGTTTGTGTAATATACTCTCAATTTACTTCTTTTCTTTATACCTAATTTACCTTTGTTTTTAGCGACATTTCCATCTTCCGTTGCACCATCACTACTATCATTTGCATTATAGTCATCATTTTTAGCATGAGACTGAATATCCTTATCGCTTTCGCCTGACGCTAAAATTGTTCCATTTAACCTCTCATTTACACTCTCAATATTTCTGTTCAAAACCCCACAACCACCCTATCTAAAGAGCTAGCTAATGTAGAAACCCCTAACCGTGAAAGATGAACCCCATCCCTTGCGTACATCCCATCTCTCCCATAGAAACTATCCCAGTTATCAATGAATGGTATTGTTTTTTCTTTGCAATATTTCTCCAAACGGCAATTGACAGCAATCGCCCTGGATGTCCATTCCTTGGGTGAGTGAGTTGATGGAGGGGTCTGGCTATTGCTGCAAAATTTGGTACAACACGTCGGTAGTATGTTGCGAGACCGAGAAAAGATCTCACACCTTTGACGGTTGTGGATTTGTTTTGTTCTTTTATTGCTGAAAATATGCAAGGATCAGGAAATATACCTTTGTCAGATATGACATGTCCTAGAAAATCTACCGTTGTTCTTGAAATCTCGCATTTGGAGGGTTTGAGTTTTAAACCTGCCTGTCGGATGCGCTCAAATACCTGTCGAAGGCTTTGTATATGTTCGGGCCAGGATTTTGCATAGACAACTATAGCGTCCAAATAGGCTAGGCAAGTTTCCCAGGTCAATCCTCGTAATACTGATTCCATTAATCGGGAGAACGTAGGAGGACCGTTACATAAGCCAAAAGGTAATACGTTAAATTTGTATAAATATCCTCTGGTAGTGGAAAATGCTGTCTTTTGTTGGTGCTCGGGTGTGATGGGGACTTGCCAATATCCGGCTTGTAGGTCGAGGGTGGTGAACCATTTTTAGCCATGGAGGGAATCCAGAGAGTCATCAATCCGAGGTAACGGAGTGGCATCTTTCACAGTTGCGTCATTTAGGTGTCTGTAATCCACGCAACACCGTGTAGAACCGTGCTTCTTGTTAACCAACACGACAGGTGAAGACCATGAACTGGCAACTGTCAAACTGTCAAATTGTGGAATGGCCTTCCCCGAGATGCCATAGACTGCAGCACTGTTGATTCTTTTAAACTTCGCATAGACAAACATCTTGCCTTAAATCCACGAATGACTGCATTTGCAAATGAGTACACATGTTTATTTGTTTTATTTTGTTTTCGTGCCACGGACATTAATTTTGTCCCATGGCATTCTTCCCTTTCCATATTTCCCTTATCCACTCTAAACACCTGTTTAGACACTTGACAATCTGTGTTTTGGAAGGCAAACAGCCTCGAGGGGTCGCTGTACTTGTTGCTGCTTGATTTCCTTTGTACTCCTTTGATCATGTCCTTCTAGCTCGCACCGGATACAGGCCAGCATACGCAGAACTAGGACAGACTATGTCATTCAACCTGACAAAAATAAGCAAACTAGGTTCGATACTAGCACCTCCAGGTCTGAAGACTGGAACAATCCTAGGTACGAGACTGGGAAAACTAGGTTTGATTCTAGGCACCAGGTCCAAAGAATGGTATTACCATGTGTTCTTGGTAAACCTGCTATGTTTGAAACTAGCACCTCAGGTCTGAACACTGAAAGTAAATAGTGCTCTGTTCAACCTGCTAAGTTCGACACAAGTCTGGTCTGAAGATGGACTATTTGTGATCGATGCCAGACAGGTTCAAACTGGCGTAACAATGAGGCTCGATGCTCACCATCTACAGTAGGTCATCAACAATAACAAAGGCAGCCAAGACTCAGCTCTACCTATTCCTTTGCATGTGGTACGAAACCTTGCACAGCTAGTGGTCTGAGACCTAGCCTTAAAGCGAAACAAAGGAGATTGTAAGTTGCACCCGGAAGACGGAAGAAGTCAGACCTAACCAGACACTCAAGAAGCCTAGTGCGCCACAAGAAAGAAAAATAACTGAGTCCCCCTCCGGCGCCAGTTAAGTCACTATATGAACACAAGTCCCTTTTTGCTATCCAGTACACTCGCCCTTCAGGGAGAACAAAACATACATTTCTATCCATGTCTTTCACTATTTAATGTTCTTATTATTACCAATGAGCATTCCCGTAATTTCCAGCATTAAGTAGTAGAGATTAAATTTACAAAAACACTCAGCACCCGACCGTGAACACCTATTTTTTTTAGTGATTCCCATATAGTATAATTATGTTCAATATATAATCATCTTCATTTATAATCTAAAGTAAAAAACATATAGAGAATATGTTAACTATGTGATTAAAAATATGACTAATTTCGCTAATGATCAACTCTGATATCGAAATCATTTCAACACCTTTTAACCATTTCGAATTGTACTAACTTACTCTATGTACTTGTATTTAAATAAAACCAAAGTTTGATGAATCTAAGAACCTGCGTAATTAAATAGTTGCATAATTATTTCACGCACGTGTTCAGCTTGTCCTTTAGAGCACACGTGCCCTTTTATCTATAACTTAAGTACAAGCTCATTCTTAATTAGCCTTGCGAATTATGTATTTTTATGTTCTATATATTGCATTAATATTATTTCCTGACCCTATATAAAATGTCATATAAATTGAAATGCCGTTGTGTACCTATTGTATGACTTGCCTTTGTGTTTGTCTGTAGTACATGATTAAATTGATATCCAGTATTCAATAAATGGATATATAATCGTAGTCCTGTACTTAACCTTTAACTGTCTTCATAGTGTAATGGTTTGAGTGTTTAATATCTGTATGTGGTAACCCAGGTTCGAATCCCGGTAAGATCAATTGCTTTAATTTAATTCCATTGCGAGGTGTTTGGTGTTGGAAGTGAAATTTATAAATTAGATTATTGCTAAAGATTCAGGAACATTGCATAGCGAGGTCGGTCTTTAGAGATCTGTGCTCCATAATATGTTATTTCCTTTCACTTAAAACATTCGGCTATTCAGTTTGCAATTGGGTTTGAGTACATGATTAGATTGATATCCAGTATTCGATAAATGGATATAAAATCGTAGTCATGTACTTAACCATAAACTGTCTTGATGGTGTAATGGTTTGAGTGTTTAAGATCTGTATGTGGTAACCCAAGTTCGAATCCCGGTAGGATCACATGCTTTCGTTCATTTCATTAGGAGGTGTTTGGTGTTGGGAGTGAAATTGATTAATTACATTATCCTTTCTTCTTCCTGTTAGTATAACTCAACAATAACCAGATTTGCTTTAGCATAATAAGCCTGCATACTGTATGTTTGTATGTTAAATTTGCAAGATACAGCTGCAATAATCTAGACACTCAGACACTATGTATGTAACCCTTGTCAATGCAACAATGAGGCTTAATTATATAAATAGCAAATACATTATCTTCAATAATATTTACAAACATAATGAATAGCATCATGGCGCGCACACACACACACACACACACGTAAACAAAACTACACATATATCGGTATTAATGCTCACTCTCACTCACACACACACACACAACCCAGGCACGCACACAAACTTGCACACCTACGTACACACAAGCTCTCTTGCAACTTTCACACCCACGTACGCACGCACACACAAGCTCTTTCGCCCAAAGTTGTACTGCGATATTTGTTTTCATATTTGTCTTTTTAAGCAATATCATAATACCTCCGAAGACCAGATAGTATTAAAAAGGTGACTAAATTTTTTAGAAATTGTAATTACTCTTTTCATACCCATAGACCGACAAAAACACTTTACCTTCAAACAATGTTTGCATACGGCCGACTTTGCTTCCAAAAAACTATGCATACAGCCGACTTAACTTACAACGAACGTTGCATACGGCCTTAGTTTCAACAAACCTTGCATACAACCGACTTTGCTTTCATCAAACTTTGCGTGCAGCCGACTTTGCATTCAACAGACATTGCATACGGCTGACTTTTCTCGCTTTCAACAAACTTTGCATGTTGACAACTTTGCTTCCAAAAAACTATACATACAACTAATCCCCCTTTTATTAATATTGTTTCACCACATCAGCAGAAAAACAGCCAGTCCCCCAAACTACACTTCCTGAATACTAAAGACCCTACAGTAACATAGATCGGTCAACTTCCACCACCTTGGTGCCACTGGGAATATATTCCTCTTTTGACACTCAAATAATATCTCCATACTCATAATAAACATTTGGAAAAACAGGTACAGGATAGAGATTATGGTTTTGTAATATATATGTATTACATGATCAACATTAGAATATAACCTCATTCTTTAATTATTGAGGCACGCACCACAATGGAGTCCAAACAAAAAGGCCACTCTCTACCGGCCACCAATCCTTCTGGATTATGCCAGCGTTCGATTTATGAGGATATCCATATTTACCCGGACATTTCTGCCAACAACAGCTGAGTGGTAAAGGCGTTTGGCTGGAAATGTGTATATATGGTGAGCTGGGATTATTTTGTTATGATGTGTATGACATATTTTTGTTTAGGATTATTTACTACAATTATTATGTAGTGCTATAAACAACCTTGCTCTTTTCGGGACCTTGGGGCTGCTCGGCCAGACAGCCTGGGGAATAGCAACAACAACAACAACCTTTCTCTTTTGCTGTATTTTGTGTCTGAAGTAACTTCAATATTTGTTTAAACATGCACCATGCACAGTTTCAACAATACTTATTTACTATGAAAATAGGACAGCGTATACTTGCATATACTTGGTGAGAATTACTACTATAGGTCCCCAATTATGGCTTCCACTACGAAATGGAGACTTTCATATGTAGTCTTGAACAATTCTTTCCCTTTGCATCGTGTAATACCAAATGAATACTGTCCATTATTTGTTTTCTATGTGGATGAGGGAGACAAAAGGCAGAACTGCCTGTGAAGAGTGCCTCCCCCAGAGTTGAAAGAGTGACAGGGCCAAATCAAGGAATGTTCGGGCCAAAATGCCTGGACACACGGAGTTTGAAGCAATTTGAGTCATAGGATGAGGGGAAGATGGATTCAGGGAGAGAGTTCCAGAGCTCAGCTGTTGAATAGAATAAAGTTTTGGAGTATCGTTTCACTCTTTTTTTTTTTTTTTTTTTTTTTTTCTATGTGATTGAGGGAGGCAAAAGGCAGAACTGCCTATAGCGAGTGCCTCCCCCATAGTTGAAAGAGTGACAGGGCCAAAATCAAGGGACGTTCGAGCCAAAATGCCTGGACACACGGAGTTTGAAGCAATTTAAGTCATAGGAAGAGGGAAAGACTGATTCTGGGAGAGAGTTCCAGAGCTCAGATGTTGAGTAGAAGAAAGTTTGAGAGTAACGTTTCACTCTTGGGTTGGAGAGTTGCACAGAGTAGGGGTGGGATTGAGTTGCAAGAAAAGGAGGTGGTATGCACTGGGATAGCTCTGAGGAACACTGATTATTATAGTAGCGATAGAATAGCGAGAGAGATGCAACATTGCGGCGGAGAGAGAGAGATTGCAGAGAGTTGGTGAGTGGACGGGAGTTAATGATACGAAAGGCCTTCCTTTCAACTTTGTCTAGGAGAGCGGTGTGAGAGGAACCTCCCACACATGTGAACAATACTCAATACAAGGGCGCACTATGCCCCTGTACAGAGCAAGAAGCTGTGCAGGGGAAAAGAACCCCCTAAGGCGGTTGAGCACACCCAGCTTCTGGGAGGCTGCCTTAGCAAGACTGGTAATATGGTCCTTCCAAATGAGAGCAGAAGAAAAAGAGACACCAAGAATATTGAGAGAAGATGAAGGGTTGGATTAGAGAGTTGTACAGAGTAGGGATGGGATTGTGTTGCAAGACGGGTGCTACGTAGTCTACGTAGATGAGGTGGTATACACTGAGAGAGCTCTGAGGAACACTGATTATTGTAATAGCGGTAGAATAGCGAGATACATGCAACACTGTAGCGAAAAGAAAGAGATTGCAAAGAGTCAGTGAGTGGCCGAGAGTTAATGGGACGATAGGTTTTTCTTTTTTACTTTGTCAAGAAGTGCTGTGTGAGAGGATCCTCCCCACACATGCGAACCATACTCGATACATGGACGCACTGTGCCCCTGTACAGAGCAAGAAGCTGTGCAGGGGTACTCCCACAAATTTGTCCGAAGCTGAATAAAAGGATCTATTGATAGCCAAGATAAAGTGCTGAAACGTGTAATAATTCTCAAGGGGTTAACATCATTTCCAGAAGTAATAACATTGTGTATATGTTTTTTTGTTTTGTCTATGTATATGAATGAGTCAAAAAGCAAAGCTGTCTGTAGCAAGTGTCTCCCCCAAAGTTGAAGGAGTGATAGCAAGCCAAATACAATAATAATATTAATAATAAGCATGATACTTATTTCTCATAAGCGCCAATTTTTCCGAAGAATTCACTAGCGCTCGAAAAGAGAAAGAAAAAAGAACAAAAATCAATGCATCAAAAGAAGGCTCATATACAACACACATTTAACAATCACTAGCAGTGGCAAAATAGCCTAAACTCTATAGCCATCTGTCATGACACCTCTCTCAAGATCATAGCTTCTCTCAAAGAGAAAAGTCTTAAGTTGTCTCTTGAAGCATTCAACAGAACTCAGTTGTCTCATGGACAGCGGCAACCTGTTATACAACCTCGGAGCCATGTAGGAGAATGACCTCTCAAAGAAAGAAGACTGCTGGAAAGCCCTTGGTTCATCAAGACGAAAAGGGTCATTGTCATGACGCACAACTACACCATGGTGTGCCGGTGGGCGCCTGAGCAGCTCCGCAAGGTACCTAGGCTCACCAAATTTGAGAACCTTAAAAGTCACCAAACACAACTTAAATTCTATTCTTGCTCTTACTGGCAGCCAGTGCAGTTCTATGTGAAGAGATGTAGTAGGAGTTCTAGGTGGAACACCAAAAATTAGTCTTGCGGCCCTGTTAAGAACAGACTGAACTTTCTTCAAAATATAATTTGGAAGACCCAACAACAGGGCATTGCAATAATCAACACGAGAGAAGACAAATGAGTGAACCAACGTCAGGAGGCAACGTCTGGTTATAAACGGCTTCACCAAATAGAGATTTCTGATGTGCAAGTAACAACTTTTAACAAGGTATGTTAGAGTCAAACTGTCTGGACACACGGAGCTTGAAGCAGTTAAAGTCAAAGGAAAAGGGGTGGGAATGTGCTGAATGGTGGGTGCCACTCACTGTCCGTAAGGGATGAGGTATACACTGAGGGAGCTCCGAAGAGCACTGATTGTTGTAACAGTGGTAGAGGAGTGAGATAGATGCATAGACTGCAGCGTTTAGAGAGAGATTGTAGAGAATTAGTAAGAGGTGGTGAGTTGAAGTGACAACATGCTTTTGACTCTACCCTTTCGAGGAGTGCATTATGGGTGGAACCTCCCCACACGTGAACAACATTCAATACATGGGTGGACTGTGCTCCTGTGCAGTAAGAAGCTGTGTGAGGGTATAGAACCCACAGAGACGGTTGAGCATACATAACCTCTCGAAACCTGATTTTACAAAGAGTGGTGATATGGTATTTCCAAGAAAGGTCATGAGAAAAAGGAACACCATGAATACTGAGAGAAGATGAAGGGTTGATTTGTGTTTTATTGAAGTTTACGGGATAGACATGTGGAAGATTGTGACGGGTAGATAGATGGAGAAATTGGGTTTTGGTAGCATTGAAAGTAACAAGATTTTCTCTGCGCCAATCGGTAATAATTGCGCGAAGATAGGCGTAGTATACTCTCATCACATGAGTTTTGATGTGATTGCATGGAGGGTCGTTATAGAGAACAAGTTGAATAGTGCAAGGTAGAATCCTCCACATATGAGTTGATAAAACTAGAGGTACAGTTGAGAAGATAATTAATTAATATTAGACATAGAACTGGAGATAGGGCAGAGCCCTGAGGAACACTGGAGTTGATAGGCTGAGGAAATGAGCGATAGCCGTCCACAACCAACTGCAGCTATGGAACGACCAGAAAGGAAATAAACTAGTAATAAAGGCACAAATGGAGGGATAGGAGGTTAGTTTACAGAGAGTACACATATTGGTGTACCCATTTATAAATGTAGCATAATTTTTCAAGTTATTTATTCCATTACCAGCACTGCGGAGGGAAATAAATGCTTAACATTATCTGATCCGATGTCTTGGGGATTATTATATTTGTTTTTTTAATATTATTGAGGATTTTGCTTGCATTTGTCATTTTCGAGCAATGTTTTTTTTAGTTTGTCCCATAGGCTAACAAAAAAAAAACTTCCCAGACTTCCCTCAAACTACAAAATGCCCTCCCAAACTCCCTTCAAGCTAAAATGTACATGTTACGTCCAAAATTACCCTGGCCAAAGGCTGGTTTCTTTCAAGTTACAGACTCGTTATCACTCGCTCTGCTAAAAATAGACACCTGAATGGGGTGAATCGCCTTATTATCGTCAAACTACTGGGGTGAAATGTCTTAAAATATCTAAACTAATAATTATCGTGACACAGGGAAGGTAAAAAAAGATCTCCCTCGGGCTAAATAGGTGGTGGGAGAAACGCTGGTTCAGGACTCAAGGGTGATGGTGCTGGTGTAGAGCCAAGCCTACTAACAACCTAAGCCATACCACTGTCACCACTACTGTCTTCTGCTTCACTTCCTGTACCTTGCCCTCTAACCTTCAGCACCTTCTTTCTTTCAAGCCCCTATACCCTGTTCCAAATTAGTAGTCTAGAAATCTTGAACCCGAACCTCTGTAACTAAAAAAGAAAGCCCTAGAGCAAATCCTGGACTGTAATGTCCACACCCATTCCCTGGCAGACCCTTAACAAATGGTATAAATGTTAGGGGTATTACTCTAGTCGTTTGTTAGTTATAGAGGTTAACGTTCAAGAGTATTGGCTTACTTACTTGGAAAAGGGTATAGTTGGTCGTAGATGATGGAATGTTGACGAGAGTCTCGTCCCTATTTGGTCCAATGAGTAATTTTTTAGAACCTCCCCTATTTCGCTACAATAGTTTGGAAATGTTAAGACGCTTCACCCATTTATTTTGGCGATAATAAGACACTCCACCCGACTAAGGTGCCGATTCTTTCTGGACGAGAGAAAAGAGCCTGTAAATTGGATGAAATGGCCGGGACATTTTTCAATCAAATTATGTATAAATTTAACTTGAAGGGTTCCTGGGTGGGTATTTATATAGTTTGAATGTCGGACCAGATAGTGTTAAAGCCCGTGAAACTCTTGTTACACAGTTTGTCTTGCAAGTACTATTATGAATATGTTAATGCCGTACATTAAAACTCCAAGATGCATATACTGTAGTTCCTACAGCAAAGTTGGCGAGAGGTTATGCATCCCCTGTTTTGTATTTATTTATTGTATTTATTTAGTTTTCTATTTTTTTGAGAGAGAGAGAGAGACAGATAGAGACATAGTACAAAGGAGTACAAAGGAAATCAAGTAACAACAGGCCTAGTGACCCTTCTAGGCTGCTTGTCCTCCAAAATACTGAGGATCAAGTGTCCAAACATTGGTTTAGAGTGGGTAAGGGAACATTGGAAAGAGAAATACTTCCTAGGAACTAATGTCCATGGCAGGATTAGGAATTTAGTAGGGGACAGATGGGTTAGTAACTGAGGGAGGGATAACAGTTACTAATTTACAAACCCAGTCAGTCACGGGTTTGATGCAAGATATTTGTCTAGGCGAAGTTTACAAGACTCAACAGTGCTGCAGTCTATAACGTCTCGGGTAGCCCATTCCACAAGTTGACAACTCGATTGAAGAAGAAATTCTTAGATTCGTGAGAGTTAAAAGTTTTACCAATAATTTTTGCAATCGTTTCCCCGCGTATAATTAGATTGGTCGATAGTGAAGTACTTACTACAGTTCATATTGTCGATGCCTTTGATGATTTTGAACACTTGAATTAAGTCGCCTCTTAATCTGCGTTGGGTTAAAGGAAATAGATTTAATTATCTAAGATGCTCCTGGTATGGTTTGTTCTTTAGGCTAGGTATAATTTTGGTAACTCTTCGTTAAACTCGTTCTAGCTTGTTTATATCTTTTTGGTAATAAGGGCACCAGGATTGAACGCCGTATTCCAGAAGAGGGCGGACTAAGGAATTGTAAAGAGTTAGGATAACTTCTTTGAATTTATGCTCAAATGACCTGCCTCTAAAGCCAATTATTTTGTTTGCCTTCTTAACAACTTCTGAACATTGTTGACTCGGTTTTAGGTTACTCGATATAACCCAGATCGGTTTCTCTGTCTACACTCTTAAGCTCAGTGCCATTCATCGAATAGTTGCTTTCTCATTTTGGTATCCGATATGTAGTACTTTACATATAACCGCATTGAAACTCATTTGCCAAATTTGTGCCCAACGTGCCAACTTATCTAGATTGTGTTTCAAATCGTCAACTTGTTCTTTTGAGAGTATGCTATTTGCAATGTTTGTATCGTCAGCAAACTTTGAGATTGTACAGGTGAGACCATCATCTATGTCGTTGATGTAAATTAGAAAGAGAATTGGACCTAGTACCGATCCCTGGGGTACCCCGCTACATACATTGGTCCATTTAGATGCCTTACCGTTTATTACTACTCTTTGCTTTCTGTCGCTGAACCAATTTTCTATCCATTTCAACACACCAACTTGTATTCCATGCGTTTTTAGTTTTAGCAGTAAATGTTTGTGGGGAACTTTGTCAAAGGCCTTTTTGAAAATCAAGGTATATAATATCTACAGCTTTACTCTCATCATAGAGGTTGAGGATATCGTGAAAGAAGTCTAAGAGATTTGTAAAGCAGGAGCGTTTGTTACGAAAGCCGTGTTGAGTATCTTTAACACCTTAAGAGCGGCCTATGCGGTTTATTTATATGTACCGCCCAGCGGGGTGTTTTTAGCCAAAATAGGGCTGTTTACGTGATCATTTTCATGCCTAAATAAGACCCAGAACGTAAAACAAGTATCTATCCCTGAAAGGGCATAAACAGAGCTTTCGAATGACACCATAACGATCCTTTTATGATGGCTAGTTTTCTTGCAATAACCGTGCAACGCGAGTGCAAAAAGCATGTAATTAGGCACTTTCCCCATACAATTCCGTATATAGCGAGTGAGAGAGGGAGGAGGGAGGTGAGATTCGTGTCAGTAGGTTCGCCGCAGTGGTCTGGAGCAGTCATACGCTCGCTACTCTCCTGCCACCACTTGTCTCTCTCTCTCAGCAACATTAAGTGCTGAAATTGCCACTCGACCTATGTCGAGCGCCGCCACATAGTCCAGCTTTATTTAACTCGACTTATGTTGCTCGCCGACAGTTAGGGGTTAAGTATGTTATTTGCCTCTAAGTGATTTACGAGTCTGTCTCTTATGCGTGTTTCCAGCATTTTACATACAACTGAGGTTAAGCTAATTGGATGATAGTTACTGGGTAGGGATTTGCTTCCTTTTTTTGATATCGGTGTTACATTGGCTAGCTTCCACTGATCAGGCATAGTTCCAGACTGCAGGGATTTATTGAATAGCAATGTCAGTGGTTTAGAGAGCTCATCTTTAGCTTCCTTTAGAACCCTAGGTGAGATTGTATCAGGTCCAGGCGTTTTATTTACCTTTAGTTTATCTAAACAATTCAATACTTCTCTCTCTGCAACGGTGATATTGCTTAGAACATCTGAAATATCAATCTGAATCGGCGATGGTGTAGGGATATCACTGAGGTCTTCTGTTGTAAAAACTGATGCAAAGAAGGTATTGTGGGCATTACTCATTTGTACATCTTCTTTGGTGTATTCTCCATTTACATCGACTATCGGTCCAACAGTTGAAGTAACTACTTTTTCTTTCTGATATAGCTATAGAATTCTTCCGGGTTTGTTTTACTTTGATTTGCAACATGTAACTCCAGGGTCTTTCTACTTTGCAATATTTTGTTTTGGCTTGCGTCGTAGTTCTACACATTTCACCCGTTCTTCCCCATTTTGTGAGGATTTTAATCTATCATTAGCAAATTTTTAGCAAGCAGACAGTCTGAAATATCTTTATTCCACCATTTGGGCTTATTATTATGGCCTGTACGCAGTATTTTCGATGGTAGGCAGTGATGCACTGCCTCAAGGTAAGTGGTTGTGAAACACTCCCTAGATGTATTTATGTCGTTATTGTTAGTCAGAAAGCTCCAGTCAGTTTCTTTAAACATTGATTTAAGTTTATGAAAATATGCTTTCATGAAATTAGAGACTTACTCAATGCTGCTATTTGGTTTGTTACTATTAAACTTTAAATTGAAAGTTATCGTACGATGCTCGCTGTTACTAAATTCATCACCAACATATAAACTCTCTACCAAGTCTTCTTTTGTTGTGAGTATAAGGTCAAGCACATTATTACCACAGGTCGGAGATTGTACAAATTGAAAAAGTTAACTTTCTTGCAAGTTAGCATAGAGGTCGTGTCCAGAGTGTGAAGTAAGAATATCGCCCAATTTATTCACGGGTTAGTTGAAATCGCCAAGAATTACGGTATCTTGTATGTTAGTTATTTCTGCAATTTGTTCATAAACTTCACTGTCAGTTTGCACTGATTGAGCTGGGTGTCTGTATAATAAGGCTAGTGTTATTTTAGTTCCTCGGTTATTATTTAATAGTACGTAAGATATGTCTATATTCGCAATTTGAGGTTTTGACATTAAGACAGGATTAAAACTTTACTTTATAAAAAAACAGAACTCCTCCATTTCTATTGATCCGACTTTTCTCAAACATTGTATAACCAGGAAGCGTATATTCGGCTAAAAAGTATCAGAGAGAGAGAGAGAAAGAGAGAGAATATATACTGTTGTTGGTAAGTGGTGTAGCATCCAACTGACTAATGACTCATTGCCAGCCCTTCATAAAACCTCTGGCAACCTGGCCAGGCTCATACGCCCTCCATAGTGAAGCTATCCTATTGTTAGAGTCATTACAATACCGAAGAAGCTGACAATCAAGATGTAAGTATCTTATAGCCTGAACCAGGCACACCAAAGGTTGGACCACATTGGGGAGATGTATGGAAGAGGCATTCTAGTATAAAGATGGTGGAATAAACTTCCCTAAGCTGACTAATTAGTTGGCCATGCAAACAATCTCCATTTCTATGCAATAATGTTGGAACCTGTCCTAACAATCACAATGGTCAACACTACCATCCTAATATTAAAAGGAATAAACATCTTGATGAACATTGCCAAAGTAGTTTGTATCATATGTGTAAATCAAGTTTATGTGCTGGTATGGAAACTGTTGAGAGCTATTAAATATGTACTAGCTCTGAAATACTGACTACTCACCCAGAGGAACGTAGAGTAACATGGTCTTAAGGGGAGATGGGCCGTTTTTCTGGTCCCCTTTCTCCTTCATGTTTAGCCCCATTAGTTTTCAGGTTCTATGACGTTCGTCTCATTAGTTTTGTCGATTTTAAAACCTTTCGTCCAATTTCTATATCAAAATCAAGACCTTTCGTGCCATTTAGGTGTCGAATTTATCCTGGCGAGCAATAGCGAGCCTATAATTTAAAGAGAAACCGGCCTTCGGCCGGAACATTTTTCTATCGAAAAATGTATACATTTATCTTGAAGTCTAGGGAGTATTTCTTTAAGCTTGATTAAGGTCTAGCGAAGAAACTAACAAATAAATGTATATATTAATAAATTGACCCAAATAAATAACAACTGTCCCCTTACTGTATATAGGTTTGGCTATCCGTCCTTGAAAGCATTTAAAGTTACTTGCATTATTTACTCTGTATATCTGATACTTTGCATGACTTGGTTTCAGAATACTAATATGCTAATGTAATTTCGTAAATGGTATTTCCTTTTGGTTATTATGTATTGCAACACAACGTATGTTGAGCACTAGACATATCGAAAGCTTTCCATAGAGTCTGGCACAAATTTTTAATTTCTAAACTACACTCCTTCGGTTTCTATCCCTCCATCTGTGCCTTTGTCTCTAATTTCCTTTCCGGCCGTTCCATAGCCGCGGTTGTAGATGGCCATTGTTCACTTCCTCACCCTATAAACTCTGGTGTTCCTCAGGGCTCTGTCCTATCTCCTATTCTCTTTCTAATTTTTATTAATGTTCTCCTTAACTGTACCTTAATTCCCATCCATACATACGCAGACGACTCAACCTTACACTACTCCATTAGTTTTTCAGAATGCCCCAGCCAGCAATCCCTTAAAGACAAACGTAATGAAGCCATAGAACTCTTAAATTCTGATCTAAATACTATCTCCAATTGGGGCAGAGAAACCCTTGTTACCTTTAATGCTTCCAATACCCAATTTCTCCATCTATCTACCCGTCAGGATCTCCCAGCAGACAATCACTTATTCTTCAACAATACAAAAATCAACCCTTCATCTTCTCTCAATATTCTTGGTGTCTCTTTTTCTTCCGCTCTCATTTGGAAGGCCCACATTACCAGTCTTGCTAAGGCAGCCTCCCGGAAGCTGGGTGTGCTCAACCGCCTTAGGGGGTTCTTTTCCCCAACACAGCTTCTTGCTCTGTACAGAGGCATAGTGCACCCTTGTATTGAGTATTGTTCACATGTGTGGGGAGGTTCCTCTCACACCGCTCTCCTAGACAAAGCTGAAAGGAAGGCCTTTCGTATCATTAACTCCCCTCCACTCACCAACTCTCTGCAATCTCTCTCTCTCCGCCGCAATGTTGCATCTCTCTCGCTATTCTATCGCTACTATAATAATCAGTGTTCCTCAGAGCTTTCCCAGTGCATACCACCTCCTTTACGTAGGGCACGTGGTACCCGTCTTGCAACTCAATCCCACCCCTACTCTGTGCAACTCTCTAACCCAAGAGTGAAACGTTACTCTCAAACTTTCTTCTACTCAAAAGCTGAGCTCTGGAACTCTCTCCCAGAATCAGTCTTTCCCTCTTCATATGACTTAAATTGCTTCAAACTCTGTGTGTCCAGGCATTTTGGCTCGATCGTCCCTTGATTTTGGCCCTGTCACTCTTTCAACTATGGGGGAGGCACTCGCTATAGGCAATTCTGCCTTTTGCCTCCCTCAATCACAGATTTTTTTTTTTTTTTTTTTTTTTTACATTTGTACTCGCTTCGGTAATGTCGCATGGCAAATACACCACACCAACACACTCAGAACATATCTACACACACTTTATGGCACAATATAATATAGCACACCCTACACACTCAGAACACACGCAGATAGAACTCCTTCATTAACACTATCTGGTGCGATGTCTTGGGGGTCATTATGATATTTGTTTTACTAACTATTGAGGAGGAGCAGGATTGCTTCTGCCATTTTCGAGCAATGTATTATAGTGTGTCCCCTAGGCTAACAAAGACGCCTTACCAGACTTCTTTCATACTAAATAATGTCCATCTAGGCACCCTTCAACAGAAATTTCTAATGTTATTTATAGAAAAATGTCTAGGCGGAAGTCCGATATATTCGTAAGTCACAGGCTCGCTGTCGCTCGCTCAAATAAAAATGGACACCTGAATTGGGTGAATCATCTTAATTATTGCCAAACTAATGAAGCAAACAGGTCAATTCCAGGGGACTAGATAGGGTTACGACGTGCATGGAGAGAGAGAGAGAGGATGTGTTTCTGTGTGTGTGTGTGTGAGAGAGAGAGAGAGAGAGAGAGAGAGTGTGTGTGAGGGAGCACTACCGTATTACTTCCTTATATAACCCCCATACTTCTCCCTTAATCACCATATTAATAAGAGAAGAAAGAGCTATTGTGTAGTTCCCCCCCCCCCTCTCTCTCTCTCTCTCTCTCTCTCTCTCTCTCTCTCTCTCTCTCTCTCTCTCTCTCTCAATATTTCTGTAGCTGTTCTTGTCAGCCATGATTTTGTCATGGTTTTCGCCAGTCGTATTTCCCTTGCACAATAATATATATGAAACCGTCAGAATATGTTTTTGTTCTCCACCAGAGGTAAAACATTTCTTTTTACAAAACAATAAATTAATTTGTGGACTAAATTGCATAGTAATGTTGTAGAGTACTGTACAATCAAAGTAGTTAAACAAATAACTTATATATATATATATATATATATATATATCGCTTTGTATGACTGCCTTGTTACAGCCACAAAACATTTCCAACATTGACAAATTCAAGGTACGTTAGAGTCAAAATGTATGGACACATGGAGCTCGAAACAATGTAAGTCATAGGATGAGGGAAGGGAAGACTGAGGGAGAAAGTTATAGAGCTTATTTGTTTGTGTAGAAACATTACGAAAAATCTCGGTTCACTCTAGGGTTAGGGAGTTGGACAAAATAGTGGTAGGAATGTGTTGACAGGCGGGTGCCCCCCACTCTCCGTAAATAGGAGGTATATACACTGAAAGAGCTCTGAAGAACACTGATTATTGTAATAGGAGGTATATACACTGAAAGAGCTCTGAAGAACACTGATTATTGTAATAGGAGGTATATACACTGAAAGAGCTCTGAAGAACACTGATTATTGTAATAGGAGGTATATACACTGAAAGAGCTCTGAAGAACACTGATTATTGTAATAGGAGGTATATACACTGAAAGAGCTCTGAAGAACACTGATTATTGTAATAGGAGGTATATACACTGAAAGAGCTCTGAAGAACACTGATTATTGTAATAGGAGGTATACACTGAAAGAGCTCTGAAGAACACTGATTATTGTAATAGGAGGTATATACACTGAAAGAGCTCTGAAGAACACTGATTATTGTAATAGGAGGTATATACACTGAAAGAGCTCTGAAGAACACTGATTATTGTAATAGCGGTATAAGAGTGAGAGAGATGCATCACTGTGGTGTGTGTAGAGAACAATTGTAGGGAATTAGTAAGAGGAAGTGAGTTGATGAGACAAAATGCTTTTGACATTATCCTTACGAGAAGATCGGTATGTATGGAACCCCTCCACACATGCAAACAAAGCTCTACATTATACATGGGCGCACTGTACCCTGTTCAATGCAAGAAGCTTTGCGGGGGAGAATAACCCAAGGAGACAGTTGAGCACACCTAAAGTTTGGGATGCTGTATTTTTTATTTTTTTTATTTTGAGTGAAGATGAATAGTTGTTTTGTGTATTGTTGAAGAGTAAGGCATAGTTGTGTGGAAGATTGTGATGGGTAGACAGATGAAAAAATTTGTCTGCCTGTCTTTAACCCGGCAAGCGCACAAATGTCCTGTGAAAAACGTAGTTATATGCGAATTAATTACATTCAATTCTGACAGAAATCGTTATATTAGCCATGTATAACCGCAAGAGAGAAATGTGTGCGAAAAATAACCAATAAATCATGAAAATAAGAGGAAAAATAGGTGATAATTGAGGAGGGGAAGGAGGGGGGGGGGAAAGGAGAGGAAGGGGGGGGGGGGGTGAGAAACATATGGATAGTACTAGAGGGGAATGATCTCACTTATGACATATTCCTTTGTTTTTCAAGCCCTTGGGGCATTTTTGAAGGTTTTTTCATGGTCTTGCTTCCGTGAGGCCTATTGCATTTACTATACACATACTTCCGTGAGATCTATCTCACTTCTCGGGTTAAACAAGATACACATAACAAAATTATGTATTGATGTTCATGAAATTTGGTGGGCAGATGGGATGCGCGCCAAGTAAGACGTTATTTAATTTTGGAGGCCATCGGTAGAGTGATGCCAGAGTAGGCAGCTCACAAAGTTATGAACAGAATTATAAAAAAATGGTAACCTGATAGGATATGCGCCAAGGAAAAAGTTATTCCATTTTGAGGATGGAAATTAGCTAATGTAACACCCAATATTAGAAAAAGGAAATAGCCCGGTTATGATCACCAAATAAGCCTCACCTCAATTATATGCAAGCAGCTTGGATCAATAGTCTGAAATATAATTGTATGCCTTCTAGAAACTAACAACCAATTAAAGGATTCACAGCATGGTTTCCAAAATAAGCGCTCATGTTTGACAAACCTCCTTGACTTTTTCCACGACATCTTAAGTATATATGACGAAAATACAGCAGTTAACACCGTCTACCTTGAATTAAAAAAAACAAAAGTTGATAAGTACTGTACAGTTGGTCAAGGATGAAAGTATACAGTTTTTCGTCTGCTATAGCCACACATAGTTTGTCATGTTGGCAGCCCTGGTAGCCATATCTCAGAGCCCGCCCACCTTATACAGGGTGTTTAAAAACGTGTTCCTGGACTTAGTTGTTAGATGGAAATATGAATATATTGCTCTATAATCTTTGACGTGAATATCACTTCGGAGATATTAAACACTTAATGTTATTGATAGATTTACAAGAAATGCGAGAGTGAAAACGAAAATCAAAACGTCTACCTATATACGATATTTCAGTGGAATACAGGTCCATTTTCACACGTGGTAATATGTGGCTAATAATGTAGGGTATGGTGATATCAATGTTGCAGTTGGTTTGCAGGTGTTCTGCTGATAAAAATAAAAATAATAATAATAAATTAATAAATAAATACAAATCACAAGTAAAGCCTCATTATGCTTCGAGGACTGACTCATAAAGCAATGGCGCTCGCAAGATGAGTAAAATTGCTGGGTCATTACCCTATTGAACACACAGGCTTCCTTACGTCCACGTTTAGGAATTAGATTTTTGTGTATCTAAAGTAGACGAATATGGGGGTGCTATAAAAGATATTACGATATACACTTAACATTATAACATTCATAATAAATAATGAGTAGAATGAGGAATCTAATAATACTTGTTAATTAATAAGTAGGTAAATATTGATATTTCACTTTCATCCCCAAGACTGGATTATATGTGATCCAAAGGGCAATGAAACGGAGGCGAGCGCCGCGGCTACGCGCTGTTCCAGCGTATGCCCCCAGCTTTGCTTTGCTATCTCCATAACAGTATTTAGTCACCCTGAAGGTTTATGAATAATTCTCTAACTTTTGATATTTATGAAAACGCTTTTTCGAAGCACTCCGTATATTAATTAATGTATCAATATAATAAACCCCATGTGTGTTGGAATGGTTTGGGCTAGTGGAAAGGCTGTCATGGCTGCCAACATGACAAACCATGTGTGGCTATAGCAGACGAAAAACTGTATACTTTCATCCTTGACCAACTGTACCTCACAGCAGACTGATTGTAAATCTTAAAGCTCACGGTTCTCACGGGTGTGTTCTTCATTGGATTTAGGTTAGGCTAAGTGAGTGCAAGCAATCAACAGCAATAGATGGCAAAGCCTCTAACTGGATAAATGTTACAAGAGGTGTACCACAAGGCTCAGTTCTCGGTCTAATTGAATTTCTTATTTATATTAACGATATTGATGATGGACTATCATACAGAATCTCCAAATTTGCTGACGAAACAAAATTCACAAACACAGTAAATTCTCCATCACACAAAACAGAGATTCAGTATGATCTAGTTAAGCTGTCAGACTGGGCTCATTCATTTCAATATAGATAATGGGAAAGTGCCTCACATTGGTAATAAACATTAAAGAGCAAACTATTTGATTAATTGAATTCAATTCATGAGCGTGAAATATTAAACTGAACTCGGAGTAACAGTAACTAGCGATATATATCCTGCCCAACAATGCCCAAAAGTTGTTAACAAAAATATATATATATATATAATTATTGGCTTCATTGGGAGACGTTAGCCTATGAGCTCTGTACATAATTCATTGGCTAGTCCGCATTTGAAATATTGTGTCGTTTTGGGCGCTATACTATAAATAGGACATTGAAAACTAAAGAGAGTACAACAGAGAGTAACTAAAATTATTTCCTGACTAATACATAAACCATAATTATGAGGTATGACTGAAAGAGTCGAACCTATTTACCATGACAAACCGCAGAATAAGAGGGAACCTTATCCAAGATTATACAAAATATCAAAGGCCATTACAACATGGACGCAAGTAAGTACTTTACACTAGATAACTCAAAGTACACAAGAACAAATGGTTACAAAATTGTCAGAATGGCATTTCATTCACGAAGCAAAGCACTTCATTATCAACATAGTGGTCAACTTATGGAATACATTGCCTAGAAATGTTTTATGGAGTGCCATACAGTCCAGAAATTTGAATATCGCATCGATGAATTCAATATCTTGCCATAATCCCCAACTGACTGCGTTTTTGCCCGAGTAATGTGACCGTACCAATATCGTGCATAGTACTAACTGAAGTCCTTCAATTGGTTTATGTGTTAATATATTATAATATCTATAAGTAGGCTAGTAATGTCCATAATTCTGTTGTTCCTTCTCTCTCTCTCTCTCTCTCTCTCTCTCTCTCTCTCTGTCTCTCTCTCTTTCTCCCTCTCTCTCTATATATATAATATATATATACATATATATATATATATATACTGTATAATTATATATATATATATATATATATGTATACCAAAATTATCTTGCTTTATATTTGATATGTGAATTCCTTTAACAATAATAAAGCAAGAATGTTCGTAGACACTGGAAATGAGAGCAAATTAAATTCTTTCTGTACAACATTCGGCTCAACAAAATATGCCAAATAAGCTTGCATTGTATTAATAGCTGAGAATTCTTGTTACAATATCAAAGTACAAAATAATTCTAGGCCCTGAACATTTAAGCAGAATACAAAAACGCCGCATTTCACGAAAATTAAAGTGTTGAAACATAATGGACAGGAACATAAAAGCAGCGAACAATCTGGAAGGAAATCTGGAACCTTTGTCTCACACGGGAAAGGAAGCAATTTGTTTTTCTTTAGGGTGAGGGTTGGGGGAGAGAGAGAGGGATATCTGTAGTAAGATATTGAGCAGCCTTCTTTATATTTGGCCGCCATTCTGGTGCCTAAATTACCAACCAACGGTGATATATTTCACTGTCGATCATGTACATTCGGATGCCGTAGTCTCTAGCGACTCATAAATATCCGTGGACTTTACCTATTTCTAATTATGGAAATATGTCTCTGGAAACGAATTTAAGAATATAACTTTCTACGCATCAACTATAAAACTATATATACTATTTATTGAAAATCAAATGTTATCCAAAAATCAATCCAGATAGTTTTAATTTAATTGAGAAAAAACATAGCGGGTCCAATAATTCATATGAGTGGGCTAGACACTACGGCATCATGTAATACTGCCCGAGTAAGTGATGTCGCGGCACCAAGTATATTTCTCTCAATATTTGGTATCAGCACTACTTAAGAGCATTAATTCATCGTTGCAAGTGATATATACAAACATGTTCCTATAGTTATACA
This sequence comes from Paralithodes platypus, assembly GCA_032716605.1. Taxonomy (NCBI): domain Eukaryota; kingdom Metazoa; phylum Arthropoda; class Malacostraca; order Decapoda; family Lithodidae; genus Paralithodes; species Paralithodes platypus. Next base: position 20,225,454 of record CM064482.1, read on the forward strand.
CACTATTCAACATTTGACAGGAATTAATACAGCACACAGCAAGCAAAACGTAATGACAGGCGAGACAAGACTTATTTGGCCAAACGTACTATACATACCCAAAGACCAACTTATCTACCCGGTAATAGTATTTCCAAATATATATTATTACAATGGAGATATTTGAGTGTAAAGAGACGAAAATATCCCCAGTGGCTCCAATACGGCGGAGGTTGGCCGATCCATGCAACTGAAGGGTCTCACGTGTGTTTGGGTGAGGGGGGAGGGGTGGTAGGGGGAGAGCGTGAGAGTAAAAATAGATATCATTATGCTTCCCTGCGAATTAGAGAAAAAGTTTCTCATGCCTACACTGTCAAAAATCATGTGGATGAAAATAATAGAGATTGGTATATAATGAGAGTGAAATACCTTGTTTTCTCTGTTATATATTGTGTGTGTATATATATATATATATATATATATATATATATATATATATATATATATATATATATATACAGTATATACAGTATATATATACAGTATATAATTATATTATTATATATATATATATTCTGACATACGGAGCCCTGTATGTTAATGTAAGAGTTAGAATTAGAGTTGAAGGAGGTTCAAACTACCCAAGCGGCGGAGCAAACTAGCGAGTGGGAAACCAGCTCGTCCGCATACCAGCAAACAAGCCTTCACACCTGCGTGCGTCATAGGGGACCCTGCAAACTACTTCGATGACCCGACGCTATGACGTATGATCGACGCCAGGAGCTGTGAGTGGACCAGGCACCTGTTATGCAACTCGAGGAGCTATGATAGGAGCGTGCACCCCCCCCCCCCCCCCGCTTCCTGATTCGTTCCTACACCATCATTGTTTAGTATATAAGACCCGAGTTGTGGGCATTCAAATCAGTCTCATTTGGAGTTGGGGAAGGTGAACTTGCAGCTGGAGGAAGACGGGGTGAAGTATTATAATGGGATTGTGACTGTCAGTCAGATTATATAAGTGTGTGTTAAGTGTGTTCCGTGTAAACACTTACGTTATGTTGGTTAGTGAGATATGTGATTGGGACGTTAACGCTATTATTGTGTACTTAACTATTTGATTGGGAATTAACGTTAACGCTACTATTATGTACTTAACTATTTGATTGGGAATTAACGTTAACGCTATTATTATGTACTTAACTATTTTAGTTGACTAACTTGTGGACTAAAGCAACTCTTTAAGTAATTGGGATATGATGAAAGTAATACTATTTTTTTAGATTAATACTTACGAGTTCTTTCATTTTCTTTGAATTAAGCTTACATTGCTTAACGGTGCTTAGTACGGTGATGCTATTGTCTCATATTAGTAATATCGCCTTAGACTAACATGGCTGTGTTAATATTACTTCTAGTGATTTCCTAAGCTGAAGAAAATTCTTTTAGCTTCAAAATATTATTTTTGCTTTTCATATTATTTGAGTGAGACCTGAATCGAATCTATGAAGCGATCCTGTAACTTAATTTACTCATAATCAAACCTCAATGTTACGTGGTTAAGAAATACATTTAACTAATTATTAAATATATATCTAACTTTGTATGTGACTTTGATATTAATCCTGATGATAATAATAATATAATACTGTTAACGTAAGACAAGAACCAAGAATAATTACATTAAATATAAATAAAAGGACATATAAGAAAACTATCTATTCATTTCAAAAAGGGTAAGAGACAGAAATATTCTTACTTTAATATTTATCTTTCAAGACGTTTTATAGAATTATAGTCCTTCTTTAGATATAACTTCTTCGGTTCATAACCATAGCCTACTAAGCTTCGGTTAAAAAATAATTCTTTATAAATACTACATGACTTTAATTAGTTTCAGTATTTTTCATAATTAAAGGGTATCAGTCAATAAAGGATACTAAGTCCTAAGATCCAAAAGGAAAGGAAGCAACAACAGGAAATAATTTTATTATATTTTACTTTTGTTTTGCCTTCAGCTGACTGATACCTTAATATATATCTCTGTGCTATCTAGATTCATCAAGTTAACCACTTGAGGATCAAGATACGTAACAGAAGAGTGGCGACCTCGCCAGGATTCGTTTCATACAGTTTCACTCAGTTTCATTACCGTTTCACTACTTAAAAACCAAATATTAATCATGCCAAAACTAATTAATGACGAAGATGCTCGAGTTTTCATAGAATCAGACCCCACAGCCCCTGATATTGACCGTCTGTCAAAATCAGAACTGAAAGTGCTTGCCTCACATCTCCAATTAACCCTTAATTAGCGGCGAGCAACATAAGTCGAGTTAAATAAAGCTGGACTATGTGGCGGCGCTCGACATAACTCGAGTGGCAATTTCAGCACGTAATGTGGCTGAGAGAGAGAGACAAGTGGTGGCAGGAGACTAGCGAGCGTATGACTGCTCCAGACCACCGCGGCGAACCTACTGACACAAATCTCAGCTCCCTCCTCCCTCTCTCACTTGCTACATACTCAATTATGTACCGAAAGTACCGAATTACCTGCTTTTTGCACTCGCGTTGCACGGTTATTGCAAGAAAACTATCCATCATACAAGGATCGTTATGGTGTCATTCGAAAGCTCTGTTTATGCCCTTTCAGGGATAGATACTTGTTTTACGTTCTGGGTCTTATTTAGGCATGAAAATGATCACGTAAACAGCCCTATTTTGGCTAAAAACACCCCGCTGGGCGGTACACATAAATAAACCGCATAGGCCGCTCGTAAGGTGTTAACTGTCTCAAACATGTCTAAAGTAGAGGTGGCTCAGACCATAAAAACCCACCTGTTCCCTGTAGAAGGCGGGGAGGGAGACGGAGCAGTTGGTGGGATCTCGAGTAAACCTAGCCAACTTGATGTACAATTGCCACCTGGTTTGACTGGTGATCAAATATTCGAAGTAGAACAAGCCAAACTAAAAATAGAACTAGCCAGAATAAATACGGAAGAAGCCAGCCAAAGCAAATACCGAAGAAGCCAGAATAAAAGCAAATACCGAAGAAACCAGCATAAAATGTGAATATCAATATCGTATAGCTCAACTACAATACAAATGCTCCCGAAATTGCTCCCCCTCTGGGATTGACTATGACTAGTGTCATTCCACCTTTCACTGAGGATAATGTGCAGGATTTCTTTGTTTTGTTTAAGGAAGTTGCTGGAGGTATGAAGTGGACAAGAGATCAATGGCCTTTTATGTTACAAACCGTTTTGACAGGGCAGGCTCGAGCCACGTATTTGTCAGAAGTAGCAGAAGTTAGGCAGGATTATGACAATCTCAAAGAAGCTATCTTAAAAACCTATCAATTGCAGCCTGAGGCTTACAGGCAATCTTTCCATAAAAACCAGAAGAAAGTAGAAGAAACCCATAAGGTATTTGCCAGGACCATGACTAAAACTTTCAATCATTGGGTCAAGAGTAAGAAAGTCGCAAGCTACAACGATCTGAAGGAGTTGGTCCTGTTAGAAAATTTCCTATGGAAAATTGATTCTTCTGTATCCTATCATTTAAAGGGGAAAAAGTAGATTGTCTTGCCGACGCCGCTGACATGGCTGACACATACGTGCTCAACAACAAATTTCGTGGAAAGAAGCCCTACGATTTTAAGTATCCCAATCACAAATCTGACAGACCCAGTCACAAGCCTATAACGTCTTCCCCAGCTAGCCAAAATAGAATTGTTCCCCCAACTAAAAATGCGACTCAGGGCAATGGTAACAGAGGTGGGCCCCAAAGTAATAGTAATGCTCAAAGAGGGAACGTTCCCGTATCCCCTAAAGTATGTACTTTTTGTGGCATGAGAGGCCACCTAGCTTATCAGTGCTGGGCCAAGGAGAAAACCGAGAGATCGGGGCAGACAGTTGCCGCTGTATCTCAAATTCCATATGTGCCTTTAATGCAGGACTCCCGACAGAAGGAGTACCTAGCACCAAAAGTTCCTTTAATGCAGGACTCCCGACAGAAGGAGTACCTAGCACCAAAAGTTCCTTTAATACAGGACTCCCGACAGAAGGAGTACCTAGCAGCTAACGTAAATCATCTAGACAGGGGTGTAGTAGCATGTGTGGTGCAACCCACTAGGGTTAAGCCAATAATAATTTCACCATCAGTGCAGGACAGTTACCGTCCCTTTATTTCATCTGGCAACGTGAGATTAAATGGTTGTATGCATGAGGTAAAAATTCTGAGAGACACAGGTTCTACTAGCACCCTCATGGTGAATCCTTACACTGAGTGCCCACCTGGCGAACCAGTTGTAATGAGAGGTGCTGGAGGCCAATTTTATGCACACTTGGTAAAAGGCGAAATTGAATGTGAGTTACTACAGGGTGAGGCCACCATAGCTTTGTGTAGGTCCCAAGATATCCCTGTGCCTGGGGTAACACTCCTTTTGGGGAATGATGTAGCAGGTGAGAAGGTCCGACCAGACCCCATTTTGTCACTTTCCCCTGTTAACGAGCCACTAACCGGTGAGCTCGATAAGGAGTTGCCAACAGTTTTCCCTGTGTGTGCTGTCACACGTTCAATGTCTCAAGTAGCAGTTCCCTCAGACAGAAATGTACCGAATGTAAGAGTTGATGAAAGGGTTGATGAGAGTGTGAATGATGCTCCAACTGTGCCTGATGATGTGACTGAGGTGGATTTATCTGACACCTTTATGGCTCATCTTGACCCTAACGATGACCATGAAACCCCTCCAAATTGTCCTAGTGGCCTGGTAGAGCTACAGAGAGATGATAGTGAATGCAAGGAGTTAGCTGCCAGGTCCGTGAGTGAAGAGGAATGTGAGAAGGAGGGTGGTGAATGTTTCTACCTCAAAGGAGGAGTATTGTGGCGTAGATGGAGACCGCCACACAGACCAATCGATGACGGGGCTTGGGACGTCCATCAAGTAGTAGTCCCCAAACCTTGTCGTAGAGATATCATGGAAATGGCACATTGTATACCATTGGCAGGACACCTAGGTGTGAGAAAAACTCTAGACAGAATCAGAGCCCACTTTTACTGGCCAGGAATGCGTGCAGATGTAGTGGAGTTTTGTAGAGTGTGTCACACTTGCCAGATGACAGGAAAACCCAATCAGAAGGTGCCTGTACATCCTCTGGTGCCCTTGCCCGTTTTCGAGAATCCTTTTACTCGGGTGGTAGTGGACATTGTAGGCCCATTGCCTAAGACTTCCCAAGGTAACATTTATTTATTAACTATCATGGACATGGCAACTCGCTACCCAGAGGCTATACCCTTAAGGACTACCTCTGCTCCAACTGTCATCAAGGAACTGCTCAAATTCTTCACCAGAATGGGTTTCCCCCATGAGGTGCAAAGTGATCAAGGAACTAATTTTACCTCTAACATTTTCCAGCAGTCCCTGAAGGAGTTGGGTATCGAGCATGTTAAGTCTAGCACCTACCACCCAGAGAGTCAAGGGGTTCTCGAACGATATCATCAGACATTAAAGGGAATGTTACGTAAGTATTGTACAGAGACCGGAGTTGAGTGGGATAAGGGGGTACCTTTTCTTTTATTTGCTACTTGTGAGGTTCCAACTGAATCCCTGGGTTTGTCCCCTAATGAGCTAGTTTTCGGTCACCAGGTAAGAGGTCCTTTGCAACTATTGCAGGATAGCCTAGTTGGCCAGGAGGGGAACCAAAACCTCCTCAAGTATGTTTCAGATTTCAAAACCCGGCTGAGATCCTCATGTGAGTTTGCCGCTCAAAACTTGACCGTGGCTAAAAGCTCCATGAAGAAATGGTATGACAGAAAAGCCCGTGAGAGGGAGTTTCAGCCCGGTGATGAGGTTTTGGTCCTGCTTCCCCTTTTTGGCCAACCTTTATCTGCCAAGTTCAGTGGCCCATATAAGATCATTCGGAGGGTGAGCATTACCGATTATCTAGTAACTACCCCAGACAGGAGAAAGCCCACGCAAGTATTCCATATAAATATGTTGAAACCCTACCATAGGTCCCCTGATTCCTCTCCTCCAGATTCTCCCACTGTGGCAGTGAATGTCAGGACCTGTGGACAGCCTGGTGCGGACGAAGTCTTCAGTTCTCTTACTGACCCGCAACAGACTGTTCCAGAGCCTGAAGGTATCCGTGCAGACTTTGACTTGTCATGTAGCCTATCCAACTTTCAGTATAATTCAGTGGCTTGGAGGGAATTACCATCTAAACTATGTCATCTTCCCTCTGATCAAGCGAACCAACTAATCTCTGTTTTATCTCAGTCTCCCAGTGTGTTCCGTGATACTCCAGGGCTCACTTCTTTGGCCGTGCATGACATCGACGTATGGGATGCAACTCCCATTAAACTATCCCCCTACCGTGTCTCGCCACAACGCAGGAGTATACTGCAGGTCGAGCTTGACTTTATGTTATCTAACGAACTGATCACTAGGGCCTTAAGCCAGTGGAGTAGTCCGGTCATACTTGTGCCAAAGCCAGACGGGAGCCATAGGGTATGTATGGACTATAGGCAAGTTAATGCTGTCACAAAGAACGATACCTACCCACTGCCACGGATCAAAGACTGCATTTACCAGTTTGGCCTCATACAGCAGTAAGTTTAATTTAATGAGAGGATTTTGGCAATTAGCTCTCCCTTGTAGCGAGGTAAATATTATGCTTTAGTAGTGCGCATTTAAGCCTTCAGCTGTGGGAAGCCTTGCAGTTCGAATAACGCTCCAGCTACGTTCCGGCTATGTTCTGATGTGGTACCTGGAGACGTTGCCTACTTTGGGTGATATCCTTATTATATCCTATTTATAATCTTGCTGTTGCCAGTCTGGTGGTGAATCTATTTATGTATTTTGTTTCATATTATGTACTATACTCCTTAAACTCTTTTCTAGGGGGGAGGTCTGACATACGGAGCCCTGTATGTTAATGTAAGAGTTAAAATTAGAGTTGAAGGAGGTTCAAACTACCCAAGCGGCGGAGCAAACTAGCGAGTGGGAAACCAGCTCGTCCGCATACCAGCAAACAAGCCTTCACACCTGCGTGCGTCATAGGGGACCCTGCAAACTACTTCGATGACCCGACGCTATGACGTATGATCGACGCCAGGAGCTGTGAGTGGACCAGGCATCTGTTATGCAACTCGAGGAGCTATGATAGGAGCGTGCCCCCCCCCCCCCCCCCCCCCCCGCTTCCTGATTCGTTCCTACACCATCATTGTTTAGTATATAAGACCCGAGTTGTGGGCATTCAAATCAGTCTCATTTGGAGTTGGGGAAGGTGAACTTGCAGCTGGAGGAAGACGGGGTGAAGTATTATAATGGGATTGTGACTGTCAGTCAGATTATATAAGTGTGTGTTAAGTGTGTTCCGTGTAAACACTTACGTTATGTTGGTTAGTGAGATATGTGATTGGGACGTTAACGCTATTATTGTGTACTTAACTATTTGATTGGGAATTAACGTTAACGCTACTATTATGTACTTAACTATTTTAGTTGACTAACTTGTGGACTAAAGCAACTCTTTAAGTAATTGGGTTATGATGAAAGTAATACTATTGTTTTAGATTAATACTTACGAGTTCTTTCATTTTCTTTGAATTAAGCTTACATTGCTTAACGGTGCTTAGTACGGTGATGCTATTGTCTCATATTAGTAATATCGCCTTAGACTAACATGGCTGTGTTAATATTACTTCTAGTGATTTCCTAAGCTGAAAATTTGTTTTTTAGCTTCAAAATATTATTTTTGCTTTTCATATTATTTGAGTGAGACCTGAATCGAATCAATGAAGCGATCCTGTAACTTAATTTACTCATAATTAAAGAGTATCAGTCAATACAGGATACTAAGTCCTAAGATCCAAAAGGAAAGGAAGCAACAACAGGAAATAATTTTATTAGATTTTACTTTTGTTTTGCCTTCAGCTGACTGATACCTTAATATATATCTCTGTGCTATCTAGATTCATCAAGTTAACCACTTGAGGATCAAGATACGTAACAATATATATATATATATATTTTTCGTTTTGTATCAATGGACTGTTTAATGGGTAGACTATTATGGACACTTTAATTACCCTTCTCATATCCATTATTTATGTACAGTGGGAGAGGAGCTAAGTGTGGAGGAACTGAGAGAGGGGAAGTGGAAGAGGGAAGAGGGTGAGAGAGCTGGAAGGGGGGAAGTGGTGGATGGAAGTGGAAGGGGAGAAGTGGTGGAGGGAAGTGGATGGCGGAAAGTGGAAGGGGGAAGTGGTGGAGGGAAGTGAATGACGGAAAGTGGTGGAGGGAAGTGGATGGCGGAAATTGGTGGAGGGAAGTGGATGGCGGAAAGTGGTGGAGGGAAGGGGGAAAGTGGATGGCGGGAAGTGGTGGAGGGAAGTGGAAGGGGGGAAGTGGTGGAGGGAAGTGGATGGCGGAAAGTGGTGTAGGGAAGTAGACAGTGGAAAGTGGTGGAGGGAAGTGGAAAGAGGGAAGTGGATGGTGGAAAGTGGTGGAGGGAAGTGGTGGATGGGAGGAAGGGGGGAAGTGGATGGTGGAAAGTGGTGGAGGGAAGTGGATGGGGCAAGTGGATGGCGGAAAGTGGTGGAGGGAAGTGGAAGGGGGGAAGTGGTGGAGGGAAGTGGATGACGGAAAGTGGTGGAGGGAAGTGGAAATGGGGAAGTGGATGGCGGAAAGCGGTGGAGGTAAGTGTTGGGGGAAAGTGGTGGAGGGAAGTGGAAGGGGGAAAGTGGTGGAGGGAAGTGGATGGCGGAAAGTGGTGGAGGGAAGTGGTGGCGGGAAGTGAATGGCGGAAAGTGGTGGAGGGAAGTGGATGGCGGAAAGTGGTAGAGGGAAGTGGATGTGGGGAAGTGGTGGAGAGAAGTGGAAGCCGGAAAGTGGTGGAGGGAAGTGGATGGTGGAAAGTGGTGAAGGGAAGTGGATGGCGGAAAGTGGTGGAGGAAAGTGGATGGGGGAAGTGGAAGGGAGGAAGTGGATGAGGGGAAGTGATGGAGGGAAGTGGATGGCGGAAAGTGGTGGAGGGAAGTGGAAGGAGGGAAGTGGATGGTGGAAAGTGATGGAGGGAAGTGGAAGGGGGGAAGTGGTGGAGGGAAGTGGATGGCGGAAAGTGGTGAAAGGGGGGAAGTGGTGGAGGGAAGTGGAAGGAGGGACGTGGAGTGGGAGAGGGAAGTGTTAGGGGGGAAGTGGAAGGGGGGAGGGAGGTAAATAAATAAAATAAAGACGAGAATAAGAGATAAAGACTGACAACCCTGGGTATGATAAGGGTAATTCAAGTGTCCATAATAATTTAACCATTAAGAGGGAATTGTTGCTTTTTATGGACCCCCTTCTTCCTCCCGTTTAACCCCTCTAGTTTTTAGATTGTGTGTAATTTGCCCTATCATTTGGTCGATTTTAAGAGCTTTCCTGTCATTTCTTTATCAATATCAAGACCTTTTCCTGCCATTTAGGTGTCGATTGTCTCCTGGCGTCCGACAGCGAACATATAATTTTGGAGGAATCAGCCTTCGGCAGGGAAATTATTCTACCGAAAAATGTACACATTTATCTCAAAGGGGGACCTTGAGGATAATCAATTAAGTTTGATAGAGTTCTAGAGAGAAAAATTAAACAATGATAAATGCATAACTAAACTAATAAATAAACAATATATATATTATTTTGTAGTTGATATATTATAAAAAATTAAGTTGCCCAGAAATATACTTCCTTAATAAAAATAAGTGAGGTGTTCGATTTGTGATGAGTGATTGTATTAAGCTCGACGCCAGGTACCAGAATAAATGGTTTACACTCACACACTCACTCACTCTCACTCTATCTCTCTCTGTACTGGTGAAGTTGTCTGGTGACCAGGAACAGTTGAGGAAGAACATTTATAAGCTGCCAACCGGACGGAAGTGAAGCCTACTATAAGTCATCTGCCACTTGGCTTGCCAGTCTTCAAGGGCAGTTAAGTCCTTATTCACTGGATTAAGACTTTCCTACCCAATCAAGAACAATGCATTGTTCTCTATGGCTCCCACTCATCTTCTGTTCCTGTAACTTCGGGGGTAGCCCAAGGCACCGTCCTTGGTCCCCTTCTCTTTCTCTCATACCTCAATGACCTTCCATCATCTTTGAATTCTACTATTAAACATTTTGCGGATGATAGTTTAGTATACTGACCAATAGTTGAATTGCTGTTCGTTCTATTGAAAGCCTTAATAATAAAATAATTAATACTGATACATGTATTTCCTTCAACCTCGCCTGCCTTAAATAAAAAAAAAAAAAAAAAAAAAAAAAAAAAAATATATATATATATATATATATATATAAGCAAACCCAATCTGTGTTAGTCTATCTGAAGATGGGTTGTCCACAGCCCGAAACGTTAGAGAATAAAGAATCAAAGCTCTTTCCTGTGTTTCCCCCCACTCAAAATATATATATACTGTATATATATATATATATATATATATATATATATATATGTGTGTGCTGCTTTAGTGTGCGGTCTACCGTGTACCCGTGGTCTACTGTTTACCAGACCCTCCCCAACCCAGGCAATCCTTACCTGACCAGTCTACCTAACCTTGACCTGACCAGGCTAGATGCCTACCTTGATCCCACTTGACACCACTTAACGTATGGTATAATAACTGTACAAGGTAATAACACTAAAAGTCTTGAACTCATATACATGCAGGATTCTAAAAATCAGTAAACAGACGGCTATTACTTGTTTTGTTTATGTGACTTCACGTTCAACAATGGTACCGTCATAATTTAGGATATAGTTGTAGGAATAATGTTGATTATTCTATAAGCAAATATTTAGTGAAATACTCGTATACCAGTGTCGCCTGTGTGTTGACATAGGTGCCGCTATAGTCTTCTCTCTGGCCACGAGATGGCAGCACTGTCAGTCTGTCCCTCCTTCCGTCACACTGCTTCGAAACCATAATTTTTTTGCTTCTCGAAATCCCTGGTTCACTTTTAGATTCCTAGCTGGCCATCATATACTTACACATATCATCTCTCCACATCCCCTGGGTCTTTATTCACCCTTACATGCCATCCCTTGATGAAAGTCTATGAGCGTCGGCAGCAAACTAAGTGAATTTAAAGGAAGTTGGACACAGGACGAGCGAGAATCCGTATACCTCCATTCCTTCTCCTGATCTACGAAGGGAAAATCATCAACACCTTCGATATACCTCCTCATATAAGCTACAAATATAAAGAATAACTATGCCAACATGTTGATTGGGTCATATTACAATATAATTGTCGATATCAATAGATGTTACTCTACATATTAGGTGAAATAGCACACTATAGTGATAATAAATTTTCCGCGGTAAAAGTTGAAAGCGACGTCGGCTGTAAACTACCTCATAGCGGTTTATATAATCTTCAAATGCCAAAAATAACAGTGTTAGCATATATAATAGGGTCCTGTCACTCAATATATGTCTATGTCTATCCATGTTACTCTAGATTTTCGGTGGAAAACACAATATGCCGATCCTGTTTGAAGACCATTTTTAGGCGAGTCGAATGTAGGTGACGTGGGGAGACCCACGGTGTAATAATTAACGTTCCCTGTTTTGGGACGTTCACATGCACTAACAGCGCAATGTCTTAGCTTCCCCGTAATATGATAAAAAAAATGTTTAGGGCAATGGAATACATTTATTTCCTGGACATCCAGTACACAACCAGCTCACATATGAAATGATCATATTTAGCTGGGAGACCAGTAGGGTTGTACCTAGCGTTACGTCACCCAGGATTGAACAAGTGACTGTCACCACAGCCTCCTCTGTGGTGGAGGCGTGAGAAATTTCCACCACCGCTTTTCTCCGGTAAGACGTAGAAATCGGCTAAAGGGGATCGGGGGCCTGGTATCCTTCTCCCCTAAATTAAATCTACCAAAAAAACGAGACAGAGATAGGGGCGAGGGAACGCGTTCGTGGTCCCGGACCCTAAGAATAGGAGTTTTGAATGTGCGTGGATGTAGTACGAATGATAAGCGAGAGGATATTAGAAGGTTATTTGAAAGAAGGAATTATGATGTGCTTGCACTGAATGAAACAAAGATGAAAGGAGAGGGAGAAGTGGATTTTGGAAACGTGATCGGTAGAAAGTCTGGAGTAGACGAGGGAGTCAGGGAGAAAGAAGGAGTGGCTATTATTGTGAAGGAGGAGTTGAGAGAGTTTATAAAAGAGTGGAAAGAGGTGTCATCAAGGCTAATGTGGGTGCAAATGCAGTTTAAGGGTGAAAGGTGGGTTTTTGTAAGTGCGTATGGACCAGGGTGGAATGGTGAGGAGGGTGGAGAGGTTGCAGGAGGAGGAAGTCAGGGAGGAGTACAGGAGAGCAGTGGAAAGACGACTAGGTGGGTTCAACCTGGAAGTTATGGAGGAAGTGGAGGAGATGAGCAAGGTGTTTAAGGATGAGATCTGTGCAGCATGTGAGGAGGTGTGTGGAGTGAGGAGAAGAGGGAGGGGAGTGAAAGGTACAGCATGGTGGACAGAAGAGGTAAGAATAGCTGTGGAAGAAAAGAAGAAAGCATATAGAGTGTGGTTGGGTAGAGGGAATGAAGATTCCGAGAGACAGAAACGAGCGAGGTACGTGGAGAGTAAGAGGGTGGTGAAGAGAGTAGTGAAGGAAAGTAAGAGAAGAGTAGATGAGGAATTTGGAAGGAATCTGAGTGTAAAATGGAGGGAGAGTAAGAAACTGTTCTGGAAAGAAGTCAAGAAAGTTAGGGAAGGTAGCAAGGGAAACAGTAAGGGTGTGAAAGATAAGAATGGGAAAATGCTAGCCGAGAAGCAAGAGAGAGTCGAAAGATGGAGGGAGTACTTCAGTGAGTTGCTAAATGAAAGGAATGAAGAGCCAGCAAACATAGCTGGATATGGTATGGGAGGGAGAGAAGTAGTGGAGGAGGAGGTGGGGATCAGGAGGTCAGAAGTGTGGGAAGCCATGAAAGAGTGAAGTTGCGGAAAGCACCAGGAACAGATGGAGTGTGTGGGGAAATGTTGAGGTATGGCGGTGAGATAGTGATAGAATGGGTATGGAAAATGTGCAAACTAGCATGGGAGAAGGGGAGTGCACCCGATGACTGGAAGACTGGCATAATAGTCCCCCTATATAAGGGCAAAGGGGAAAGAGGAGTGTGTGGTAACCACCGAGGAATATGTCTTCTAAGCGTAGTAGGGAAGGTATACAGTAGGGTAGTGATTGAGAGAGTGAGAGTGAGAACGGAGAAATGGATAGGCGACGAGCAGGGAGGTTTTAGGAAGGGAAGAGGATGTGTAGATCAGATTTTTACCCTGAATTGTGTTGTGGAGAAGTATCTGGAGAAGAAACAAAAGGTGTATGTTGCCTTTATGGACTTGGAGAAGGCCTATGACAGAGTGGATAGAGAAGGTTTGTGGAAAGTACTTAGAATATACGGAGTAGAGGGCAAGTTGATGAAAGCAGTGAAGAGCATGTATGAGGGTGCATAGGCGGCAGTACGTGTGGAGAGTGAGCAGAGCGAGTTCTTTGACCTGAATGTTGGTTTGAAACAGGGGTGTGTGATGTCCCCGTGGTTGTTTACTGTATATATGGATGGAGTCATGAAAGAAATACTATCAAGAGCAGTGAATGTTGGTGTATCGCTGAAAAGGGAGGGAATTGAGTGGAAGCTACCTATACTGCTGTTTGCGGATGATACAGTTCTGATGATGATAATGAATGGGAGTTGCAGGGTCTGGTAAATGAGTTTGGAACAGTGTGCGAAAAACGGAATTTGAAGGTAAATACGTGAATGAACAAGGTTATGGTCTTCGAAGGGTGTCAAGTCACAGAGTGTGAGGTGAAGCTGAACGGTCAGGCTATGGAGATCGTCAACTCTTTTAAGTATCTGGGCAGTGTGTTGAGTAAAGATGGGACTATGGATGAAGAGGTGCGGGAGAGGGTACAACAGGGAAGAGGGTTGTAGGAACGCTAAAAGCAGTAACAAGAAATAGGGTGGTCAGTATGGAAGTGAAGAAGTCCTTGCATGACAGTGTGGTAATCCCGACACTGACTTACGGAAGCGAAGCATGGACGTTGGTTGAGAGACTCAGACCAAGAGTGAGAGCAGTGGAAATGAATTACTTAAGGAGTGCGTGCGGAGTTACATGGAGGGATAGACAGACTAATGAGGAAGTAAGAAGGAGGTGTGGTGTGGAGGTAGATGTGCTGGAAAGTGTGAAAAGGAACAACTTGAGATGGTTCGGCCATATGGAACGTATGGAAAGCGAGAGAATGACTAAGAGGGTGTACGAGAGCGAGGTGGAGGGACAGAGGGGAGAGGTAACGAATATGAGGTGGAAGGATGGAGTGAGGAACTACATGAACGAAGGCGGTGCTGGTTGGGGGGAGGGGCGTCGACTGACTGGGGACAGAGGTGCATGGGGGCGGTTCGTTCGTGGCCACCCCTTCGGGGATCACGGCGTCAGGCAATAGATAGATAGATAGATAGTATGGACCAGGAAGTAAAAGGGAGTTAGACGAGGTAGAGGGTTTCTGGGAGGATTTGAGAGATTGTCTAGAAGGGTTTGATGAAAATGAAAATGTTATAGTTTTAGGGGACCTAAATGCTAGGGTAGGAAATGAGCCTGTTGAGGGAGTCATCGGTAGTTTTGGTGTGGATGGTGTAAACGAGAGTGGAGAAAGACTGAAAAATGTATGTGAAGAGTGCAGATTGAGTGTAGGTAATACGTTCTTCAAAAAAAGGCGCATACACAAGTACACCTGGCATAGGTGATACATCCCGATGTATCAATGGGAAGATATTATTGGGATGGAATTTGTGCTGTACCTAGTATCAGTGCATTACCACAAAGCCCACCGAAACGTCAATAAAATACCCTCATTGTTCCCTGATTAAATAGCACTGTATGAATATTCCCATATTCAAAATATGCTATAGGGATGCAATGCCTGGTGAGTTATCTGCTCAACAGGTGGCGTTGTGTGTGTGTAAGTGTGAGAGTCCGAGTGTAGCGGGTGAGACAGTGAAGCACGGGAACGAGATGGCTTCAGGGATGGGGTCGTTTCGGGCCATGAGTGAGCACCGTGCCTCATGTGAAGGCAAGATGGCAGGTGCTCGTTGTGCTCTACGTGTGTCTCACTCCCTAGACTGGAACAAGACCTCACGGGCTTCACTGTTCATTGTAAAGCGGTGAATGTTAAGGCTCTCAGCCTATGCCCAAGAGGAAGTAAGTTGGAATATAGAAAAAAAAAAAAAAAAAAAAATAGACTTGTGAGGGGAGAGATTGTAGAGAGGGCATTGATGGATTATGTGCTGGTGACAAGGGAAAGATTGTGTAGACTGCTGGGTGTGAATGTGATGAGAGGTGAGGCAGAGGGTATGTCAGATCATTACCTGGTGGAGGGAAAGCTAAGAGTTAAGAGTTACAGGAGAATAAGAGACAAGCGTGAAGCAAGAGAGGTAATAAAAATTAGTGAGTTAGAGAAGAGTGCAAAAGAGAGGGAGTACAAGGAAAGACTAAATGAAAAGTGGATGGAAGTGAGAGAGATGGAAGAGAGAGAAGTAGAGGTTGAATGGCAACAGTTTAAGGAAGGAGTGAAAGCAAGTGCAGAGGTAGTATGCGGCAAAAGGAAAGTAGGAGGCAGAGATATCAGGAAGGGAAGCGAGTGGTGGAATGATACGGTGAGAAAGGCAGTTGAGGAGAAGAGACAGTGTTTTGAGAGGATTTTACAGGATGGTAGTGTTGAGGTATGGGAGAGGTACAAGGAGAAAAGGAGAGAGGCAAAACGTAAAATTAGAGAAGCAAAAAAAGATGCAAACGAAAGGTGGGGTCAAAGGTTGAGTGAGAATTTTGAAGAACGAAAGAAGATGTTCTGGAAGGAGGTAAATAAAGTAAGGAAAGGAGGCCTAAAGAGGGAAGAGTCAGTGAAAGATGCAAATGGAGAATTACTAGTGGAACCAGTTGAAGTGAGGAAAAGATATGCCGAGTATTTTGAATCTTTGTTATTAAATGCAAGAGATGGAAGAGAAGCATTGATTGAAGCAGAGGTGGATAAAGATAGGTTACCCAGGCCACCCAGGTGGCAGGGAATGAATGAAAGGATTGAGGAATATGAGGTGATAGAAGCAGTGAAACAAATGAGAGCGGGAAAAGCAGAAGGTTTGGATGGTATTGCTGTGGAGTGTATAAAGAAGGGTGGAGATGTGATAATAGATTGGTTGGTGAGACTTTTCAATGTGTGCTTTGCTGTGTCAATGGTACCAATAGACTGGAATGTATTGTGCCTTTGTACAAGGGGAAGGGAGATCGGCAGGAGTGTTCAAGTTATAGAGGTATTAGTTTATTGTCAGTGGTTGGAAAGCTGTATGGCAGGGTGTTGATAGAGAGTATAATAAAGTGTACGGAAGTTGCAATAGGTGAAGAACAGTGCAGTTTTTGGAGGGGAAGAGGGTGCGTGGATCTGATGTTTGCAGTAAGTCAGTTATGCGAGAAGTATTTAGAGAAGCATAAGGATATATTTTGGGCTTTTATTGACTTGGAAAAAGCGTATGATCGTGTGGACCATGAAGCAATGTGGAAGGTGTTAAGGATTTATGAAATAGGAGGAAATTTGTTAGAAGCAGTTAAGAGTTTTTATGAAGGGAGCAGAGCATGTGTGCGAGTAGGAAATGGTGAGTTGAGTGAATGGTTTGAGGTAAAGGTAGGTTTGCGACAGGGTTGTGTAATGTCACCATGGCTGTTTAATATGTTTATGGATGGTGTGGTGAGGGAGGTGAAAAGGAGAACTATTGGGTTTAGTAGGAAAGAATGGTAGAGATTGGGAGTTGAATCAGTTGCTGTTCGCTGATGACACAGCATTGGTGGCAGATTCTGATGAGAAACTGCAGCGGGTAGTCAAAGAGTTTGGTGTGGTTTGTGGAAGGAGGAAACTGAAGGTGAATGTCAATAAAAGTAAAGTAATGGTGTGTAATAGGGGAGAGCATAGGGTGAATCTAGATGTGAGGCTGGATGGGGAATTATTGGAACAAGTAGAGTGTTTTAAATATCAAGGAGGAACGATAAGCAGGAGTGGAGGTATGGAAATGGAGGTAAAACAGAGAGTGTGAAGGAAGGAAGGTTTTCGGAGCAATGGGAAGTATGTGGAAGACGAGAAATCTCGGAGTGAAAGTAAAAAGTGCACTGTATCAAGGAATTGTTGTGCCAACAGTGATGTATGGGGCTGAGACATGGGCTCTGAAGAAAAAGGAGAAAAGAGGGCTGGATGTGATGGAGATGAGCTGCTTGAGGAGTATGTGTGGAGTTACTCATAGAGACGGATTGAGGAATGAAGAGATACGTAGGAGAGTGGGGCAGCAGGAACATTTGTCAGGCAGAGTGGACAGAAGGGTGTTGAGCTGTTATGGTCATGTTGAACGAATGGGATATAAAAGGCTTACAAAGAGAATGTGTGAGTCAGATACAAGGGGATATAGAAGGGCAGGAAGACCCCCAATGAGATGGAGAGACTGTGTAAGAAAAGCTTTGGATGATAGAGGAATGACTATAGATCAGGCAGGGGAAGTGGTGGTGGACAGGAGTGAATGGAGAATGCTTGTGAATAGTTGAGTGAACACGTGGTCATTTGGAGTAAGGGGTCAGGCGCAAGTTGGACTAGATAATAGTTCATCAGGCGCCTGGCCCGGGGAGACGATTAATATGAAAGGTGCGCCTGGAAGTGTGGTGGGAGGGCTTGTGGCTTTGGCTCCGCTGCATGTCTGCCTGCTGAGATCGGAACCTCTCCGGGGGGACGGGGGAGTGCTGGAGCGACCTTGGTGACCCTGGTCTCTGGGTCTTCTCCTGGGTGACCTGGATGTGTGTGAATTTGTGTTTGTTTATCTGTGTTTATGTTGTTGTTTTATGTTGTTTGTGTGTTTTCCCTGTTCTTGCTCTGTCTTGAGTCGGCTACCCCCAAAATGGGGATTGGGCCTGAGCATATAGATAGATAGATAGATAGAATGTAGGTTGTGACGCTTCTGCATAGTAGCCACGTGCGGGCATGCGCACGCGTCGGCTGCCCAGCCGTTTAGAAACCCGCTGGCGGCAGCTGGCCGGCAGGCTTTTCCTTAGTATATATCCTACGACAACGTAACTAATGTCTGGGATATTCTTATGTTGTTTCACAGCTTGTAGCTGCCCTTATTCTTAACCAACGCATCTTAGTATATTTTATTCTCGATAGTTGATTGTTTCATTATAATATATAAGATGTAAGTCTAGTGAGGGCGGGAGGAGACGAGCGGGAGAGAGAGACCGGCTTGGGACGTTGCTTCGCTTGCCAGCTTGGGACGAGCCTGAAGCGTTGCCATATGCATTTGATTGCAATATTAGGCTTAGTTTTGACTCACGCACGGGGTAGAGGATTTTGACCTGGCAACTGTGTTGAGTGTTGCCAAGCCTGGGATGTATTTTGCATGCATAGGGTGGGGTCCAGACAGATTCAAGACTCAGAGCTCACCTCACTGTCGTACCCTTCGGACCCCCTTGATATCTATCCCTCTCAACCCCACTTAGAAACTTTCTCTCTTACTTTGTATACCTTCCTTCCACTACTTCACCAATCTATTTAATTATCTCATCCCCTTGATAGACCTTATATCTATTATTGTATTAACGACGAGCTCTCAGATAACTAGATAGGATTTTGGGCCTTATGCAGAGACGTAATTGTTAATGAGACCTAGGAAGCTTGTTTGTTGTCTCATATTTGGTGGTTTCATGCTTGCTAGTGTGTTCTTGTGTCAGGTTAGCAGGGGCTAGACCGGAAGGGAGGCTTTTTGCGATCCTTTAAGTAAAGTCTGCTGGTGCGAGTCCTGTGGACCCGCACGACTTTACTAGGATACCCGTGGGAGTCTGGGGGCATTTTCTTGTCTGTGTCCCTGTGTGTCTAGTGTTGTGTTGTGTGAGGGCCCTTGCCTAGTCCACTCAGCACTGCGCTAGCACGTCTTGCTTTTGTTTTAGGGTCGCCAGGAGAGAGTCAGATACTTGCGATCTGAGTCTCTCAAGAGAGCACCCTTTCAATTAGAGTAATTTGGCGCACAGACTTGGGAACGTCCCTAGGCTAGAGCAGGTGGCTCAGCCCGGGTATCCGAAGCCTATATCCTTCCGGCTAGACCTCTGCCACCTGGCAGATTAACAACTAGGGGTTTATTATCTCTGTATGCTTGTTATTGTGCCACAGTTTACCGTTTTTGTGAGCATTGTGAGTCAGGGTGTGGCTTAGAGACTCTGTCCGAGCAGGCTTGCCTGACTAAGAGTGAGAAGCACACCTGTATGTGGTTATGTTGCGAGTTGCTGCCTTTATTTAATTATACCTATGCCATTACCTGTATACCTGTATGGCCTATCACTAGTATTTATTCCTGCTTATGAGTTAAGAGTTCTCTAAATCCGTAACGTACTTTCTTTGCTAAGCATCAGATCCTACAGTAGCCGCATGCAGTTTAGAAACCCGCATCTTGTCTACCTGTACGATGTTTTGAGGACTGTTTGCTTTCACCTTCTTTCACACAGGGGTGATTAGTTGTATTAATTAACGTAACGTTAAATGTACTTTCTTCTAGTTTGTTATTAAATTGTTTCTGCAATTTAATTCCGTTATCTATCTTTTCCTTGAAGCTTTAAGTCAACTTAATTGTATGATCTTTTATATAGCCTGCTTGACTATCAGCAGTCTATAGTGCGTGCACCCTGTAACCGAGTCATAGGATACCTTGTTGTCCAGGCAGGACTCTTGACGGTTTAGGGTGGTTTGTTGACTGGGTTTATAGTTAAGGGTTGGATCTAGCGTTTTCCGTTGTTGCTTGTTGCCGCATACCTAGTCCAATAGAAAGAGCCCAGTGTTTATATATCCCAGGACGTAACAAATGGCGACCTTGCATAGGATTTATTGAACAGAGGAATATAGTGGTCATTTGTTTTGAGATTCCTTATGATTAGAGGAATACAGTGAACATAAAGTTTTTTTTTTGGAGCAACCAATATAACACATTAAAGACTTTAAATAGCATTAGTATATACATACTTGCATAGGAGATAAGGCACATTCTATAACCGTGATAATTACTGCAGTACACAAACATGTCTAATACATCAGAACACAGTGATGGGTCAGGTCACGATACGGGCTCGGAGGGAGAAAGACCTGTGGAGTGGCTAGTCGATAGCGAGGAGGGTGCTAGAAGATTTTTAGAGGTGCCCCTTACCGCTGCCAGGGTATTGAAGCTGAATAAGTATGGATTAAAGTGTGTGGCAGGTCTTCAGGGTCACCAGGGTTTAAGTGGCATGAGGAAAGATCAGCTGAGGACTTTGATATTGGGTTTAGAAGGGAGAGACCTGGGTGGAGAGGTGACTGGGGGCCCCGGTCCCCAGCCCCCCCTCCAGTCTACCCCCATATCAAACGTCAGGATGCCTGAATTTAGTACATACCCCCAAGTTGATGGTCAATGGCTGCGTGGAATTCAATCACAGGGACCCTCTCCATTAAATGCACCTTCCCGTCCTCAAGGGTTGACTCCAGATTTGTTGTTTCGGCTTGAGATGGCCAAGGTTGAGGTTGCTAGAGCTCAGGTTGAGGCTGCTAGAGCTCAGGCTGAGGCTGCAGAGAGAACAGCTATACGAGAGGCTGAACTGCAGGCAGAGTCTACTAAGTATCGGGCTGACAGGGAGCTGGAGAGATCTCGAGTGGAGGTAACAGGGCGAAATATTGGGGGAGCTAACAGACATCGGGACCAATCATTGTCGCACCTGCTTAAACTAGTTTCTGTGTTCGATGAATTAGGTGTGGCTGAGTTTTTTATGCGATTTGAGAAGAAGTGTCAGGAACACCAGTGGCCTCAGGAAAAGTGGTCAGCATTAGTTTCATCAAGACTCCTAGGAAAGGGGCTAAAAGCATATGATGCACTACCTTTAGAGTCCTGTGTAGTTTATGATGAGCTAAAGAAGGCTGTGCTACGGGCCTATGAGTTACAACCAGAAACTTACCGCTTGAAGTTTCGGGGTGTTACTAAGGGCAAGGATAGTACCTTCCTAGAACACGCCCGGGACTTGTCTGATGCGCTACGACATTGGCTGCGTTCTGAGAGGGCAGCTACTTTTGAGGAGTTGAGTGAGCTGGTTCTCTTGGACCAGTTCTTTAAGTGCACAGGCGGGGACTTAACATTAAATATAAAGGAAACAAATCCTAGAACTCTCCAGGAGGCAGCAGAAATGGCTGACCGCCGACTGTCATTAATTCGAGGGTGCGGAGCAGCAGCTAGGAGTGAGTCGGGTGGAAAGGATCGTATCCCTCCCCCTCCCAAGAATTTTGATACACATAAATACACAAAACCATCTAGCACTGACAATAAAACTGAACATAAACCAAATACCGTCCCGTATAAGAAGTCTAATGGTACCTCCCACTCCCAAGGGAAACCAAAGAGTAAAGAGTGCTTTGCATGTCACAAGGAGGGTCACTTTGCAAATGCTTGTCCGAACAAGCCACCGAACAAAGTTGTGTCATTGGCCCGCAGCATAGGGGTGTCGCCTATATCTTCTGAGTTTGCCAAGGGTAGTTCGTCAGAGGGTGGGACACAGCCTGTGTTCAAGAGTCCGGAAGGCTCGAACCCTGTCCGCGATGTCTTTGGGGGTCATAGAGGGCATGGTTTTGTGAGGTGGGCTGGCGAAAGGCAAGGAGTTAAGCTATTGCGTGATACGGGACTTCTCAGACCTTGTTAAGGAACTTTACTGGTAGACCGATTAACGCTGCTCGGGTGGTGGTAGTTCAGGGGATCAATGCTACGAAGTCCTACCCGCTGGTGCGGATGGAGCTGGAGGTGGGTGGTGTGGCGAAGGAGCTGGATGTCGGAATTGTAGAGAACTTGCCTGTTGGGGGCGTCGACCTCCTCCTCGGCAATGACTTTGCGGTGCCTGCTTCTAAGGTTTCACCCTTGGTCGTTGCCGAGAAGGCGGCCGACGTTAGTAGGGAGGAACAGGAGTGGGTTGAGAAGTGTAGCGTACAAACCATGGCGTGTGTTGAGACGCGTTCTCAGACATCCGGAGCCTTGCAGCCACCACCTCAGTCTATCAAACCGCGGAGGAAAGGTCACAAGAAAACGGGAAGTGTTGGTCAATTGGAGAGTTTTGAGCCGGCAGTGTTTCTTGGTGACTCATTATTGGCACCTATGTTAGAGTCTGGAGAGGCCCCGGGGCCTGTCACCGCTAGTGCAGGTGCAGGGCAGGAAGAGACTCTGCGACAGTATCGTTATGCGCAGCGTGAGGAAAGGATGGCTCAGCGGGACATTGGAGGTGGAAATAAATTATTTAAGATGAACTTGGATAATCTCGCACCTGCTGATAGATGTTCCTTGCAGCTGGAAGATCCTGAAGTCCTGTGTGGTAATGGTGCTGTCGAACTGGAGAGCGATGGGGATGCGCAGCCTGGTGATTTTTTCTTGTCCGAGGGGATCTTGCATCGGAGACATCAGGATCCCAAGAAAAAGTGGGATGGCGGGTCAGGATTAGTGGACCAGTTAGTAGTACCGAGGGTGTGCCGTGAGAGCTTATTGAGATTAGCTCATGATGTGACTTTGGCAGGGCACCTGGGGGCACGTAAGACGGAGGCAGCTCTGTGCAAGCTTTTCTGGTGGCCTGGGTTAAAGGCGAGTGTCGTGTCATGGGTGTCACAGTGTCACACTTGTTAAGTTGTTGGGAAACCCAATCAGGTCATCCCGAGAACCCCGTTACAACCCATCCCTGTCATTGGGCCGCCCTTCAGCAAAGTAGTTATCGATATGGTTGGCCCATTGCCCCCCACTAGTGCCGGCAATACATTTTTACTAACTGTAATGGATGTAGCAACACGGTATCCAGATGCTTACCCCATGCACAACGGGATGGCTAAGACTGTTGTCAAAAACCTACTTGTCTATTTCTCTCATTATGGCTACCCTCAGGAGATCCAGTCTGATCAGGGATCCAATTTTATTTCTGCTCTGTTTAAGCAGACCATGCAGCAACATGGGATAGTGTCTGTGGTGTCATCTGCCTACCATTCCGAGAGTCAGGGAGTTTTGGAAAGGTGGCACTCGACTCTCAAGAGTATGTTGCGGTGTTATTGCATGGAAAATGGGAAGGACTGGGATCTAGGTCTCCCATACGTTTTATTTGCTGCGAGAGAAGTACCTGGGGAGAGCTTGGGATTTAGCCCGAACGAGTTGGTTTTTGGACACAGGGTCAGGGGGCCCCCTCCACATAGTTAAGGAGATCTGGGAGAGAGTCACAAAGCCATGCTCGCTTCTAAAGTATGTTGTTGAAAGCCGTGAGAGAATGCTAAAGAGCCTGGAGGTAGCAGGTCGGAACCTTAAGAGTTCACAAGCTCTGATGAAGGACAGATACGACCAGAAGGTGAAGCTGAGGGAGTTTGAAGTAGATCAGGAGGTACTGATACTACTGCCTTTGGTGGGACACCCCTTGTCTGCCAAGTATTCTGGTCCGTATCGGGTTGTAAGGAAGGTTTCTGATCTCGACTATTTAGTAGCTACTCCTGATCGTAAGAAAAAGAACCAACTTTGCCATGTAAATCTGATGAAAGAGTATGTGAGGCGCCCCTCCGAGCCTCTCACTGTCCCGGTGTTGATCTGCAGCGATCGTGGTGGAGAAGGAGGAAGGGACAGTCAAGCTGCGGGGGAGGATAATTGGGATTGTCATGTTTCCACGGATCAGTGGGCGGGGAATTCTAGACAAGTGGCTCACGAGTTGATATTGCACCTGCCTGAGCAACAGCGTGTAGCTGTGCAGCACTTGTTTGATTCAAACCCAGCTGTTTTCGCGGAGCATCCTGGCTTCACTACTCAAGCGGTGCACGATGTCGATGTTGGGGACCACCCGCCCTTTAAATCAGTGCCATACCGTGTTCCCCCTATTAAATTACCAGCACTTAGGGAAGAGCTGGATTATATGCTGAAACGTGGGCTGATTTCTGAGGTTGCAGTAAGGTGGACTTCCCCAGTCACACTGCAGCCCAAACCAGATGGCAAGGTGCGGTTTTGTATAGATTTCCGCAGGTTGAATGGTTTAACCCCCACAAATGCCTACCCTCTCCCTCGCGTGGACGACAGTGTGGATAAGATAGGAAAATCCAAGTTCCTCACTAAGATAGACCTTGTTAAGGGTTATTGGCAAGTGCCCTTGTCTGAGCGAGCGCGAGAGGTGTGTGGGTTTGTGGTGGACGGTGTCACATATCGTTGCCATGTTATGCCATACGGGCTGAAAAATGCCCCTGCAACGTTTCAGAAATTAATGAACGACATTGTAGCCGACATTCCCAACTGTACGGTGTACCTAGATGATGTCATAATATACGACGAGGATTTTAACAGTCACTGTGCTCACATCGGACAGCTTTTAATAAACTGAATGAAGCAGGTTTGGTGGTAAACCTGGGTAAGTGCGATTTTGTCAAAGCCACAGTTTTGTACCTGGGGTTCGAGGTGGGGATGGGTCAGGTGTGCCATCCACAGACAAAGATCAAAGCCATCGATCAGTTTCCCCAGCCTACGACTAAGAAACAAATCATGCGGTTTCTAGGTATGATAGGCCATTATCGTCGCTTCATCAAAGGCTATTCGACTGTACTTGCACCTTTAACTGACTTATTATCTAAGGACAAGAAGTTCCGGTGGTCTCCTGAGTGTGCAGAGGCGTTTTCCTTGGTGAAACACCTGTTATGTACCCACCCCATACTCAGGGCCCCGGACTTCAGCAGACCTTTTCAGCTGGTGACTGATGCCAGTGGCGTAGGGGCTGGGGCTGTCTTGTTACAGACAGATGATGAAGGTATCGAACATCCAGTGAGTTTTTACAGCAAAAAATTCAATGGTGCACAAAGGAATTACTCTGTAATTGAAAAAGAACTCCTGGCGATAGTGCTGGCGCTCAGGCACTTCGATGTATATGTTCCTGCTTTCGGACCAGTCGTAGTGGTTTATACCGATCATCACCCTCTGAAATTCTTGAATCAGTTTCATAACCGGAATATGAGGCTGACCAGGTGGTCACTCATGCTTCAGGAGTATAATCTGGACATACGCCATATTGCCGGTTCTGATAACGTGATAGCGGATTGTCTATCAATGGTGGATGATGTTGGTTAGACTGCCACAGGATTGAGGGTTGAGTGTGGAGGAAAATAGGCTGTCACTGTAGTTCAGCCGAAAAAAACAAATTAAAAAAGCAAAAACCTTATAAAAACTCTTTATTTTTATAAAATGTAGAATTTTGTATAAGATGTTGTAGCAGTATCTAAGTTGAATGTTTTTGCTTATTGTCGCTAAGTTAGTTGAACTTGCTCGGTGGAGCGCAACAGTCTTTATTTTTTTTATATATAGTGCCTTGTGTCGCAACAGTGTGTGGTACTATGAGAAGCTTTCTATTAGATATGAAGAACTTAGTCAAGGGTCTTATATCTTGGGGGAGGTGTGACGCTTCTGCATAGTAGCCACGTGCGGGCATGCGCGCGCGTCGGCTGCCCAGCCGTTTAGAAACCCGCTGGCGGCAGCCGGCCGGCAGGCTTTTCCTTAGTATATATCCTACGACATCGTAACTAATGTCTGGGATATTCTTATGTTGTTTCACAGCTTGTAGCTGCCCTTATTCTTAACCAACGCATCTTAGTATATTTTATTCTCGATAGTTGATTGTTTCATTATAATATATAAGATGTAAGTCTAGTGAGGGCGGGAGGAGACGAGCGGGAGAGAGAGACCGGCTTGGGACGTTGCTTCGCTTGCCAGCTTGGGACGAGCCTGAAGCGTTGCCATATGCATTTGATTGCAACGTTAGGCTTAGTTTCGACTCACGCACGGGTTAGAGGAATTTGACCCGGCAACTGTGTTGAGTGTTGCCAAGCCTGGGATGTATTTTGCGTGCCTAGGGTGGGGTCCAGACAGATTCAAGACTCAGAGCTCACCTCACTGTCGTACCCTTCGGACCCCCTTGATGTCTATCCCTCTCAACCCCACTTAGAAACTTTCTCTCTTACTTTGTATACCTTCCTTCCACTACTTCACCAATCTATTTAATTATCCCATTCCCTTGATAGACCTTATATCTATTATTGTATTAACGACGAGCTCTCAAATAACTAGATAGGATTTTGGGCCTTATGCAGAGACGTAATTGTTAATGAGACCTAGGAAGCTTTTTTGTTGTCTCATATTTGGTGGTTTCATGCTTGCTAGTGTGTTCTTGTGTCAGGTTAGCAGGGGCTAGACCGGAGGGGAGGCTTTTTGCGATCCTTTAAGTAAAGTCTGCTGGTGCGAGTCCTGTGGACCCGCACGACTTTACTAGGATACCCGTGGGAGTCTGGGGGCATTTTCTTGTCTGTGTCCCTGTGTGTCTAGTGTTGTGTTGTGTGAGGGCCCTTGCCTAGTCCACTCAGCACTGCACTAGCACGTCTTGCTTTTGTTTTAGGATCGCCAGGAGAGAGTCAGATACTTGCGACCTGAGTCTCTCTAGAGAGCACCCTTTCAATTAGAGTAATTTGGCGCACAGTCTTGGGAACGTCCCTAGGCTAGAGCAGGTGGCTCAGCCCGGGTATCCGAATCCTATATCCTTCCGGCTAGACCTCTGCCACCTGGCAGATTAACAACTAGGGTTTTATTATCTCTGTATGCTTGTTATTGTGCCACAGTTTACCGTTTTTGTGAGCATTGTGAGTCAGGGTGTGGCTTAGAGACTCTGCCCGAGCAGGCTTGCCTGACTAAGAGTGAGAAGCACACCTGTATGTGGTTATGTTGCGAGTTGCTGCCTTTATTTAATTATACCTATGCCATTATACACTGTATGGCCTATCACTAGTATTTATTCCTGCTTATGAGTTAAGAGTTCTCTAAATCCGTAACGTACTTTCTTTGCTAAGCATCAGATCCTACAGTAGCCGCATGCAGTTTAGAAACCCGCATCTTGTCTACCTGTACGATGTTTTGAGGACTGTTTGCTTTCACCTTCTTTCACGCAGGGGTGATTAGTTGTATTAATTAACGTAACGTTAAATGTACTTTCTTCTAGTTTGTTATTAAATTGTTTCTGCAATTTAATTCCGTTATCTATCTTTTCCTTGAAGCTTTAAGTCAACTTAATTGTGTGATCTTTTATATAGCCTGCTTGACTATCAGCAGTCTATAGTGCGTGCACCCTGTAACCGAGTCATAGGATACCTTGTTGTCCAGGCAGGACTCTTGACGGTTTAGGGTGGTTTGTTGCCTAGGTTTATAGATAAGGGTTGGATCTAGCGTTTTCCGTTGTTGCTTGTTGACGCATACCTAGTCCAATAGAAAGAGCCCAGTGTTTATATATCCCAGGACGTAACAAGGTGACGTGGGGAGACCCATGGTGTAATAATGAACGTTCCCTGTTTTGGGACGTTCACATCCACTAACAGCGCAATGTCTTAGCTTCCCCGTAATATGATAAACATTTTTTTTAGGGCAATGGAATAAATATATTTCCTGGACATCAGTACACAACCAGCTCACATATGAAGTGATCATATTTAGCTGGGAGACCAGTAGGGTCGTACCTAGCGTGACGTCACCCAGGATTCAACAAGTGACTGTCCTGGTTCCGGTAATAGACTCATGCCCATACCTTTCTATTGTCTTTATACCATGACTTAACTCATCCACATTAACCCTATCCAAATCGACGAGGCAAGATTTGCTGGTCGCGGAAAAAATAATCGCGGAAGAATGTTAAATGGAGATAATGCTCCTCCCTATGAAGATAGAGACATACAAAACAACAGGAACCATGGACGTAGGACTGATGGGCCTTGGGTTTTTGGTCTCAAGCAAGGCTCTGATTGTCGATATTTTCATGCGCAATGGTGTGACAGAAACATTCTGATACCCATCATTGAGCGGGAATGTGCACCAGGTTCGGTCATGGCCTGCGTATGCAATTTTATTTGTAATTGGTTACCGCCATTTTACAGTAAACCACCAAGAAAAATATGTGGATCTGGCGACAAGAGCATACGCTCAAGCAATTGAGCGGTCATGCTTGGATGCCAAGATACACATTTTATGAAAATGAGAGGCGTCAGCATTGAGCTTTTCAATCTCACCTTAATCACATTTGCTGGAAAGTGCTTAGAAATGATGCAGGTGATATGTTTGTTTGTATCATTTCTAAATTATATAATTATGAAGTGTATATCGTTAAAGGCTGTATATGTGCATGTCATAGTGTATATCATTACTGCTACTTATGAAGCACTATTGTTTTTACCATAATGATGATCAATTCATAAGGTTGTTATATTTAATGTAATGCATTATCAATAATCATTAATAAAATGCTTAGCACACTTTTGTTTTTGTGTTTTAATCATCCAATAGTGCAGTAGACCTCATGCTAATGTAAGTGACCGGATAGACCGCACGCTAAAGCAGCACCTATATATATATATATATATATATATATATATATATATATATATATATATATATATATATATATATATATATACATATATATATATATATATATATAAAAAAAAAATTCTATGTGATATATATATATATATATATATATATATATATATCATCATCATCATCATCAGCCATTAGTAGTCCACTGCTGGACAAAAGCCTCCCTTAACCTTTTCCATGACTCCCGAGACTTTGCCAGCCGTTGCCATGTTAACCCTGCAGTCTTTTCTATCTTGTCTCTGTACCTCCTGTCTGGTCTTCTCCTAACACAATTTCCTTCTCTTGGGATCTAGTTAGTTAGTCTTTTACTCCACCTATTGTCCTCTCTTCTTGCTACATGTCCTGCCCATCTCCACTTCTGCTCTATAATACTTTCTAGAATATCCTTGACTTTGGTTTGCTCTCTTACCCACGATGCTTTCTTCCTATCTCTAAGTGTTATTCCTAGCACTAATCTTTCCACTGCTTTTTGAGCACTCCTAAGGTTATTCTCCATTGTTTTTGTTAGTTTCCAAGTTTCAGATCCATAGATCATGGTTGGTAGCACACACTGGTTATAAACTTCACGCTTAAGGCATATTGGTAGTGTACTTTTCATTGTGTTCTTCCGTTTGCCTAATGCTTTCCATCCTAGAGTGATTCGCCTTACTATTTTATTTTCATCGTCTTTTGTTAGTTTCATTCCTTGGCCAAGATAATTGTATTCATCCACTTCCTCTAGAATTTCGTTATCAATCTTAATTACTCTGCGTTGGGCCTTATCATTGTCCATAACTTTAGTTTTACTCCTGTTCATTTTTAGACCTATGTTGAGACTTTCTTTATTGAGATCATTGAGCATTTCCTGGAGTTGTTCTGAGTTATCTGAAATTAAGACAATGTCGCCTGCAAATCGGAGATGGATAAGGTATTCCCCGTCTACATTAATTCCCTTGGATTCTCATAAACATTTTCTGAATATCCCTTCAAGACAAGCTGTTAACAGCTTGGGTGAGATTATGTTTCCCTGCTTCACTCCCTTCCCAATCTTTATCTTCTATGTATCTCTGTGTAATCGGACCACAGCAGTGCCTTTAGCATATGTATTCTCTAAGAGTGTTATATATGTTTCATTTATTCCTTGTTCATGTAGTGAGTTTGCTATAGCTGTTATCTCTACCGAATCGAAGGCCTTTTCGTAATCTAAAAAGCTAAACAAAGAGGTATATTATACTCTGAATCCTGCCTGTTCCCGAGATTGATATATATGTGTTAACGCTGAAGATTTAAGGTTTGTGTTAATTAGCGAGTGCAGGGTTTTGTACTTTGCTGTTTGTCTTTTTTGTACTTGTGTTGATCAATGATTGTGGATCTGAACATTGATTTGTGAAGGAGAGCTTGGGTTTGCCTGTTTTTTAAGTGTATATTTTGTTTCTGATTACTTAGCTTACTAGCTCATGGGGCTTCGCTGTGGTGGGTTTGAGACCTTGTTTGTGTGCAATTGTAAGTTTGATATATTAATGGCAAAGGTTCACTTACAGCCTATTAGTTTATCATTAATTGTATATATGTTTGGTTGACATTTTTTGACTTATTAATTGTGCAGTATACGATTAAATTAATGGATCATTATGGTATGCTAAATTTGAAGTTACTTATATTCTCATTTGACTACTATTTGGCGGGGTCTGTATGAAGTTGTTTATATTTTCATTTGACTACTATTTGGCGGGGTCTGTATGAAGTTGTTTATATTTTCATTTGACTACTATTTGGTGGGGCCTGTATGATAGGGAGTGGTTGGTCATTGTTCAAGAAGGCATTGTAGTGTTAGGTGGTGGCTGGTTCCCGTTCATACTGTAAGTATTGTGGTTATCTCTATTATTGTTACCGGTATCTGTATGGTCTTATGTGATTTTAACCATTTTTAACTGTATTGTAAATCCTTATGTATAAAATAAGAAAGATATGACATTTATAGATATCGGTAATAAAATTTGCAGTGGCATATGTTGGTAGTGTTCACGGCTTTAAGGTATTATACACATTCTTATGAGTTTCGTAAATCTATGTTTGATCGTATACGAACATGTGATATTTTATTTGTGTTGGAATTTATGGTGGAATAACTTTATAATAAGAGTTTGAGAATATTTAAATTCATAATGTGTGTTGACTTCATGGTTTTACATTTTAATTGGTAGTTTAATCATATGGAGGAATGACTTAAGGGTTTTAGATTATTTGAGTCAGTAAATAATTCGCATTTTATAATCAATGTGTATTTCAGTGAGGTTATGGATTGTTAAGAGTATGCTTAAGTTAGCAATTCAGTTTTTCATTATTATTATAATTTATATATTCTATATATTTGTTTTTGTTATTATTATTGTTAATATCATGGATCATATATAAAGTATTTATACATATATTTAAGCTTCAAAAATAGAGATTTATGTTTTGTCATATTAGTAAATGTATGTATCTTGAAGGTTTAACCATTAAAGAAGTTATCAGTAACGGGCGTTTCCTTGGACCAAGTACCTAGCCACCCCAGCCTTTACAGTTAACCCGGGAACTGCGGGAAGACTCTTAAGAGTTCCCCCGGCGGACTGCGGGAAGACTCTTAACCCGTACAGCCCCAGCGACGCGTCTGACGCGTCGGCGATGTATGTAATGCACAGCCCCAGCGACGCGTCTGACGAGTCATCCTAATTGCGCCGACCGTAACCTCAGGTGTACCCACTCAAGAGGGCTCAGATTTGTATGGGAACTGTGTACGTATCCCACGCAACCGTGCCGATGGTTGAAAACTCTCAAAGTCCACGTGCGTGCGCGTGAGCGCGCAATAACCTGTTTTTTTTGGGTAATTGCCTTCAATTTTTTACTCTTGTAAAATACGTTTTCGGGGGCTCTGTAGGACTATTCTTTAAGCTTTTTGAGCGGTTTTTCGTGGTTTTTCCTTCATTCCTAACCCATTCGCTATTGTTTCTGGAATAAAACCATTTTTTGAAAACCGGCCAGGTTCTGGTGAACAAACATTACAAAACTAGCCGGGGCTCCACGGGTTAAGAGTAAGGCTATTAACACCTTACGAGCGGCCTATGCGGTTTATTTATGTGTACCGCACAGCGGGGTGTTTTTAGCCAAAATAGGGCTGTTTACGTGATCATTTTCATGCCTAAATAAGACCCAGAACGTAAAACAAGTACCTATCCCTGAAAGGGCATAAACAGAGCTTTCGAATGACACCATAACGATTCTTGTATGATGGATAGTTTTCTTGCAATAACCGTGCAACGCGAGTGCAAAAAGCAGGTAATTCGGTACTTTCAGTACATAATTGAGTATGTAGCGAGTGAGAGAGGGAGGAGGGAGCTGAGATTTGTGTCAGTAGGTTCGCCGCGGTGGTCTGGAGCAGTCATACGCTCGCTAGGGTCCTGCCACCACTTGTCTCTCTCTCTCAGCCACATTACGTGCTGAAATTGCCACTCGAGTTATGTCGAGCGCCGCCACATAGTCCAGCTTTATTTAACTCGACTTATGTTGCTCGCCGCTAAATAAGGGTTAACAAATCCATTTAAAACACCCCAATTTTTTTTTATTTTTTGTTTTGTATTGCCCCTGGGCCATGCCAAATATCACTCCTCCACCTCCCCTCCTTCCCCACTTTCCTCACCTCCTTCAGTTTTCACCTATTTTCCCTGGTATTCCCTTATTCTGTGGTATATTTTCGTGCTAACATTAGCGAGTTGCAAGCAGGGCATTGTCATCACTATTAGCAAGCGAGTGCAAGAGAGAGAGAGAGAGTATCGATCGACAGTCTCTCTCCAGACGTGGGGAAAAGTGGCGGGAAAGGAGGTTGCCTCAGCCATACATTATGTAACTCCCGGCCTGTATCGCCGATTTTGACCATCCAAACGCTGTTTCCACTTGTTTTATTGTTGTAACAGGTTAATACCTTTATAATTAACCTATAATAGGCACATATGGATAAGTATTAATGCTATTTATGGTAAAATAATGATGTTAGTGATGGGAACAGCTCAAATACGTCAGCACAGGAGTGTGGTGTCTTATACCCCCCATGCGCACTTCAGAGGTTAAACAGTGCGAGCTTAGAAGATGGGAGGACTTCACTTGGACATGGCCTGGACCTGACGTGCTGGGTTCTGACGTGGCTTGGACCGGACGGTGGCGTGGAGGGTGAATGGACTCCACATACTCTATTCATCAACACACACATTCACCAAACTAGGAAACCGTACAGCTGAAGTGAACATCGAAGTGAATGCCAACAAGAAAATTTAATAATTGCATAAACGAACAATATAAATTACATTATGCGAACAATAGTCTACAGAACTATAATTTAAGAAAATCATTGAATACGTTGAGAAATTCTTGGGGAATAATCGAGTGAAGCTAATACCAAGGTGAGACTTTCCACACTGTTATTGAAAGTTAAGATAAGTGGACAGTTATAGTGACTTGAAATATATTGATTATACATAGACTAATTGTCAAAGGATGATAACGGTTTGAACAAAATTTAATGCTAAGTCTTAAATAGTTCATAAGTTATCAGACTTACACAATAATCTTGGACATTAAGGTCAGTGTATGGCAATGCTAATAATGTAAATTACTGTGTCAAGTCTTTTAAACATGTCGAATGTGAGTTTAATGAAAGATGAGGACAGACACCATGGGTTATCTGAAACGCATAGTCAAGACTAAGGAAATAATGGACACAGCTGTTTGGTTAGTGCTAAAGACAGTGTAAGCCAGGTAGGCAGTAGGAGCTTTGCTTTGGCATCAGTGAATCAGTGAGACGATGGTAGTAGGGCTTCTAGAGTTACTAGTTCAACCATCATTAGGCAACGTGAACGCGTGGCACGAGAGACTGCTGCAATTAAAACAAGAATAGAGCTTCGCCCAAAGATAAAGGAATCCCATCTTTGCATCAAGAAATGCTTAGCTCGTATTAAAGAAGAAAATACTCCTATCGAGGAAGAGAGATCTTATATAGAAGACTTAGAATTGCAGATTAAACTTGCTGAAGTTCAAGCAGCTGATCTAGCTTTAAGAGAAGAAATGAGGAAGGGGCTACTGTCAGTTACCAAAGAAAGTAAACTGGGTAGTGACAGAGCAATAGCAGTTATTCCTAACAGATAATTTGCTAGTTTACTACAGGTTAGTAACGAGGGTAGTCAAACTGAGGCTGTATCCACACAGAAAAGGCAATTCACCACTCCAAATGAAACAAAGCTTCCACAGATGCAGGTATTACAACATACTCCACAAACACACACAACTCTGGATGATCAATTTATGATAAAAGACTTGCAGGAATTAATGACCACAATGAGAATACCTCAGACGTCCTTACCATCCTTCGATGGACAGAGTCGCGTTCAGTACTGGGAATTCATAAGAGTGTTCCATCAACAAGTGGGTGATCTTCCAGCACCAACATCGTATAAATTAAATGCTCTTCTACATTCATGTAAGGGAACAGCACATGCAGCTATTACGAACTGCATCATAATGAATCCTCCTCTAGAAGGATATGAAACTGCATTAAGAATATTGAAAGAGAGATTTGGTGATGAGCATGCAGTTGCAGAAGAATTAGTTGCAAGGCTAACAATTGGACCTCCCATCAAGAAACGACTCTCAGGATCTTTAGACACTTGCAGATGAAGCTACAACATGTCTTGCTATGTTGCGTTCATTAGGTATGGAGAGTGAACTTGGAACACGTAGAAGCATTTTAAGCATTGTTAACAGACTTCCTCACAAATTACAAGATAGATGGGACAGCAAGGCCTATGAACACAAAAAGAAATATGGAAGGTATTCAGACATTACATGGGCAGTGACATTCATCCAGGAGGTGGCAGAGCATGCAAATGATCCATTCCTTAACAGGCAACGTAATGAAACCCAGCAAATACAGAACAGAGCAACAACCTTTCTAACCATTGAGCAGACTGACAGACCTGAGAGCACATCTGGTAGGTGTTTTCTATGCTCAGGAAACCATATTTTAACTGGATGTCAACAGTTCAGGGTGCTTTCTGTACCAGAGAGGATTGAGGTTGCTAGGTTTCATCGCTTATGTTTCTGCTGTCTCAAAGCTTCTAACCACATTGCTGCGGATTGCCGATCTGGAAGAACTTGTCAAGTAGGTGGATGTCAAGGAAGGCACTCTCGCTGGTTGCATTATGACAGAACTACGCCTAGGGCAAGTTTTCCCGATCAAAACAACACTACTAGCAAGCCGAATACTGGAACTTCAGTATTACAGAATGAGATGTGCAAGGTTGCCTTACCTGTTGTGGAGGTGAGTGTTGGTAGACCTGACCTTGCAAAGAAGATAAAGACTCTTGCCTTGCTGGATCCTGGTAGTGATAGATCATATTGTACAAGGCGACTAATCAGTCAGCTGGGAATCAGTGTGGAAGTGCAAGTCTCTCTCGAAACTTTGTCTAGTGTAGATATACAAGGAGCGTTGGAGGTAGAATTGAGCAGTAATGGAACTTCAGCTAAGAATCGCTCTCGTTTCCCTATTATGTCGAAAGTACTTGCAATTGAAAGACTCCCTAATTTACAAGACAACACTGCTACATCTCCCGAAGCTGGAGAGTGGAATCATCTACAAGGCATAGAATTACTGACACCCTATTCCAATGTTGACTTGTTGATAGGGCAAGATGTTCCACAAGCATTGATACCATTAAAAGTTAGAGCAGGAGCTGATGGTGAGCCCTATGCAGTTCGTACTTTGCTTGGGTGGACAGTGAGTGGTCCACTAAACCATCAGCCTGATTTCGCAGCTTGTGTCAGTTGTTTGCTTAATGTAACACCTTCTATAGAAACTCGTATGGAGGCGCAAATAAGAAAATTTTGGGAAATTGATACAGGTGATGTAGTGAAGAGGTCAGCAGGGATGTCGGTAGAAGACAAAAGTGTACTTGAACTATGGTCCAGTTGTGGGGTGAAGGAGTTGGGACATTACCAATTGAACATACCATTTCGATCAGAACCACCAGGTCTTCCAAATAACAGATTTGTGGCTGAGCGACGGTTAATGTCTCTTGGCAAACGATTGGCTAAGGCTCCAGTGCTCTATAAACGGTACAACAAAGAAATAATGAAACTGTTATCTAACAGATATGCAGAAAGGGTAAATGAACAAGAAATAAATGAAGCTCATGGTCGAACCTGATGTCTCCCGCATCACCCAGTTATTAATCCAAGAAAACCTGAAAAGATTCGAATTGTGTTTGACTGTGCTGCGGAGTATGCTGGAACATCGCTGAACAAACAAGTGCTTCAAGGCCCAGTTCTGACTAACAAACTTGTTGGAGTTCTCGCACGGTTTCGTCAAGGGCAAGTTGCAATAATGGCTGACATAGAAGCGATGTTCCACCAGGTTGGTGTTTCTCTTCAACAACGTGATGCCTTAAGATTTCTCTGGTGGAGTGATGATGCATCTAAACCTCCTTCTACTTTTCGGATGAAGGTACATCTTTTTGGCGGTGTTTGGAGCCCTACTTGTGCATCATGTGCTCTCCAATGGACACTGCAGGATCATTCAAATGTCTATCTAGGTACATCAAAGAAGATTAAACACAGTTTTTATGTGGATGATTTGCTTTGCTCAGTAGACACAGTGGAGTCCTCAGCATGGTTGGCTCGAGATTCAATAAACCTTCTGGTATGTGGCGGTTTTAGGCTAACCAAGTGGGCAAGTAACAGTAAGGATGTTCTGGGTACAATTCCTAAGGAAGAAAGGAATGCTGTTGTAAAGGAGCTAATCTAAATTTGAACATTTGCCAGTGGACAGTGTTTTGGGAGTGATGTGGGACATGGAAAATGACCAGTTTAGTGAGAAGACTCAAATACAGCAGAAACCAGAAACGAGGCGAGGTTTGTTAAGTATTGTTAGCTTCGTTTATGATCCATTGGGATTTTTGTGCTCATTTGTTCTTAAAGGAAAGATCATGTTTTAAGAGGAATGCAGAAGAAAACAAGGATGGGATGAAGCACTGAGTCCAGAAACCAAAATTTCCTGGCATAAGTGGCTAGAAAAGTTGCCAGCTTTTGGACAGTTCCGCATCAGCCAATGTTTTGTACCTCAAGGATTTGAAAGGGTAAAATATTGTGAACTACACCATTTTTGTGATGCTTCTCAAGTAGCATATGGAACAGTATCTTACCTGAGATTTGTGAGTGATTTGGGTGTCCATTGCTCATATGTATTTGGGAAATCTCGACTTGCCCCGCTCAAGCAGCTGACAATTCCAAGACTTGAACTATCTGCTGCTGTGCTAACCATTCAGTCTGATGTTATGCTAAGAGACGAATTAGACTTGGTGCCAATTAGATCTGTGTTTTGGACAAACAGTGTGCTTACTCTTCAATACATTACAAATACCAGCCGGAGATTTCACACCTTTGTAGCTAACAGAGTGGCAATAATCGAAAATGCTTCGGAAACCTCACAGTGGAGGTATGTTGATACTCTTCAAAACCCAGCTGATGACGCAACACGTGGACTTACAGCAGCGGAACTAGTTAAGGGTGGAAGATGGACTTTGGGCCCAAGATTTTTGGGGAAGGATGAGATTTACTGGTCAGAGACACCAAATTCAGTTAATTACCTTCCTGTAGATAACCCAGAGGTAAAAAGGGATTTGTGTTCTAAACCTTCAGTCATACACTCAACTGTGAATTAATCTACTGAATTGCTACAAAGGTATTCGTACTTGCATCAACTATGTAAAGGGGTAGCATGGTTAAGAAGATTCAGCAACTGTACGAAGGACAGAAAAGGATTTTCATCTACATGTACTAAGGGAGACCTTAGTGTAACAGAAATTCGTAATTTAGGATTAGCTATACTTTGCTTCATCCACAATGTGGTGTTTGAGACCGAGATAGCGGTTCTAAGATCTGGAGGAGAAAGGGTACCTAGGCAAAGTTCCGTGCATCATTTGGAGCCGTATTAAGATGAGATGAGTATCTTAAGGGTAAATGGAACGCTCCAACATGCACCAATATCTGCTGAGAGTAAGTGTCCTATACTGTTGCCAAGAGATCATCATGTCACAGAGCTGCTGGTATGTGATGTGCACAAGATCCAAGCAGGACATTCGGGAAGAGAACACACAATTTCAGTAATGAGACCGAAATATTGGATTCAGAAGTGCCGACCTCTAGTAGACAGGATTACAAAGAACTGCATAATATGTTGCAAAGTTAATGAACAACCAGAAAACAACGCTTTGCTCCACTTCCCGAAGACAGAGTAACACCAGGTAAACCACCCTTCTATTACACTGGTATTGATTGTTTTGGTCCTATATCTGTCAAACTAGGTAGGAGTCGCATTAAGAGGTATGAATGTTTGTTTACTTGCTTAAGTACTAGAGCTATTCATTTATAAGTTCTTGTGGCATTAGATACAGATGCCTTTCTCAATGCATTGACAAAATTTTCAGCTCGCAGAGGTTTTCCTGGAAGGATTCGTCAGATAATGGAACAAATTTTGTAGGTGCAGTAAAAGAAGCAAGACAAGTGATAACAAAATGGAATAATGATGAATGAATAAGAGATTACATGCTTCGGAAGGATGTATAATGGGTTTTCAATCCTCCTGGGGCATCTCATATGAGAGGTGTCTGGGATAGGCAGATAAGGACTGTGAGGAAGGTACTGATGGCAGTTGTAGGCTCCCAAGTGTTAGATGATGAACGACTTAATACTCTGTTCTGTGAAGTTGAGCCAATAGTCAATGGCTGCCCAATAACTCCAACATCTGAGGATGTCCGTGATCTTAAGGTTCTTTCTCCATCACATCTTTTACTTCCAAGCTGTGGTCCATGCCTAACTCTAGGTGGTATATCTGAGGCGGAAATATACCGTAGGAGATGGAAGCATGCACAGTTACTGGCAGATCAATTTTGGAAGTGTTGGGCAAAGACAGCCCATACAATACAGTCATCCACCCATGCAGTTGTATTATGTACTCAGTAAACTTCAAGTTTTGTCATATCTTTGTTCTTGATCCACCGCTTTTGAGACAACGTCCAAGGAGGCTAGTACCTTCTCGTAACTTTTCTTTGGGTGATTTGGTCTTGTTAACAGATGACAATATGCCCCGTAATCATTGGAATCTATTTAGGATAACAGAAACCTTCCCAAGCACAAATGGTATTGTAAGAACAGTGAACATTAAAAAACAAAGGAACATATTTAATAGGGCCCCTCCATCATTGACGACTTCACCTATTAATAATAATAGTCTCCATTCAACATCCTGCGCCAGCATTTTGAATAGCCCGCACGGAAGTATCGTGGAGTACTCATCATAAGTGCACGCTTAATTCCCTCATGGGATCGTGATTTTGATTGGGTATCCTACAGAAAAAACTCTATAAAAAATACAAAATAACTTAATATCTGTTATCATATGACTTTCATATTCGTGGATTTCTCATGCTTTGTTTCCCCGACACCAGGCCCTCTAGCGGCCATCTTCGTCCTTCCTACTTCCGCGTCCCTCCCGATAACAGGGCTCACGCCGTGTCCGCTTTATTCGACGTTCGCAGAGCTTCTAGTGAGTCCTTACTCATTTGTATACATCTGTGTTGTAGTAACAAGGTTTAGATTAGCTAGCACGGCTGCCAGATTGGTAGGTCCGCAGGAAGTGTGTGTTAAAATAGGGTACCATTGTCATAGGCGTCTACGAGTCCCGGATGGGTGTACCGCGTGTGTTGTTTTTGTGATACGCCTCAGCTGTTGTATTTACTTAGCTAGAAGGCGACCACTCTACGAGGCATGATACAGACTGTCAATATTGAGGAAAGTACATGCCATTGTCTTCAGATATCAGCAAAAGCTCTGGTTTAAGGGTGTCTGCACGTGGTGCTCCACCTTCCAGTGTTCGTGTTTTGCTTAGACCCCTTGGGTGGGCCTCCCATTTCATGGTGCGGCTGCTGGGTGCCGGAACGTCGTCTGCTGGGATGTTCTTCGGTCCACGTGGTCGGCCTAGTTATGGGTCTCCGGCGTAGGTTTCAGGTAATTTAGGTTTCTAAATTTTTCTGATATTATTTTTGCCTATGTATGCCCCCTTTTTTAGTTTATGCATGCGGGCTTGTTCCTTTGGGGGTACAAAGGAGTACAAAGGAAATCAAGCAACAACAGATATAGTGACCCTTCTAGGTTGCTTGTCCTCCAAAACACTGAGGATCAAGTGTCCAAACAGTGGTTTAGAGTGGGTAAGGGAACATTGGAAAAGGAATTACTGCCCTGGAACTAATGTCCGTGGCAGGATTTGGAAGTTAGTAGAGGACAGATGGGTTAGTAACTGAGGGGGGGATAAAATAAAGTTATTCATTTACAAACGCAGTCAGTCGCGGATTTGATGTGAGATATTTGTCTACGCGGAGTTTAAATGAATCAACGGTGATGCAGTCTATAACATTTCGGGGAAGCCCATTCCACAAGTTGACAACTCGATTGAAGAAGAAATTCTTAGATTTGTGTGAGTTAAAAGATTTACCAATAATTTTGCAACCGTTTCCCCGCGTGTAATTAGATTGGTCGATAGTGAAGTACTTACTACAGTTCATATTGTCGATGCCTTTGATGATTTTAAACACTTGAATTAAGTCACCTCTTAATCTGCGCTGGGTTAAAGGAAATAGATTTAATTCTCTAAGACGCTCTTCGTGTGGTTTGTTCTTAAGGCTAGGTATAATTTTGGTAACTCTACGTTGAACTGGTTCTAGCTTGTTTATATATTTTTGGTAATAAGGGCACCAGGATTGAACGCAGTATTCCAGAAGAGGGCGGACTAAGGAATTGTAAAGGATTAGGATAACTTCTTTGGATTTATGCTCAAATGACCAGCCTATAAAGCCAATTATTTTGTTTGCCTTCTTAACAACTTTTGAACCTTGTTGACTCGGTTTTAGGTTACTCGATATTGTTACTCCCAGATCGGTTTCTCTGTTTACATTCTTAAGCTGAGTGCCATTCATCGAATAGTTTGCTTTCTCATTTAGGTATCCGATATGTAGTACTTTACATTTATCCGCATTGAAACTCATTTGCCAAATTTCGGCCCAACATGACAATTTATCTAGATTGTGTTGCATATCGTATTTAGAACTCTAGGCGAAATTGTATCATGTCCAGGCGTTTTATTTACCTTGAGTTTATCTAAACAATTCAATATTTCTCTCTCTGTAACGGTGATATTGCTTAGAACATCTGAATTATCAATCTGAATCGGCAATGGTGTAGGGATATCACTGAGGTCTTCTGTTGTAAAAACTGATGCAAATAAGGTATTGAGGGCATTACTCATTTGTACTTCGTCTTTGGTGTATTCTCCATATTCATCGACTAATGGTCCAACAGTTGAAGTAACTACTTTTTTCTTTCTGATATAACTATAGAATTCTTTCGGGTTTGTTTTACTTTGATTCGCAATATGTAACTCTAAGGTCTTTTTACTTTGCTTAATTAACTTTTGGCTTTGCGTCGTAGCTCTACAAATTTCACCCGTTCTTCGCCATTTTGTGAGGATTTTAATCTATCATTAGCAAATTTTTTAGCAAGCAGGCAGTTTGAAATATCTTTATTCCACCATTTGGGCTTATTATTATGGCCTGGACACCGTATTTTCGATGGTATGCAGTCTTGCACTGCTTTTAGGTAAGTGGTTTCGAATAACTTCCAAGATGTATTTATGTCGTTATTGTTAATTAAAAAGCTCCAGTCAGTTTCTTTAAACATATCTCTAAGTTTATGGAAGTTTGCTTTCTTGAAATTAGGGACTTTTTCGATGCTACTATTTGGTTCGTTACTAGTAAACTTTAAAGTGAAAGTTATCTTACGATGGTCGCTGTTACTGAATTCATCACCAACATTCAAATTCTCTATCAATTCTTCTTTTGTTGCAAGTACAATGTCAAGAACGTTATTACCACGGGTCGGCGTTCGAACAAATTGATAAAGCAAACTCTCTTGCAAGTTCGTATACAAGTCATGTCCAGAGTGTGAAGTAAGAGTATCGCCCCACTTGGTCACAGGTAAATTAAAGTCGCCAAAAATTACGGGTAGGGGAGACGTCCCTATATGTCATTATGTATATTATATATGTGTGGGACTGCGGGAAAGGGGCTGTGCCAACCCTGTTTCCCGGCAGTTTTTGTCTGTTCCGGCGGCCCCGTACGATGGGTCCAGATTATCCGTCTGACGGGTAGGAACATTCAAAAGATCCCGACGTGCTTTGGTTTAACCACACTCTCCCGGCGGAATTGTATTCCTAGCAGGGCTACAAACTCGGCCTGCCGAGTTAACTCGCCCTGACTGGCCTAGTGCCACGTTAAGACTTTATCGCCTGCGGCACCACCAGTTAAGTGTCCACGAAGTGATAAGATTAGTTTTGCAAACTTGTTCAGTATAATCACAACTTAAAAGGTCATGGGACCTGTGGCTCTTGTCACAGGTAAGTTATTGAAAGTCAGCTAGACAGATCCGGCAGAAGGTTAGCAAGGTGGTGCACTCTCTCTAATTTTCCGGCGGATTTGGGTTAGGATGTTTAATACCTCGCAGGATATCCTTATGAGCATTGATTCCTGGAAATTTTCTTTCCAGGCTCCAGACTACTTCTCCGGCGGAGTTGGACATCTAATCCCGGCGGAAGGGGGGACCCTCTCAATTACGGTACCATGTCTAGGTTTGAACATTGCTCATACTCTTTGCATTAAATGTGTGAAGTGTTTAGATCGCTCCCGAGGCGTGTGGTTGTCTAAAAGGTGCGCCATCTGCTCTGAATTAAAATCCGCCTTGCTGGCGAAGAAAGACCTGTCATGTTTAGCAGCCTTGCATGAGATTAAAGCGGCGTTCAATTCTTATGCTAAGGACACAGCCCATAAGGCACTCCAATGTGACGACCAAGTCCTGTGGGAAAAGCTAATTATCAAGTCACCTTTAGTAAAACCCGGATCCTCCAAATTGGTCAGACCCAAGGTCAGAGCTAAAGCCATCAGCAAGGAGGTTATCTGTAGCAATAGTGAGGGCGACATCTCTGAGGTCCCCTCCACTGACCGAGCCACGCGGCGGAAGTCGAGGTCCAGGTCGAAGTCTCCCCGGAAACACTCTCACCACTCCACCTCGGACTCTTCGTGGTCTCACAAGCGCCTCAGAGAAGAGTATAACTTATCGAGCAGCCGGCGAGAGACTCCTCAGCTGCCCCCTCCCACACCTCCCTCTGACACCCATACACGTGATTCAGGGGAGTCGGAAATAGGATCTGAGTTAATAGCATCTACACCTAGTCAAGAACATTCTGTGCATGTACCTCCTAATGTGACTTTTGCAATACCAAAATGAACTGTAGTTCCACGGGGTGTGAGGTCGACCGGCCCGAGTAGGGTGCTAGCCGACAAATTTAGGGGTGTGACGTAAACCACTCCGTTAGAACCGCATGGCTTGTCCTACAGTGACTCGCTAGGATCGCCAGGGCAGTGGATGGGGCTACAGTTTATATATTAGAGTGTGCTTTATTTCATATGAAAGCTTGTGTCATGGGCAGTCCAGAAAGGCTCTTTGTTTTCACCCATGGCAAGGCTTTATATATTTAATTGTAAAGTATATGTTTTATCATTAACTAGTAATGATAGGATCTGGGAGAGAGAGAGAGAGTAGAACAGAGTGAGAGGGGGCGCGCAGTGTTTTTGCCCCGCTCGATGACGTCACGGCTGGCTGCCTCGTGGGGGTTGGTTGAGAGAGGTCCTTACCATGCTGCTAGCTCCCTTGCTAGTGGCTAGAAGTCTTGTCACCGCTTTTTTCCCACGCGGCTCGAACTAGTCCCGGTATATATACAGGTTCCTTGCCACTCTCTCCCTCAGATCTGGTTTCTAGAACGCATCCATCTTTATCCCTTGCTACCTGTCTCCCGCACCGCACCTGAGAATCTTTTCCTCTGCCTACCTCTCTCTTTTTCATATCTTTCACCACCTTTTATTAACCCCTTCTTTACCGCAGGACCATATCCGCGCGAGTCCTACCCTCCCCTTCCCAAACCGAATTTTCCCGCGCTCCCGCTCGTTCGTGGGGTAGTTTATGTTTTATCATTACATCGTTAATTTTGGCTATATTTCTTATTTTTTTATGTTGTCATGTAGATATTGTCCATGAGATGTGTGTATCATATGTTAAAATAATTTACATATAATATTACATGCGTAACAAATTGCTTTACTAATCCTTTACTATACAGATAAATATAATGGCTGGAGACATAAAAACATATATAATGAAGACAATAATGATTGTATTACTCACCTTGTAAGTGTGGATAAGATCCATTGACAATGAGGTAGGTACAGGTAGAAAGTAGGTGAAGTAGGGCGGTGCGATGAAAGGTAGGCGCGGCGGTGCGATCAAAGGTAGGCGCACCGCGGCAGGTGAGGTGGTGCACTCCGAGCCTGGTGCACCATGAGT
This sequence comes from Paralithodes platypus, assembly GCA_032716605.1. Classification (NCBI taxonomy): domain Eukaryota; kingdom Metazoa; phylum Arthropoda; class Malacostraca; order Decapoda; family Lithodidae; genus Paralithodes; species Paralithodes platypus. The sequence goes on from CM064482.1 coordinate 20,269,475, forward strand.
ATCAGAGTGCTACTGGGAGTGCCAAGCCTGATAGTGCTCCACCGAGCACAGACCAGGCTGCTGAGGGCAGGCAGGGCAATATTTCCTACTGAATTTTGCCCTACCCTCTTTGGAACACACTCGGCAATGCTTTTGAGGTCTTTTCTTGTTGTCATTGGCAGGTATTACAAGCAGTCCATGGCAGATACCAGTTTCACTTTCCCTTGTTGCCCCTCCCTCCCTGCTTGGCCTTCTTCTTCTCTTTCTTTTTAGGCGATCTTTCCTCATTTTGCACCACACACAGAGCACAATAGCCGAGAGAGTACTTGGAGAGAAGTTCATGGGCGACAAGTTTTATGTAATCTCCATATTCCATCCACTTGGTATATTGGCGAAGATTCATGTAGATCGTACGGGAATTGAGCAACATTCTGCAGATCATGTGTAGGCCGATCTTCTTGAACCATGCATACGACTTCCTGGTGGGGTCAGTTTGCTCCAAAAGTTGGTCCACCAAGTCAACTGAACCCATCTGTTCGTTGTAGCGCTGGATTGGTACTGGTTTCTTGATAAATTCCTCCTTACCCCCCCTCACATGGCGAGTACGTTCCACGAAACCTGCCTCATATTTGGTGGTGATGACATTCACTTCCTTCGTGTCATGAAACTTGACCAGCAGAATCTCATCTTTTCTGGCGAACAAGGTTTGCCCTTTTTTAAGTTTTTCATCCCTCACAGTCTTGATTTACACCTCGATTTGCACGAATTGTGCCTGTAGTCAAAGTGTCCCGGGCCAACAGGTACTCAGCAAGGTGGAGGGAAGAATACCAGTTATCAAGGATGACATGCCTTCCCTTCTTCATGAGGTCCAACATCAGAAACACAGGTACTCGCTCTGACTTTGAGAGGGGCTGTAGTTCAGGGTCGTCCAACATCCTGTCATAGAGGCGGGGTGTGTACAGGCAAAAGTTCCATGTATACCCCCTGGCACTGGGTGAACTTGGGCAAAGTGCAAACAGCTTCAACCCAAAGCGTTTTCTCTTAGTTTTTATATATTGTCTGAAGTGTAATCTGCCTTTGAAAAGTATGAGAGCTTCATCAACTGCGAAATTGCTTCCAGCAGAGAAATACAAGGTAGTTTTTTCTTCTATCTATCTATCTATTGCCTGACGCCGTGATCCCCGAAGGGGTGGCCACGAACGAACCGCCCCCATGCACCTCTGTCCCCAGTCAGTCGACGCCCCTCCCCCCAACCAGCACCGCCTTCGTTCATGTAGTTCCTCACTCCATCCTTCCACCTCATATTCGGTCTACCTCTCCCCCTCTGTCCCTCCACCTCGCTCTCGTACACCCTCTTAGTCATCGCTTTCCATACGTTCCATATGGCCGAACCATCTCAAGTTGTTCCTTTTCACACTTTCCAGCACATCTACCTCCACACCACACCTCCTTCTTACTTCCTCATTAGTCTGTCTATCCCTCCATGTAACTCCGCACGCACTCCTTAAGTAATTCATTTCCACTGCTCTCACTCTTGGTCTGAGTCTCTCAACCAACGTCCATGCTTCGCTTCCGTAAGTCAGTGTCGGGATTACCACACTGTCATGCAAGGACTTCTTCACTTCCATACTGACCACCCTATTTCTTGTTACTGCTTTTAGCGTTCCTACAACCTAGTTTTTTCTTGCAACAATGAAAAAAAACTGCCAATCCTGGTCATGGGCATCTTGGGCTGTGCATCATCTGGGTGTGAGTATCTAATGAACCTCATGATTTGAGAGAACCTGTTCCTACTCATGATGGAGGAGTGGTACACAGGAGGGCCTCTACACATTATGGAGGTGCTCCAGTAATCCGATATCTTGGGCAATTTGGTTACCCCCATCAATAATTGAAGGCAAATAAACACATACATCTCATCTTCCTTCACGTCTACCCACTTCCTTCCCATAAATCTTTTTCTATTCTTGGTAGGGTTCTCCCTGAAGAACTTATTATCCCTCTCATTGGTCCACAGGCATAAAGTATTCACAATGTCCTTCAAAATAAATAGTTCAAAGCAATCCAAGGCTGTCATTTCCTCTGCCTCATGTTGTTGAATAATAGCTGGATGCACATCTTCAAAATCTTCAATAACCTGTGGTAAATTGGTGGGCCGCTGGTCGGCAAAGGGATCTGCCAGGAGATGAAATGCGGGAGGGCCAGCGGCGGCAGTGGGGGTGGGGGACGATGGTGGGGAGATATCATCATCAGTTTCGCTTTCCTCATTACCGCTAACATCACTGTCATTCTCGGGTAAATAATCTTCATCCTCGTCACTAATGGAGATGTCTGAGTGTTCCTCATTGTCATCTGATACATCTAAGTCACTGTACAGATCCACTTCCTGGTCGAATTCACTAGGTAAGGAGTATCGCCTGTCGGAGATACACTGACTCCGTCACTCCCTCCCTCCCCACCCTCATGGCTCAAGCCCAAGGCCACGTGACTGGCAACCAGACCCCCCATTGCCATGTTAGTTATTTCCATGTTATATTATATCACATAATATAGGGTATTATATGTACAAACACTAAACTATATAGGGCACAATGACCTAAAAAAAATATTTGAGTCATTGGCATAACTCTATGCCCCATGACAGGGGCATGACAATGATGTGTGGCATCATTGGCATAGATGCCATTTGCCAACACATGGGGATCATAATAGCACCCAAACCGCAAAATATGAAGCCTCATTGACTCCTATTAGGGTCCCGTGTACCATAGTACACGAGACTGAGTCACGGTTCTTCAGCCAAACTTTGTTTGCGAGTACGGTAGTACACGTTTTGGATATGGGGTAAAGAAGGGGTTAAGACTATATCCCCTCTGGTTAACTCTGCAAAATCAGCTTCATGGTGGCCAGTTGTATTGTGCGTTAAGGTCTGATATAACCCATGTATGTTAGTTGTTAAGATAAGTGGATCACGAAGCATTGGTTGGCATTTATATTGTTTAAGTACCGCGTCCTATAATTATTAGTGTTCTGCTGGATTAGATAATGCTAGACTAGGAGTCTGATATTATAAGGTATTGTTTCCTATGAGTGCTGGCTTTAGTTAAAAGCTGCACGACATACCTGAGAACTGGAGTTGATTGAGTAAATTCTAGTCTGTGTGCCATTGAGAGTAGAGCATGCACGAATGAGGGCTTTTTGCCTATACCATTCTGCACTGTTCTAGTCTCGATTGTTTGTCTTTGAGGTACGCCAGGAGAACGCTTAATACTTCGGTATTAAGGTTTCTCAAGAGAGCTACCCTTCCCTATAACGTAATATTTGACGCACAGACTTGAGATTTGCACTAGGCTATGCGGCATGCCATGCGCACCAGTATCTCGTATCATTGACTCTAGCTAGACTTTATCAGTCAAAGTAGACATTAAGTATATTAACCTAATTACTCTTTATATGCATACCCATTTATTATTACACAAGCATTTCGCAGCCTAGTTTGATGTATGGAGACACAAACGACTTAGGCTCTTTCTGTTGAACATTTGTTGTTTTGGGGAATATTTTGCGGGGATCAGCAAGAATATTTTTTTTTTTGCAACATAGTATAGCCCTTGAGTATTCCGATAATTTTTGTGTATATATTGAGGTATAGGAGTTTGGGGTGCTTCTTTTCTGAAGATTGAGGTGGGAAATTTTTGTGAGCATCATGTCTTATACCGGATCAGAGGAGAATGGAGACACAGTACGTAATGTCGAAACTGAGGAACAGCAGCATGATGAAAGGGTTAATCGGGTGAACTGTGAGGAGGATGCTAGGATATTTTTGCAATGGCCTGTTACTGCCGAGCGGTTGGAGGGTATGGATCGGTACGGTCTTCAATGCCTGGCCACAGCTATCGGTCATGCGGTTACTAGCAGCATGACCAAGGATAACTTGGTAACGTGTGTACTGGGCAGGGTGACTGGTGAGCGAGATGGGTTGAGTGCTCAGAGCCCTTCGGCCATGCTTCCCCTACACTCGACTCCCAGCCATCCCAGTAGTTTGCCGACCCCGGGTACGCTTCCGCAGTTGGGTGGTGACTGGCAGGTTGGGTTGCCCCTGGGGGGACCACCGGTAATTTCAAACATTGTAGCACCTGCACCTCCTCAAGGGTTATCTCCAGAATTATTGTTTCAGCTCGAATTAGATAAGATCGAAGAGAAAAAATGTCAGCTTCAACAGCAACAAAGGGCATGTGAGCTTCAGCAGCAATTAGAATTAGCCAAGATAGAAGAGAGAAAAAGTCACCAGCACATAGAGCTAGCAAAAATCCAAGCTGATTTAGAGTCGACTAGGTACTGTGCCGACAGGGACGTAGAGAAGTCGTGGGTAGAGGCAACGGGACAGCGACTTGGGGCTGGTCACCGTGGTCATGAGCAGTCTCTCTCGCACTTATTGAAACTGGTTCCGGTGTTTGATGAGAGTGGTGTAACAGAATTTTTCACACGCTTTGAGAAGAAGTGCCAGGAACACCAGTGGCCAGAGAATAAATGGGCAGCACTTGTATCCTCTAGATAAATAGGCAAGGGTCTTAAAGCCTACGATGCGTTACCTTTGGAGTCATGTATTGTGTATGAGGATCTCAAGGAGGCTGTCCTGAGGGCTTACGAACTGCAACCAGAAACGTACCGTTTGATGTTCCGGGGTGTAACTAAGGGAAGAGATAGCACCTTTTTGGAACACGCCCGGGACTTGTCCGATGCTATGGGGAACTGGCTCCGATCTGAGAAGGTCACAACATTTGATGAAATTAAGCAGTTAATGATGTTGGAGCAGTTCTTTAACCCTTAATTAGCGGCGAGCAACATAAGTCGAGTTAAAAAAAGCTGGACTATGTGGCGGCGCTCGACATAACTCGAGTGGCAATTTCAGCACGTAATGTTGCTGAGAGAGATAGACAAGTGGTGGCAGGAGACTAGCGAGCGTATGACTGCTCCAGACCACCGCGGCGAACCTACTGACACAAATCTCAGCTCCCTCCTCCCTCTCTCACTCGCTACATACTCAATTATGTACTGAAAGTACCGAATTACCTGCTTTTTGCACTCGCGTTGCACGGTTATTGCAAGAAAACTATCCATCATACAAGGATTGTTATGGTGTCATTCGAAAGCTCTGTTTATGCCCTTTCAGGGATAGGTACTTGTTTTACGTTCTGGGTCTTATTTAGGCATGAAAATGATCACGTAAACAGCCCCATTTTGGCTAAAAACACCCCGCTGTGCGGTACACATAAATAAACCGCATAGGCCGCTCGTAAGGTGTTAAGAGCACGGGCGGTAATCTAACTTTTAACTTGAAGGAGAAAAACCCAAGAACTCTAGTCGAAGCAGCAGAAATGGCTGATCGACGGCTGTCGTTGATTCTGGGTTGCGGGTCCTCACAGAAGTACGATGTAAGTGCTAAGGACCGTTATCCTCCCCCTCCCCGGAACATTGACACATTTATACAGAAGAGCCATGAAACTAAAACTGAATCCAAACTTTACACCACACCGTATGTGAAAAGTCAGGGGACTTTTACATCACAGTATAAGCCGAAACCGAAATTTATGTGTTTTAGTTGCCACCAGGAGAGTCATAAGGCAAATGAGTGCCCTAGTCGACCTCCTCCGGCAGCCGTGTCTTTTGCTCACGGCATTGGAGTGTTCAAGAGGACATCGGAGTTTGTTAGAGGCATTTCTTCCGAGGTAAATACACTGCCAGTGCAGAAGGATCCGGAAGGCTTATTCCCTGTCCGTGATGCCTTTAGTGACCACAGGGGACTCGGTTGTGTGGAGTGGGGGGGTAGAAGACATGAGGTGAGAATTTTGCGTGACACTGGGGCATCGCAAACACTGTTGAGAAATTTCACTGGTAAACCTGTCAATACGGCGCGGGTGGTTGTGGTTCAGGGAGATAATGCGACAAGGTCATACCCGCTTGTAAGAATGAAGGTGGAAGTTGATGGTGTGACTCGTGACCTGGATGTAGGAATTGTGGAGAAGTTACCTGTTGGGGGCGTCGACCTCCTTCTTGGCAACGACTTTGCGGGGCCTACTTCTGAGGCTCCACCCTTAGTCGTTGTCGAGATGCCGGCCGACGTGAGTAGGGAGGAGCAGGAGTGGGTTGAGAAGTGTCCGGTGCAGCCTATGGCGTGTGTTGTCACCGGAGATCCTGCATTCAGGGAGCCACATTCTGGTCAACAATCTTTAGATCAGCGGAGGAAGGGTACCGAGAAGGGGTTGAAAGTTGATGCGGTTGAGAGTTTAGTGTCAACGGACCTTCTCGGGGACTCATTATTAGGACCACATTTCGAGTCTGGAGAAGACCCAGTAACTGTTCCTGAAGGGGCAGAGGATGGGCTTAAAAAGACGAAAGAGTTGAAGGAGGACAGTGATGCACAGTCGGGAGATGTAGCAACAAGGTACCCTGACGCGTACCCTATGAGAAATGGGTCGGCGAAGACGGTGGTCCGAAGCTTGCTAGTGTATTTTTCCCGGTATTGTTACCCGCAGGGGATTCAGTCAGTCCAGGGACCCAACTTCACTTCTAGCCTCTTTGTTCAAGCAATGCCACAGCATGAGATTGTTGGGGTTGTGTCATCTGCGTATCATCCGGAGAGCCAGGGTGTGTTAGAGCGATGGCACTCAGCCTTGAAATCTGTGCTTCGTTGTTGTTGCTTTGAGAGTGGGAAGGATTGGGATCTTGGCCTGCCATGTGTTTTGTTTGCTGTGCGGGAGGTGCCTGGGGAGAGTTTGGGATTCAGCCCTAATGAGCTCGTCTTTGGACACCGTGTTAGAGGGCCTCTCCATATGGTTGAAGAAGTATGGGAGGGCGCAGAAAAACCTTGTTCTATGCTCAAGTGTGTCCTCAACAGTCGAGAACGGATGTTGCGCAGTCTGGAGTTGGCTGGCCGTAAATTTACTAGCTCTCAGGCCCTCAGGAAGGACAGGTACGACCTCAAGGTTGAACTCAGGGAGTTTCACGTGGGTCAGGAGGTGTTGATTCTACTGCCCCTTGTAGGTCACCCCTACAGGATAAGAAGTTCAAATGGGCGCCTGAGTGTGAGAAGGTGTTTAGAGAAGTAAAACACCTGTTGTTCACTCACCCGATTCTCAGGGCCCCTAAATTTAGCCTACCTTTCCAACTAGCAATGGAGGCTAGTGGTGTGGGGGCTGGTGCCGTCCTTGTGAAAAAGGACGATGATGGGCTGGAGCATCCTGTTAGTTTCTGCTCGGAGAAGTTCAATTCAGCCCAGGGGAGCTGCTCTGTTGTCGAGAGGGAGCTGCTGGCAATTGTACTTGCTCTGAGGTATTTCGAGGTCTATGTTCCAGCCTATGGTCCGGTCGTTGTAGTTTACACAGATCATCACCCTCTCAAGTTCTTGGACCAGTTTCACAATCGGAATATGAGGCTGACGAGGTGGTCACTAAGGTTACTGGTATATAACCTGGACATACGCCATATTGCCGGTTGTGACAACGTGGTTGCAGATGGTCGTTCAAGGGTATATGATCCTGGGTAGATTGACACACGGGTAGCCTCCTGCTTTAGTTTGAATAGTATTTTGCGCTTTGTGCCTGTTGGCTCGCGGTTGTAGCCCAGCGTATTGGGTCGTAAAGCAGGAGTTGAGCGTTTGGTATAGAAGAAAAAACTAGGCTTGCCCCTATAGTGCAGCCGAAATAAACAAGTTAAAAACATAAAAATAAAATAAAAACTCTGTCTTTGATAGTTGAATTTTTCAGTATGTTATAGCAGTAATTCTGAGTTGCACTCCTCTCAGAATGCTGGGCTAGAGAAGCTCGCTCTTGAGGAGCATAACTACATATAATTTAACCTATTGTGTTGGGGAGGGTTATAATTTTGTAAAATGTTTTGTTGAGGAACTGTGCCAGATATTTTACTGCCGCTGGGTGATGGGAAGTAGAGATATAGCATGGGTTCTAACCATCAGATTTTTGTGAGCCTTGGGGCCTCTGAGAAAAATCTTGGGGGGGGTGTGACTTTAACCACTCCGTTAGAACCGCATGGCTTGTCCTACAGTGACTCGCTAGGATCGCCAGGGCAGTGGATGGGGCTACAGTTTATGTATTAGAGTGTGCTTTATTTCATATGAAAGCTTGTGTCATGGGCAATCCAGAAAGGCTCTTTGTTTTCACCCATGTCAAGGCTTTATATATTTAATTGTAAAGTATATGTTTTATCATTAACTAGTAATGATGGGATCTGGGAGAGAGAGAGAGAGTAGAACAGAGTGAGAGGGGGCGCGCAGTGTTTTTGCCCCGCTCAATGACATCACGGCTGGCTGCCTTGTGGGGGTTGGTTGAGAGAGGTCCTTACCATGCTGCTAGCTCCCTTGCTAGTGGCTAGAAGACTTGTCACCGCTTTTTTCCCACGCGGCTCGAACTAGTCCCGGTATATATACAGGTTCCTCGCCACTCTCTCCCTCAGATCTGGTTTCTAGAACGCATCCATCTTTATCCCTTGCTACCTGTCCTCCGCTCCGCACCTGAGAATCTTTTCCTCTGCCTACCTCTCTCTTTTTTCATATCTTTCACCACCTTTTATTAAGACTATATCCCCTCTGGTTAACTCTGCAAAATCAGCTTCATGCTGGCCAGTTGTATTGTGCGTTAAGGTCTGATATAACCTATGTATGTTAGTTGTTAAGATAAGTGGATCACGAAGCATTGGATGGCATTTATATTGTTTAAGTACCGCGTCCTATAATTATTAGTGTTCTGCTGGATTAGATAATGCTAGACTAGGAGTCTGATATTATAAGGTATTGTTTCCTATAAGTGCTGGCTTTAGTTAAAAGCTGCAAGACATACCTGAGAACTGGAGTTGATTGAGTAAATTCTAGTCTGTGTGCCATTGAGAGTAGAGCATGCACGAATGAGGGCTTTTTGCCTATACCATTCTGCACTGTTCTAGTGTCGATTGTTTGTCTCTGAGGTACGCCAGGAGAACGCTTAATACTTCGGTATTAAGGTTTCTCAAGAGAGCTACCCTTCCCTATAACGTAATATTTGACGCACAGACTTGAGATTTGCACTAGGCTATGCGGCATGCCATGCGCACCAGTATCTCGTATCATTGACTCTAGCTAGACTTTATCAGTCAAAGTAGACATTAAGTATATTAACCTAATTACTCTTTATATGCATACCCATTTATTATTACACAAGCATTTCGCAGCCTAGTTTGATGTATGGAGACACAAACGACTTAGGCTCTTTTTGTTGATAGGAATACTGCATTGTCGTGGCGATTATTATTATTGTTGTAGTGTTTAGGATATTCTTGGCTCCGACGGAATTATATATTCTGCCTTTTTGTGTGCATAGCCTGCACGAGCATTGTTCCGCTGCCTGCCTTTTTGGGTTCCATTTCCGATACGAGCATCTTTATAGTATCTAACATTTAAAGAAGATTCCTTGTTAGTGTTGAAGGACTTTAGTGCACTTTCTTTCATGCAGGAGTGCCTGACATTTATTGATTAAAGTAATGTAAGCTGTAACTTCTCTTACCACCTTACTTTGCATACCATAACCAAGCCCCTTCGGTTTAGTTTGCAAGTTTTACATTTTAATAGGTAGTAATAGGCTGTTTTCACATAACATTAAGCCTAGAGTAGACGCACATTTATTGAGAGTTTGATAGCCTATTATTGCATATAGAACTCTGTAGAGTATTTGTGTTCTTTGTTCACTGGGAATATACATCAGAGGTTGGAGCTAGCGCTTTCCGTTGTAGCATTTGTGCCATTACTAGTCCAATGAATAAGAGCCCTGATATATTTAAACCTCAGTCGTAACAGGGGTTATCCGGCGGGGGCCCAATTCAGCTCACAGGTGACTCATGACTCCAAGCCCATAGCGGCAGGGGGGTACTGGCGCCATTCAGATCCACCTCTTAATGTCATTCCAGAACGGACTGAGGACGGCAACATCAATGTGTTGCCATCGTCAGTGCCAGATTTGTCTTTGCACCCGGCGGATAATGAGATAGACTCACAAGAGATAGCATCACAAGAGATCTTGGAGCAGAGTGAGGAGCCGGCGAATGGAATGTTCTCTCCGGCTCCTCAGTCTCTCCCTAGTAATTATTCCGAGGCTAGTTCACATTCATCCAAAGACCCCTCTAGGAAATGGATGACTTCTGATCAGGTATATGAATTATTACATAAAGTAATACAGCATTATCAAATCCCTGCCTCGTCGGATCCCCCGGTTACTCTCTCAGCTGCACCTCCTAGCACTTCTGTGATTAAACCTTTAGAACTCCCGACATTCACTACTTCTTGCCCAACCCCGTTGGTGGCAGCTACCCCAGGCCCTACAGTGCCGGCGGCGCTAGCAATGTCCAACCTCAGGGTTATTACTGATGTCCAACATCCTCCTTTAGATAAAGCGCCTCTGAAGAAGGGCCCCATGCCCCTATGGTACTGATTGCTCTTGGGTACCTGTGGTACCAGAGAATCCCCATATAGCTCAACCTTCGGTATCAGGGGACCCACCAGTTCCCGGCGAGTGGTCCATCGAGATCAATAAGAACCGTAAATTTCGGGCCAAAGACGAGACAGGGAGGGTATTAGATGTACACAGATGAGTACACAGTTCCAGGCTTTGAAGGGAGAGGACGTATGGATTTTTCTCTCCGTGGTGAACAGCAAGTTAGTGAGGGAAGGGGTGGTGATGGAATTGTGAAATATACAACAGGGTGAGTGGGAAATTATGGTGATTTGATATTGGGTGAAACTCTGGAGTTCTATCTAACCAAAATCAAACAACATGTGAAAGAAGAGGCGGTAAATTGAAGAGTGCTGTGCCAGGCAGCGAGGGAGGCGTACGGACAAGGGGCAAGCCGATGCCAGGCAAAATACCTTCCCTCCTTGACTGTCTCCAGCCAACACCACTCACCTTAGGGTGTGCCCCCCCCCCCCCCCCCTTCCCCACCCACATCCCATCTGTCATCGCGCCAGTGCATGGAGAAGCTGGTCGTGTGAAAGTGGACCGAAATATTCTGCATGGCGCTAATGCTGAGAGGACGACTGCAGCAGGGGGAAGTATGCAGGAGAGAGACAGCGAAGTACAGCAGAGGCGAAAAGGCGGAATAAGGGAATAGAGGAAGGAACCATAAACCTCGCTGACCACAACACTCCCCCCCCCCCCCCTCTCTCTACCTCTCCTCCCCTCACTTAAAGTAATATGATACCTGACAGTATAAAAGCAAAACAAGTGTATTTAAGTATTGTTCTTATCTAAATCCATGGGGGAGATTTGTATTGTAAACAAAATGTCAGTGGTAGTTTTTGATGCAATGCAGCTGAAAAATAAATGTGTGTATATGTAAGAGTAGTAGTAGCTACTGTATAATAGAGAGAGAGAAACACAGTGACAACAAGTATTCAACCCTCCCTCCCCCCCCCCCCCCCCCCCCATCCTTACCCACACATTCACTTCCCTCTCCTCTCCTTCCCTCTTCCCTCCTTCCCTCTTCCTTCCACTTTCCTCAATGTCCCTCATGCTAATATTACATGAGTAACATGATGTAATATTTTGTACATATGTTTTTGACTTGAAAATAATTAAATCTTGGGACATAATTGGCTGGTTTCCATTTTAAGTTAGGCATATTTAGAATGTAAAGCGCTCAAATTGCCAAGGTTTCTTTAGCTTTGTATAGAGTCATTTAGCTTTGAGGAAACAGGCCGATTATATTAGGTAAGGTTATATATGATTTATGGCCGAGTCAGGAAATCAGACTTGAAGTGGTATATTTCATGTGAGAGTTATCTCTAACGAACTAGTAACTAAGTATACTATTTAAAATAAGGTATAATTCGCTGATATATTATGTGCATACTGATAACCAGGACCTTTTTCTCAAACTAATAGTAGATTTCTAACATCCTTCTTAATCCTTAGCACTATTTTGACACTTGTCTTTTAATCATTTTACTCTCTTAATTAGTGTATTTCCTTTCTCACTACAATAATCGTTTTGTATTATATATATATATATATATATATATATATATATATATATATATATATATATATATTTTTTTTTTTTTTTTTTTTTTTCCGTGTTTATTCTTTGTGCGTATTTTTAAACACTACTTGTATTTTACTTTATTTTCCTATTTTCTTTTGCACCCACTGTCTTGTAATATAGCCTGATCTTCTGTAGCCTTGCATCATACTAGGTGAGTTAAATAACTTATCTTACTCTTTCTATCTCTAACGCTACTCATAGGATGTTTACATTTTCACCTTTATCGGGCAGAGGCTCGTCCCTTAGGAAGAAATGATAGATAGACTCAGTATTAGGGAATAGGTAGGAAATTATGATAATAAGACAAGATGATATTAACTCGGTCCCAGTCGAGGAATAATCCTGATGACAGACAAAACGCAGTGAGAGATGCAGTACAAATGAACCGTGAAACAGACAATGAAGTTAATGGAGATGTACAAGCAAACCCTGTTAGAGAAAATGCAGAAAATAACAATCAACAACTGCAGCCCGCAGAAGAAAACGCTGGAATCAATAATTCGCAAGACAACAGAGGTGTGGAACAAAATAATGAAAATAGTGTAGGCCTAAACGAAGATAATGAGAGAGAAATAATCGAAAATCGTGAACAGAATGAACGACCTCGTAACGTAAACATGAATGGTGGAGAATGGATGGGACATTCTGGTGACGGACTCACAACATTAGTGAATGAAATCTATACAGAAGTGATACAATGGCAACATAATAAGTTTGAACTACCGATTTGTGAAGCCGCAAAAGACATGCTGGGGGAACTCAGACTTATGATCCTAAAGTATGTTCAGGATGCCCCTTTGGCGCACGTGGCAATCAAGATAGCTTCTTTCATTCCTCAGTTGTTCCTTCAAAGAAAAAGACCAAAGGGAAAACTGAATGAGAACATTAAAGCGCTGAAACAGAGAATGGAGTGGTGGAAAAATGGGGAGTTAGACAAAATTCTTAGCCAAGTACGAGCAATCCAGCAAAGACTGAAAACAAAACAACGAAGAAAGAGGAAGCCAGATGATATGGCACGATCAGTGGGAAATAGCATGAGGATTGGTAAAGTGGCACAGGCAGTCAGAATGGTCACTTAGGAAGCCTCAAGTGGGGTGCACGAAGTGAATCGACGCATCTTGGACCAGCTGAAGGAGAAACACCCAGAAGCAAAACCAGCAAGTGATTAGGCCAAACTAGACGGGGAATATGTTCCTCCAGACCCGGTGATATATGAGAATATAACTGGAGACCTCATATGGAGAAAGGCGCTGAAAACACAGGGAAGAGCAGGTCCATCAGGAGTAGATGCTAAGACTTGGAGGATCTTCCTAAGTCAAAACAATTTTGGTTCAGCCGCAGGTGACCTTTGTGAAGCAATAGCAATGCTGGCAAAGAAACTTGCATCATCACCATGCGTGAACATAGAAGCTCTGACAGCATGTCGCCTGATACCTTTAAATAAGAATCCAGGAGTTAGACCAGTAGGCGTTGGGGAAGTTCTTAGAAGGATTATAGGAAAAGCAATCATGTTTGTATTTGGAAAAGATGTACAAAGAGCAGTGGGCAACTTACAAGTATGTGCAGGACAGTAAGCCGGAGGAGAAGCAGCAATACATGCAATGGGGAAGGTGTATCATGAGGAAGATTGTGAAGCGGTACTGCTAGTGGATGCAACAAATGCCTTTAACACCATTAATAGGGAGGCAGCTATTCACAACATCAAGATCAAATGCCCGAGCATCGCAAAGTACATCGAAAATACTTATAAGGAGCCAGCTAACCTGTATATAGTTGGAAGCACAAAGAAGGAAGAAATGAAAATTCTCAAATCAAATGAAGGAACAACGCAAGGAGATCCAGTGGCAATGGCAATGTACGCACTGGCACTATCAATTCTGCAGCAGAAAATAAACATGAGGTAACCCGAGTGAAACAAGTGGCGTATGCAGATGACCTCACAGGTCATAGGGGATCTCAAAGAATGGTGGCGGAGAGTACAATCGGTAGGCGAAGTCATTGGGTACCATCCGAATGCTAGTAAATCTGTACTAATAGTGAAAGAAAACAAGTATGAAGAAGCGGTGCGGACTTTTGATGGGACAGGAGTGAAGATTACAAAGGAGGGTCAACGCCATTTGGGAGCAGTAATAGGCACAGAAGAATGCAAGAGAGACTATGTGCGAAAAAAGGTAGCGGAGTGGGTAAAGGAAGTGAAAACCCTGGCAGACATTGCGAAATCTGAACCACATGCTGCATATACTGCCTTCACATATGGTGTTAAGCACAGATGGACCTTTCTTATGAGAACAGTGCCTGGCATTAGACAGATGCTCCAACCGCTTGAAGAAGCAATCAGAGGAACATTTATACCGGCCTTAACAGAGATGGAAGGCGTCATGCAAGAGCTAAGAGATCTATTAGCTCTTCCGCCAAGGTTCGGAGGTATGGGGATCATAAACCCAGTGGAGGCGGCACTACATAAGTACCAAAATTCCCTTAAACTTACTACGTCTCTGACAGAAAAAATACGGGAGCAAAATGAAAATAATGAGGTGGACGAAGAGGAACAACGAAATGCAAGACAGGAAATTACAAAGAGCAGAGAAGAGAGACAGAAACATAGCCTAGAACAAATTAAGACCAGATGTAGGGAAGAACTGAAAATGAGAGTTGAGATGGCACAAGACACGGGGGCTTCAAATTGGCTCACATCATTACCAATAAAGGAGAAAGGCTTCAGCTTAAATAAACAAGAATTCAATGATGCCGTAGCCTTGAGGTATGGGTGGCCAGTTTTGAACCTGCCGCTGAAATGTGCATGCGGTGAAATAAACAACCCAGACCACTGTATGACCTGTAAGAAAGGAGGATTCATCTGTATCCGGCATGATGAAGTACGAGACATCACTGCACAAATGCTGGACGAGGTGTGCCATGATGTCAGAATCGAACCGGAACTTCTGCCTATGGACGGACAGCGCTTGGCCCACAATACTGCAAATACTTCAAATGAAGCAAGACTGGACGTAAGTGCTCGAGGTTTTTGGACGAGGGGACAACGGGCTTTTTTCGACATCAGAATCTTCAACCCAAGAGCACAAACATATCGTGAGCGAGGACACAAGGCGGCATACTTGAGAAACGAAAGTGAGAAAAAACGCGCTTATGAAGAAAGAATTTTGAACAGGGATCAAGGAAGCTTTACTCCTCTGGCCTTCTCATCGTCGGGTGGTATGGGACCTTCTGCAAGTGTCTTCTATGCCAGATTAGCTGAACAAATATCGGAGAAAAAGCGCCAGCATAGAAGCCAAGTCATAACTTGGATGAGATGCCGGCTCTCTTTCTCTCTTCTCAGGTCTGCACTCCTATGTCTCAGCGGTACAAGGTCCTCCCCACTACAGAGGACAAGAGTGAGAGACTTGGACTTTGAAATGGTCGTGGCGGAGGGACGAATTGGGGAACAACTAGGTTGATTGTAGGGAGGTACTGGTACAATAAGATAAACTACAATGTAACTAGAATAAGATAGATTGTACACCACTTTGTAACTGTCACCTTAATAAAAAAAAATGTTAGTACACAGACACATACACACACACACACACACACACACACGGGATAACGATCACATACGCAGAGACCCACATAAATATACCCAAATATACTCAAATATACCCAAATATACTCAAATATACTCAAATATACATTAGATGTACTGATTAAGGGTGTCCCAAGTCCTCTTAACCCGGCATATTTTGTGTATTCAGCCACGCCGGCCGTTCCTTCCGCCGCATCTGCACGACTATTTGCTGACTGGTCGAAGACTGATGGCATCAATGATGTCAAAGCCTTAAATGCTCTTACGCCGGAGTTGGGTACAACTCCGGCTCTGGACCAAGCTCAGACTCCGGTACTGCAGATGTGGCAGCTGGGAGTAGGCCCTTGGGTAGATTGGGAGATAGAAGCCAAAGTATTTGCCACTACTATCACCTCCAAATCTTCACATCAAATTCCCCCAGAGAATCATACTTACTTTTCCCTACCAGTATCCAAAGCAGAAGAGGTGTCCCCAGCCTTACTAACATTTCTGGCGGCCCCGAAAGTGTCATTACATGCCCTGGATGAACCTTTCTCCCCCCCCCCCCCCGGCTGCTCACTTGGAGCGAGATTTTAAGTTACGCAACAAAGCCTACCGGATGTTCTCTCAGTACTTGGTGAGTCATCAAGTAGCCGCCTCTCTTGCACGCACGATCTCGGCCATCACTGACCCCCAAATTAGAAAAGCTATTGAGCTGTCGCGTAGACTTTTGCTACAAAATGCCATTTAGTCCCTAGGAAACATTAGAATTGCAATCATGGAGGCGGTTCGAGCTCGCCAAGATCTGAGAGTCCATCTGGCGAGGAAGTTGCCGGCGGACATAGGTCGCCGGGTAACTCTCTCACCGGTTCTTACTGCCACCCTGCTTAACTCTGAAACTTGGAGTTTAGTTTTTAATATGGTAAGTGGGTGGAAGCAGGTTACCTCCCAAGCTAGGAAGGACCCACCTAAGAAACCCTTTCATAAATCAAAGGGCGGTAACAAACCGTTCCAACCCCAATCTAAACAGGCACCACGAGACCCCAGACCAACTCCTCAGCAGGGAGGTAATCAGTACAAACCCAAACACGGTAAACAGCACGGGTATAAGGGTAAGGCCCCATATAAAGGTCATCAGGGTACTGCACCAGCCAAAACTAGTCAAGCGTCCGATGCCAACCTACCCCCACCTCCAAAATACTAGCCACTCACACTCTCCACATCCCAGGGCCGAGCTCAAAGGCCCAATATTGGGGAGTTGCCTTGAAGGACGAACCCTGGCTGCACCTGGGTTCGTTCCGTGCATTCCGCTCAGCCTGGCCCAAACATACCGGGGCCAGGAAGATAGTGAGCAAAGGAATCACCTGGCGGTGGCGCCGGCGGCCTCGACTGCGTCAGCTGCAAGAGTATACCCCAGTGTCTCAGGAGGAGGAGGTCATGTTACAGGAAATTATTGCCAAACAGGTCCTTATATAGGTCAATACCTTTCAGCCAGTGTTCATGTCAAGACTCTTCTTAGTGCCAAAAAGGGACAGTGTGCAGATGCGACCAGTTCTAGATCTCTCGCACCTGAACACCTTTATAGAGAATTCACCCTTCAGGATGCTGACTGTACAGCAACTCAGACTCGCACTCCCGCCGCAAGGTTGGATGTGTTCGATCGATCTCAAAGATGCCTATTGGCATGTCCCTATAAACAAGAGGTTCCAAAAGTTTCTCGCTCTGAGAATCCGGCACGAGACTTATGTCATTCAAAGGATGCCGTTCGAGTTGAACCTAGCACCGAGAGTAGTTACCAAACTCGTCCGGCAAGCTCTTTTACCCCTGTTAGTTCGAGGCATACAGGTGTTTTGGTATCTGGACGATTGGCTAGTAGTGGCGAACTCTGTAGAATTATGTCAAGACCATGTCAACCAAGTGTTAGCTCTTGTACAAGCCCTGGGGTTCAAGGTGAACTTGGCAAAGTCGCACCTTGTCCCCTCAAGGACGATTCAGTGGATAGGGCTGGTCTGGGATATCGCCGCTCTGACTCTTACTCAGAGTGCGGACAACCTCAGCAGATTTCGAAGGAAACTGTTCCGGTTCCTCCACGGTCTGGATACGACCAGGAAAACGTGGGATTCCCTGATCGGTTCTCTCAACTGGGTACAATTAACTGTCACGTTGGGCCGGTTGAAAGCCAAGCGATTAATCCTGGAAGGCAACAAAGTGTTCCCTCTCTTGCCGGAGAAGAAATTATGGCCAATTCCTCCATTAATCCACACCTTACTATCGGCCTGGACCAAGCACGAAGTCCTCTACTCAGTCATGTCATGGGTTTCTCCCCCACCTACGGTAGGGGTAGACATGGACGCCTCGGGGACCCTGGGTTGGGGGTACCAGTCAAGCCTAGGCCACCAGGGACAGGGCATTTGGGTGGCAGACAACCAAGCCCATATCAACAAGCAAGAGCTTTTAGTTCCCCTGTTCTTTCTCCAAACTCATGGCAGGACATTGAAGAACAAATCAATAGCATTCAGAATGGACAATCAAACCACAGTTTTTTGCATTCAGAAGCAAGGCTCAGTGAGGTCACGAGAATTGTTGAACGTTTCAGAACAAATTTTTACCCTAGCCGACTCGCTAGGGATTTCCCTGAATGCAACCTACCTCCCCGGCATGGCGAACGTCTGGGCAGACGCTCTCTCTCGCCGGCGGAGCACTCTAGTAGAATGGACAATCAAACAGGCTATCTTCAACAAGATGATTGCAAAGCCGGCCCGTCCACAGGTGGACTTGTTTGCATCAGCATAGAACCACAGACTTCCACTCATTCTGACATGGCACGGGGTAACTCCGGCGGGGGGACCCGATGCATTGCTGGTGGACTGGAACAGGTGGACCTCAATCTATCTGTTTCCGCCACCAGACTCTGTGTTAATGTGCAAGGTGATTCACAAACTGAGGGATTAGTGGGGCCGGGTAGCGCTGATCGCGCCGCTTTGGCCGGCCCAGGTATGGTACCACCAATTGAAACAGTGGTGCAGGACCCCGGTGTCCCTACCAGTCTCCGTCTTCCACTTGGAAACGATTGGCAACCTTCGAACCTCGCTTAGTTTTGCCTTATGGATATTTACTATGCCAAATGGTTAAATCAATTTGGACCAAGTGTCACTCAGAAGCTATTGAATCAGTACACACCGTCTACCAGGAGACAATATCAATCACATTGGAAAACTTTTACAACCTGGATTGTTGAGTCAGGGCAAATGACTGCCTCGGCAGCCTTAATCTTCAAGTACTTAGACTATCTATTTGAGCAGAAGCATTTTTCGGTCATAACGTTAAAAAATCACCTGTCTGCCATTAGGACCCCCTTCCTTGATCTCACCGGCCTTTCCATGCTGCAGGCGGAGGAGAGAGGTTTTACGAGGGCGTGTTTCAAGCTTCGTCCACCTCCCCGCCAGCTTATGCCCACCTGGTCCCTTGATAAAGCCTTAGAATTGCTTCAATCGCGCAAGTATAATAATGCGCCGGACTTTGACTCACTTTTAAAGAAAGCTGTTTTTCTCATGGCACTTGCCACCGGAAACCGGGTATCTGAGTTGGCGGCGATGAGCAACGAACCAAACTGTCTCAGGTTTGGGAGACTGCACGACCATGTTCAAATCGTGCCGTCTCCCTCCTTTATTGCTAAGAACGAACATTCGGACCATGTGTTTTCTGAATTTTCCGTCCCGGCCTTAAAGAGAGGCCTCATTCATCACATTTTATGTCCTGTGCAAGCACTCACAAAGTTTATGAGGGCTGCGCAACCTCGCCAACCAGGTGCTTTATGGGTTAACCGAACAGCTAAGCGTGTTACAAAACGGAAGGTAGCTTCCTTGCTTGTCGACGTTATCAGGGCAAGCAATCCCGGTGTGATAGGCAGGGCTCACGACATTAGGAAATGGGCAGTGTCCCTCAGATTTTTGCAAAATTGTTCAATTGATGATATTGCTAAAACCCAACTTTGGGCTTCCAATCATACGTTCCTTACACGCTACCTGTCTGTTGCTCTAGATAAACCAAAGCGTACCTGTGTAGCTTTACGGCAACGGGTACAGTAGGTCATGTTATATTATAAGTTGTGTTGTTTTAAAAAGGGGGGGGGTGCGGAATAGTCCATATCCCCCTGTACCCTTGGAGATTGTGATACATCACAAGCTGTGATAGGACGGGTTCTACAGTCCAGTATTAGTTTACTTGTTTTTAAATTCTAAGAAATTTATCACATAGTTGCAACTACAGTATGTCTGTTTTACCAAAGTGTACAAAAATATTACTGTACAATTAATTTAAGAACAGAACGAAGACCTACTGCAGAGTTATCGTTCTACAGGACACATGTGTGTCACTTTTTGTCATGCATACGATCGATTGCAATGGTCTGACCATGAGCAAGCAGTTTCTTAATGCCACGCACTGCTAGCAAATCTTTTATACCTTTTTATATTTTTGTATTACATACAATAAATCTTAAGAAATTTTATCCGGATTCTTCTTCCCTAAGGTTCGGATATTTTACGAATAGTAATATCCAGTCTTGATATTCAGGCAAAGTCGTCAATGATGGAGGGGCCCTATTAAATTATAGGTTTGATTCCCAAAGGGAAGCAGAGAAAACCTAATATTTAGTAGGGCCCCGTAAACATTGACGACTCGGGACCTCCCAACCATCCCACTTCCCATTCGCTGATTTCTATAGTTTATTCTTGGTATATCAGTGAAGGACGAAGATGGGCGCTAGAGGGCCTGGTGTCGGGGAAACAAAGCATGAGAAATCCACGAATATGAACGTCATATGATAACAGATATTAAGTTATTAACAGAGTTTTTTCTGTAGGGTACCCAATCAAAATGACGATCCCATGAGGGAATTAAGCGTGCACTTATGATGAGTACTCCACGATACTTCCGCGCAGGCTATTCAAAATGCTGGCGCAGCATGTTGAATGGAGACTATTATTATTAATAGGCGAAGTCGTCAATGATTACGGGGCCCTACTGAATATTAGGTTTTCTCTGCTTCCCTTTGGGAATCAAACCTATAATTTCGGCGCCGCATTACAAAGTTATGTCTTTTGGAAGCTGCAGGTACAGTGCAATAAGTGTTAGGTTGAGCACTTCGGCTCAAAGGGGGGAGTGTTAATGCTGAAGATTTAAGGTGTGTGTTAATTAGTGAGTGCAGGGTTTTGTACTTTGCTGTTTGTCTTTTTTGTACAAGTGTTGATCAATGATTGTGGATCTGAACATTGATTTGTGAAGGAGAGCTTGGGTTTGCCTGTTTTTTAAGTCTATAGTTTGTTTCTGATTACTTAGCTTACTAGCTCATGGGGCTTCGCTGTGGTGGGTTTGAGACCTTGTTTGTGTGCAATTGTAAGTTTGATATATTAACCAGTTAATGGCAAAGGTTCACTTACAGCCTATTAGTTTATCATTAATTGTACATATGTTTGGTTGATATTTTTTGACTTATTAATTGTGCAGTGTATGATTATTAATGGAGCATCATGTTATGCTAAATTTCAAGTTACTTATTGTTATGCCATGATTTTTTTCAGGATTAACGATTGCGTAGGTGAGTTCTGCAAGACTGGAATATCTGGTTTCATATAAATATATGCGATGGATCAACAGAACACATAAATAGAATCTTGGAATGTGATTTGTAATACAGCTTTATTTCACTAAACACACTCGCGGTATAGAAAAAGAGTCAATTCACTTTGGAGAACATGGATAGGAGTAATAAAGTCAGTAGGAAGAACTTGGTCTTTCAATTCTCCGAGCACAATCGTGGATCTGGATTAGAGTGTGCACTGCCACTTCCGAATCTCGGGCATTATTCTTCTGATCCGGACATGATCAGAAGTGATAAGAAAGTCACTCGAGGGGGCACTGATTCTGTTCTCACAGTATCTGGTAAGGTTTGTTGCTTTAGGCCTAAGGTTTAGTTATTCGATTAACCCGTACAGCCCCAGCGACGCGCCTGACGCGTCGGCGATGTATGTAACGCACAGCCCCAGAGACGCGCCTGGCGCGTCACCCTAATTGCGCCGACCGTAACCTCAGGTGTAGCCACTCAAGAGGGCTCAGATTTGTATGGGAACTGTGTACGTATCCCACGCAACCGTGCCGATGGTTGAAAACTCTCAAAGTCCACGTGCGTGCGCGCGAGCGCGCAATAACCTGTTTTTTTGGGATAATTGCCTTCAATTTTTTACTCTTATAAAATCCGTTTTCGGGGGCTCTGTAGGACCATTTTTTAAGCTTTTTGAGCGGTTTTTCGTGGTTTTTCCTTCATTCCTAACCCATTCGCTATTGTTTCTGGAATAAAACCATTTTTTGAAAACCGGCCGGGTTCTGGTGCGCAAACATTACAAAACTAGCCGGGGCTCCACGGGTTAAGTGGGGCTAACGCTGAGTTTCGACTTTACGATCTAGCAGAGTCAAGCAGGCAATTATCTTTGTATACTTTTAACCGTTAATGCGCGTATGGGAAATCGTTACTGAGACTAATTCACGTTTACGACCTATCCCTTAATTTGCGGTATCACAGAATATCTATACCAAACATCCAATTTAGGAATAACTCGTGTCGTGGCTGAGGGTAAATACTGTCGCGGTAATTATCTCGTAATACATTTACTTGCACGAAATCTCTGGCAAAAACAGGGGACTCTAGGATCAAACTCGAAACACTCTTCATGGTTAGCAAATAACTCAAGGGTGAACATAGGCAAACATAACGGGTTGGTAACACGGTATCTCTACACTGATACTATAATACGGAATCGTGCCCGGTCAGGTTATCTTCTTTCTCCTCTTGATCTGGTGTCGTCGGGGGCTTCTCGGCTGCTCCAGGGGCCGTCCAGGGTGTCCAGTTGTGTGAAGAAGTTACAGATGGGTCGGTTGACTGGTGATGAAGTTCAGTTAAGGTACTCTTCTAGGATCTTAAATGTTCTGCTTCCTGGCGGGGCCAGAGGAGCATCTCACCGAACAAACGTAAGCAGTGTCTATTCACGGACTTTGCTTAACTGTCTCTGATCCATATCAGAGGTTCAGTGAACCCAAAACACAGTAGATCTTTCTACCCTAGATCTCTGTGAAGGTGTGGAGATATATGTATTACTCGCAGATCTCTATATTAACCGGTGGGTTGCCGCGAATAATAAAGATCCAGGAAAATAATATATCAAGTTCTGGTGTGCAGCTTGCGGGGTGCCGGTCGTCTGTCAGCAGGCGAGTAAAACAGTCTTCAAGCAGAGCGAGGTCCTGCTCGGCAAAAAGCTATATTTGTACTTCCCCCGCTCTCCTCCTCTCGTGGTTTATATATGGCAGGGTGACTCGGTGTTGCCGGGGCCGGGGGCTGGTGATTGTTTGTCATTGCTGGTGTGTTGGTTTCCGGGCCGGGCAATCTTGGCCTGCCAGGGGTAGCCCCACAGGGGGGCTCACTTCAAGGGGGGAGAGGAGGAGGTTGATGCATAACCTTCAGGGCTGGAGCTAACAGGCTCCTCAAGTTGGCAAGATGGTGGAGGAGTGGAGGATGCTGGAGGCGGGTGTTGCCGGGGCTGAGGGGTCCCTTCCATATTCGGGGCCAGGGCGGCTGTGCAGGGGCTGTGGAGTCAGCATCTGGCAATCTGGCCCTTCGTTCCCAATGCTCTGAATTAGATAACAGCGTTAGTTCACACACCGGCATATAAGAATAATTAATCGCAGGTGCTTATGGCAAGAGAGCCCTGTCGTGTTGTTGTTCACGGCAGCGAGGGGGAGGAGCGCCTCGGCCAGAAGGGTCAGCGGCTAATTGTTTGACTTGATAAGTAAGTTACTATTAAGAAGGAAGAGAAAGAAAAAGTGAACAGGTCTCTCGTACCCGTGGGCCGTGGTGACGTAGAAATGACCAGTCCTGTCATATCTCGAAGGTGCCTGCACGTGTACATAGGTGGTTGCTAAGTGCGGGCGCCCTAGTGGTCCCGTATGTCGGGGTCGAGGAGGGGGGCGGAGCAGGCGTCCCGCCATGACCCGGCAAGGACTTAGCGGCCGAGCCACCGAGTTAATTGGCCTGTTGTTGTCGGGTCCACCTGGGCTAGGTGGAATACCCACGTGGTTACATGTGGGCAAGGGAAAAGAAATCCAGAGAGAGAGAGATAATACAGACAAATAGTTAATCAATACGGTAGGGCATGCATAACCAGGTGGCAGTATCGTTGTCATAATTAGGGTGACAGATTGGTTCGGTTACGTACCTGAGGCAACACACGATGCAAGGCATTGGCTCTTCAGTTGTGTGGTTGGGTCACCATATATGCATGCACAGTTGGCACACCGCTCGGTTGCAAACGAAAAAGGAAAAGGATAGGCCGTGTGAATTGTATTCCGAGAAGGTAGCGTTTGACGAGGCGTGTATAAGATGTGTGGAAGGAAGAACTAGAAAGAGAAAAACATGTTAGATTATGTAACACAAAAGTTATGGGAAGAATTCTGCGTGAGGCTTATGGTTCGTTCACTAGTCTAAAGTTAGGAGGTTAATCAGCATGTGGGGTTAGTAGGTAATTAAGAGAAATTACACTAGGTAGTGGTATAATCATCATAAGAACTGGCCTGGTTTATATACTGATATCCTCGCATCTCAGGCGGCAGTGCAATTATCATTATCATGGTGATGGGCGGTTTTGGTCTCGTACCTGGGGCAAACATGCGGCGCGAGGCATTGGCGCTCCGTGGCGTGGTCAGATCGTTGTCTATTCATGCACAGCTGGCACTGCCTGGTTGCAACGGAAAAGGATAGGATCATGTGAACTGTAGTCCTAGAAGGAAGTGTCTTGACGAGGCGTGTAGAAGGCGTGTGGAGGGAGGCTAGAAAAGGAAGGCAGGCGGGATTATGTAATGCAAGGGTTAGGGAAAAATAGATCGTGCGAGGTGACGGTTTCCTTATTATTCTACGGTTAGTGGGTCAGTCGTCATGCGGGGTTAGTATGTTAATAAGTATCAAGTAAAAGGGTAATGACATAATCAATATCTAATTGGCACAGTTATATACCTATAACTCTCTGTATTATGAGGGGGTCCTCATAATACAGAGTGTTAAGAGGTGTCTTTCCTCTTACTTTTCCTGCAGGAGTTGTCATAGTTAAAGCTAAACATATTCATTAATCATATATACCTGGTCTGCAGTCATGTTGCCTGTGGCGGCTGTAGTTGGGTTTAGCTGTAGCTAAACGCACGTGAAATTAATACAACAGTAATTACAATAGTCACAGGGACATGCACACGACGCGGGCATTACAGCTTACGTCATCAAAAAGGTATGGGGTGTACATCATTTAATACATACTTAGTTAGGGTTTAATAATGGCAAGGAGGAAAGGAATGTGGTTTGTATACTAGAAGACTGTGAGTTAAAGATGTGGAACATGTGGATTGGTGTGGAGGTTTGGTCTAGAAAGGTTGGAGGTTGTCGTCTGTGGTCGGCCATTTTTGGGGTGAGTTGTCCAGTGGTGGCTGCCGAAGCAGTAAGCTTCTAATTGGGCTGGGGGGGGGGGGGAATTAGGCGCGAAAGAGGGAGGGGTGTTTTGTTCTTCTCTCTCCGATCGTGTTGGTGAGTGTCTGTCTGTCTGTCTGTTGCTTTGGTAGGGTACACACTTTAGTTACTTAGAAAAGGGTGGTAATGGGGCATGGGGGTACACATACATATACTGACAATGCAGAGAGATACCAGGTGTCTTCCATGTCTTTCTCTCTTGAGATGACCGTCTGTAGATTGATCAGAATTAAACATAGAATTTAGCAGAGGTAAATCAATATAATAACTAGCTGGGTGCATACTTATACCGTCGTAAGGTAGAGATAAGGGGTGGCTTCCCTCCTTGTCTTCTTCTTAGAGGGCTGTCATGGTTAACACCTTACGAGCGGCCTATGCGGTTTATTTATGTGTACCGCACAGCGGGGTGTTTTTAGCCAAAATAGGGCTGTTTACGTGATCATTTTCATGCCTAAATAAGACCCAGAACGTAAAACAAATACCTATCCCTGAAAGGGCATAAACAGAGCTTTCGAATGACACCATAACGATCCTTGTATGATGGATAGTTTTCTTGCAATAACCGTGCAACGCGAGTGCAAAAAGCAGGTAATTCGGTACTTTCAGTACATAATTGAGTATGTAGCGAGTGAGAGAGGGAGGAGGGAGCTGAGATTTGTGTCAGTAGGTTCGCCGCGGTGGTCTGGAGCAGTCATACGCTCGCTAGTCTCCTGCCACCACTTGTCTCTCTCTCTCAGCCACATTACGTGCTGAAATTGCCACTCGAGTTATGTCGAGCGCCGCCACATAGTCCAGCTTTTTTTAACTCGACTTATGTTGCTCGCCGCTAAATAAGGGTTAAACACATATATATATATATATATATATATATAATTAATACAATAATACATGGTTTGCAGTTATGGCCGTCTGCAGGTTGATCAGAATTAAACATATATAAATCAGCAGAGGTAATTCAGTACAATAACTAGTATGGGGTACATACCAATACCTTCGTAAGGTAGAGAGCAATAGGTGTCTTCAGATCGCCTCGTTCCTGTACACGATGAAAGTATTATAGTCTGCAGGGTTAGTATCTAATTGAATACATACTTAGTGGGAACTTCAAGAATGTCAGGGATTGGCTACTGATCTGAAATCGTAACAAGGACGACACAAGGGATAAATGGTATACTACTCTAGGTAACGTCTGCCCTGAGGGGTGGCTGATCGTCTCAACATAATCATTTCAATCTCCAACTCTCGAACATAGATTCGTAGTCGGGGATGTTCTCTCATCTGAAGCAATACTAATACTAGCATATAAAGGATAGGGGACCGGGGATCCTGCTGGGGGTGGGAGTTTCGCTCCCAGGAATTTTCGTTCCTGGTGTATTTCACTTATATTTTCATTTGACTACTATTTGGCGGGGTCTGTATTAAGCTGTTTATATTTTCATTTGACTACTATTTGGTGGGGCCTGTATGATAGGGAGTGGTTGGTCATTGTTCAAGAAGGCATTGTAGTAAGGCAGATAATCATAACAATTGTGCAAATTATGACTAAAGCATACATTTTTTACCAGTGTTAGTACATACCATAAGGTTAATTTTAAGATCGGGAGGTAACTCAGATTTGACCTCTGAGGATAGTGAGAGGTCAATGACCTCAATTGCATTGAAATTGTAATTTTTTCACGATTCTGGTGCAGTTTGTCTGTTTTGGGAATCATTAAAAAGGTATGTTGCCATGTGTTGGTCCCTTTATCTTCTGGAGAGCCTTTATACATAATCACAGGCTGCAACCATGACTGAACAAGTGCTTTAAATGAGGTCAATGACCTCAGAAAACAAATTTATTGAAATACACATTTAGGTTATTGTGGTGTCCAGAACAGCTTGCATGAAATCGTGTTGTAAGATCATCTGTGCAACCTTAATTTTCAATGTGCACTGAACATAGTCTATAAGCTTAAAGTACAGTGAGGTCAGTTACCTCAGACACATGTATAGTACATACCGGTACATGTAATACACACACATTATCCATATAGACGCATACATATAAAGGTGTCTGATTGCACCTAACAGTCTCCCGAACATGCACATATTGCAGTGCACTTGACTGCAGCCTTGGTGCAGTTGCAGCGGCCGGTACATCCCTTCTTGCAGCCGCAGTGGATCAGTTCGTGGCAAGATTTTGATGCCTCTGGCAGTGTCGTCCAAAGAGGCTGCCACCCAGGGGCCTCCTTTGTCCAGCCCCAGTCAGATGGGATTGGTAACTCTGGATTCAGGACCAGAGTTTGGTTCCAGCAGTTGCCCTGGAGAGATGCACGCTTGATGTGCTGCTGGAGTACTGACTGCGTTGGGGGAATGTTTTCTAGAGCCCTAGACTTGTTTGCGAAGAGCTGTTTCCTAGCATCGTTCACTTCCATGGTGTCACTGGTGCGGTCATACATCAGCACAATGAAGCGCTCCAGCAGTGACATTGACTCCTCACTGACAACACATGGCATGCGTAAGAGTTCTTCAAAGGCATCAGTCACCTCTGGGAACACTTTCCAAATCTCCCAGGCAGTCTTCTTCCCTCTGCCAGTGAAAGAAGACACAGTGTCGCACCCTGTGAGGGCATGGAAGAGGGGGAGAGTAGCACATTGTCTTGGGTTCATGGCGGCAGCCAGTTAGTGAACAGCTATGTACCGGAAGCTGGATCCAGTACCAAGAGCTATCCACAGCTCGTCAGGATTGATGTTGTTGAATGAAGCCACAGCCAGTACCACAACATCAGTATCCACAGTGCGTATGGCCACCTTCCTGATCCCCTTCTGCACAGCATCTGCCACATGTAGAAGCAGGCGAGTGTCCGCCTCCTCGTGTGAACATGGGGCGAGGCTGGTCAAGTCGGACTCGGCAGGAGAGCACAGGACCTCAGTTCCACATGTTACATACATTTCCTTGCCATCTGCTATTGGAAAACGAATGGCCTCGCATAACAGGAAACCAAAGAGCTCAGTCTTGTTTTGATCCACACGAAGGAAGTCCTTCCAGTTCTTAGGCATGACGGTAGAGGGAGCCACTCTCTTCCTGACGCCCTTGCCCCTCTTCTGTCTGGTCGTGCCTTTCAGGCTGTCCGGTAGATATACATCCCAGACGAGGTCGAGTCTGTTGACCTTTTCGAGTTGAGTGGAGATGTAAGGTGCAAAG
Organism: Paralithodes platypus; assembly: GCA_032716605.1. Classification (NCBI taxonomy): domain Eukaryota; kingdom Metazoa; phylum Arthropoda; class Malacostraca; order Decapoda; family Lithodidae; genus Paralithodes; species Paralithodes platypus. The sequence continues at coordinate 20,297,842 of CM064482.1, forward strand.
ACTGTGTTCACATACTCTTGAAAGGTCTTTGCCATTACAGGATTGAGCATTTGAACAATAGCTGCTCCGTCAAGGATTGTGGCATCAACCCCAGGTGCGCTTGTGGTTTCGGGTTGGTCTGATTTCAGACAGTGTAGTAGATCTGCTTTGACTCCAAGGCACAGTTTTCCTCCTGTTGATAATGCTGGTGGGGCTGCCTGGTTCTCGTGGCAGAAGAACTGGTCCAGATCCCCATCACGTGATTGGCAGGCAATATACAGCCTCGAGAAGAGACTACAGTCACTCTTCACTGCGGCGAGTTGGATCTGCTGCTTTGACTGTGTCTTGGTCTGTGGCCGACTGAAGAGTGGCAACTTGTTCTTGGGCAGTGTTTCTGTAACTGGCTTCGTGCATAGTTCCAGTCTTTCTTCAACAAACTTTGTGTACTGCTCCTCACCAAAGGAGTACTCAATCTTCCTCACAGTTTCTGCCACTGGGGTGTCCATGATGTCTCTCGTGTCAAGGACCAGTAGATCTTGAGTGTTCTCTAGGAAGGGATTCCCCATCTCTTCAAACACTGCTATAAGTGCTCTGACATCCTTCATAAAGGCTGCTTGCACTCCAGGTTTCTGGTCATGGTGAAGATGCCCAGTGTCATGAGCACCGCCATGTCCTCTTGTCGCCTGCTCTTCAAAGTCTGCAGTGATCCTGGCTATTTCTGGCCCTGCCACCATCCAGCGTTTGAGTGCCCCAGGGTTTCCTGTCAGTCCAATAGCTCCACCAGACCCTTTGACCACAGCGTTGTTCTGTTCATGACATTGGTCAATTGCCATGGCAGAGAACTTGTTGCTGGTCTTGTGTACCACAAACTTCCCAGACTTGAATTCTGCCAGGACATCTGGGTGTTTGTGAATGAGGTTCATCATATCACGGATGTGTACAAAAAGCCACCTGAAATAGTGAGTGTGATCTAAGGCGAACATCCAGGGCATGATCTGTGTCAGGGATTCCACATAGAGCTCAAAGTTCCCTTCACGAAGTGATCGGATGTACACTAGTAAGAGAACCTCCAGTGACAGGGTCTTGAGCCAGTAGTCAAAGTTACTCAGTTACTCAGTTACTTGTTCGTCAAGGGGAATCCACGCAATGCGAGCTAAGCTCATTATTATCGCGCCTCCTTAACTGGGAATGTATTGCGTGAAATGCATGTTAAGTGTTTTATGTACTGTTGGCTGTGGATGTGTGTGTAGTCTGTATTTTAGCCAATTGGCGACATCGGAAACGAAGGCTTAGGGTGGATCTGTATGGTACCATTCTCACTATAGACGGTACCGTCTCGCCCGAAGGCTTAGGTAGCCATCAGCTTAGGTGAACCATATGATACCCATCTCGCCTTGTACCATTTTTGCCAACCCCAGATGGGCCGTCACAACGTCGTCCACTTATTCCAGATACCTATTTACAGCTAGGTGAACTGAGGCTAATACATGAAAGGAGACAAGCCCAATTTGTCTCCGCCCGGCCAGGGATTGAACCCCCGACCCCTCGTGTGTGAGACGAGAGCTCTACCTACTAGGCTACGGGCTGTGCACACTGGCCTTTGCTCGCTGTCTGCACAACTGAGTCTGGTGCTTGATGTTCGCCCCATCGAGGATCATGTTCACCAGAGCAAGGAGGGATGGTGTCACAGAATCTTTCTGGCAGTCAGCTTGGAATGCACCGTCAAAGGTGAACCTGGTCTCAAACATTTCTCTACGTACTACCTGTGCTGCTCTTACTAGGTGCATGGCATCACTGTCATGATCACAGGCCTTCTTCAGGGTGGGACCTATATCTTTCTCAAACAAGAGAAGTGTGTCTCGGCCCTGAGAATCGGCTCTCAAATCAGGAAGCACAGAAAGAAGTCTGTCCTTCAGTCTGGTTGTGTGTATTCTGTTGGTTACCGTGGCACCCAGCTGCTCCAGTCTCGTCTTGTAGAGGATAGCCACGTCTGAGAGTTTAAATACAGGGGCATTGTCCTCATCTGCATGCATGTCCTCCATGAATACCACCAGCTCAGCAAAGGCTATGCCATGCAGATGATCCGCATCCTCGTCCTTGAGTGCGGCTGGTCTGATTTTGTTGTATAATGCACGGAGACAGTTGCGATGGTATTTTGCCTCGATGGCAATCATGTCTCCTGCAGACAGCTTGGCCAGCAGTTCAGTGTCCCCCAATTCAGTGGCACATCTCCGAACGTTCTTGTCAATTTCCATTGTAGCTGCTTCGTGCAAGTCTGCAGTGCCAGCTGGCTTATTGCAGAAGAAACAGATAGGCTCGGTTGACTGTGGAAGCCTGTGGGCAGCTGCTGATCGTGTGTGCACGGTTGGAGTACCGGTACTAGATTGCTGTCCTGAAGCTGATTCTGCTCTGCTCTGCTGGTCAAACATTTTTTTGTTAAACTTTAAACGACATTTCTTGTGCCACTGAGCACTGTGTGTCCTCAAGGTAGCTTCTACGCCATCACCATCATCCAGTCTTTTCACGTTGAGTTCCATTGGCATGTGCCGAAGTCTCTTGAAATGGAGGAGGTCTTCTGTCAATGATGTATAGCCACTACCACTCGGTTTCATGGTTGATCTTAGTGGGCACTGCAAAGGTTCATCTGTCTCTGCTTGGCAAAGAATGCAAAGCTCCCAGTTAGTTCTAGGGGGTGGTCTTGATTGCTTGGACGTAGAGGGCTGGGCTGGGTCTATGAGGATATGATGCTTTGCCATAGTGACGATCAGGTCTGGGATGCTTGTATCTTGGCTTCGATCATCAGGCAGGGAATCCTGCAACACATAAGTACAACAATTGTGTTAGTACAAGCCACCACAGTTTACATTCATTGGCATCAATATTTGATATGTTGAGGTAATTGACCTCTCACTGTCCTCAGAGGTCAAAGCTAGACACCTGTAAATAATTACCAACGCTGTGTGGAATATGTAGACACTTTTATTGGAACACAAATGCATGGTTTGTACATCATAAACATGTTTACCATTAACCAATGACGCCAAACATCAATATTTTGATACTTTGAGGTCATTGACCTCTCACGGTCCTCAGAGGTCAAATCTGCCTTACCTCCCGATCTGAAAATGAAGCTTATGGCATGTACTAACACTGGTAGAAATTTCATGCTTTAGTCATAATTTGCACAATTCTTATGATATGAGAGATTATCAGCTGTACTATTGTAGTGTTAGGTGGTGGCTGGTTCCCGTTCATTCTGTAAGTATTGTGGTTATCTCTATTATTGTTACCGGTATCTGTATGGTCTTGTGTGATTTTAACCATGGTGTGTAACTGTATTGTAAATCCTTATGTATATAATAAGGAAGATATGACATTTATAGATATCGGTAATAAAATTTGCAGTGGCATAATTATTATGTTTGTAGTGTTCACGTATTGTTTAGGCTTTAAGGTAATATAAATATTCTTAAGAGTTTCGTAAATCTATGTTTGATCGTATATACGACCATGTGATATTTTTGTTTGTGTTCGAATTTATGGTGGAATAACTTTATAATAAGAGTTTGAGAATATTGAAATTCATAATGTGTGTTGACTTCATGGCTTTACATTATAGTAGTCAAATGAGAATATAAGCAACTTAAAATTTAGCATACCATAATGCTCCATTAGTTTAATCATATACTGCACAATTAATAAGTCAACAATTATCAACCAAACATATATACAATTAATGATAAATTAATAGGCTGTAAGTGAACCTTTGCCATTAATATATCAAACTTACAATTGCACACAAACAAGGTCTCAAACCCACCACAGCGAAGCCCCATGAGCTAGTAAGCTAGTTTGAGAATATTGAAATTCATAATGTGTGTTGACTTCATGGCGTTACATTTTAATTGGTAGTTTAATCATATGGAGGAATGACTTAAGGGTTTTAGATTATTTGAGTCAGTAAATAATTCGCATTTTATAATCAATGTGTATTTCAGTGAGGTTATGGATTGATAAGAGTATGCTTAAGTTAGGAATTCAGTTTTTCATTATTATTATTATTTATATATTCTATATATTTGTTTTTGTTATTGTTATTGTTAACCCGTAAACGGCTGCAAAGCTCTTAAGAGGTTTTACTGGGCGACGGCGGCAAAGCTCTTAAGAGGGAGGCCTAAACAAAACATTTAAACAGCCCCAGTAGCACTAAACATTTTTTTTTTTTTTTTCCCTGTACCTCATATCACTCCTCCACATCCCCTCCTTCCTCCCTTTTCCCTCCCCCTTCAATTATCACCTATTTTCCCTGTTATTCCCTAATTCGTTGGTATATTTTTGTGCTAACATTAGCAAACTGTGTGGAGGATGTGCTTACGTGCCTAGCGGGTGTGTTACATGACCGAGTGTGTGTATGAGTAGGCTCAGTGTGGCTTGAGGCCTCGTGGAGGGAGGGGTTGCCTCAATTTTCTCCATAATTCATGAATGGGCTGGTCCATCTATATTCGCGATTTTGACCAGAAAAATTATATTTTCACTTGTTTTATTGTTGTTACAGATTATTATCTTCATAGTGAAGGTAAAATAGGCTCATATGAATAAGTAATAACGATATTTATCGTAAAATGACGATTATAGGCCTGAATGGAGCCAATATGCTCGCCCATGGGGAGCTAGTTCAATATCCCCCCCTCGCCGTTTTCGGGTTAATATCATCGATCATTATAAAAAGTATTTATACATTTATTTTAGCTTCAAAAATAGAGATTTATGTTTTGTCATATTAGTAAATGTATGTATCTTGGAGGTTTAACCATTAAAGAAGTCATCAGTAATGTGCGTTTCCTTGGACCAAGTACCTAGCCACCCCAGCCTTTACATATATATATATATATATGTATACAGGGTGTAACGCAAATTTATGTCATACCTTCCGGGGCTGTATCCTGGTGTTATTACAAGTACAAAATGTTAGATGACTATTTGTCTAAATTCCAATGGTTAATGAGTTATGGCACTGGAAGGTTACCTTTGAGTAAGGCAGGTGGCCATACAGTAAACACACACAGATAAATAACACCAAGCTATTTATTGTAATACATGTTGTGTCAAGCTGTTTTTCTGTGAATGTTTGGTCGGGATTCAGCCTCAAAAGTTATGACAAAGTCGCGTTACCCCCTGTATATATATATATATATATATATATATATTCTGACATACGGAGCCCTGTATGTTAATTTAAGAGTTAGAATTATAGTTGAAGAAGCCAAACTACCCAAACGGTGAAGCAGACTAGCGAGCGAACGAGCGAGTGGGTAAACCAGCTCGCCCGCATACCTGCAAACAAGCCTTCACACCTGCGTGCATCATAGGGGACCCTTCAAACTACCTCGATGACCGATGCTATGACGTATGATCGACGCCAGGAGCTGTGAGTGGACCAGGCACCTGTTATGCGACTCGAGGAGCTATGATTGGAGCAGGCACCACCCCCCCCGCCTCCTGATTCGTTCCTACACCATCATTGTTTGGTATATAAGACCCGAGTTGTGGGCATTCAAATCAGTCTCATTTGGAGTTGGGGAAGGTGAACTTGCAGCTGGAGGAAGACGGGGTGCAGTATTATAATGGGATTGTGACTGTCAGTCAGATTATATAAATGTGTGTTAAGTGTGTTCGGTGTAAACACTTACGTTATGTTGGTTAGTGAGATATGTGATTGGGAATTAACGTGAACGCTACTATTATGTGTTTAACTATTTGATTGCGAATAACGTTAACGCTACTATTATGTGTTTAACTCTTTGATTGCGAATTGACGTTAACGCTACTATTATGTGCTTAACTATTTGATTGGGAATTAACATTAACGCTACTATTATGTGCTTAACTATTTTAGTTGACTAACTTGTGGACTAAAGCAACTCTTTAAGTAATTGGGTTATGATGAAAGTAATACTATTGTTTTATATTAATACTTACGAGTTCTTTCATTTTCTTTGAATTAAGCTTACATTGCTTAACGGTGCTTAGTACGGTGATGCTATTGTCTCGTATTAGTAATATCGCCTTAGACTAACATGGCTGTGTTAATATTACTTCTAGTGATTTCCTAAGCTGAAGAAAATTCTTTTGCTTCAAAATATTATATTTTGCTTTTCATATTATTTGAGTGAGACCTGAATCGAATCTATGAAGCGATCCTGTAACTTTATTTACTCATAATCAAACCTCAATGTTACGTGGTTAAGAAATACATTTAACTAATTATTAAATATATATCTAACTTTTTATGTGACTTTGATATTACTCCTGATGATAATAATAATATAATCCTATTAACGTAAGACAAGAACCAAGAATAATTACATTAAATATAAATAAAAGGACATAGAAGAAAACTATCTATTCATTTAAAAAAGGGTTAGAGACAGAAATATTCTTACTTTAATATTTATCTTTCAAGACTTTTTATAGAATTAATAGTCCTTCTTTAGATATAACTTCTTCGGTTCATAACCATAGCCTACTAAACTTCGGTTAAATAATAATTCTTTATAAATACTACATGACTTTAATTAGTTTCAGTATTTTTCATAATAAAGAGTATCAGTCAATAAAGGATACTAAGTCCTAAGATCCAAAAGGAAAGGAAGCAACAACAGGAATTAATTTTATTAGATTTTACTTTTGTTTTGCCTTCAGCTGACTGATACCTTAATATATATCTGTGCTATCTAGATTCATCAAGTTAACCACTTGAGGATCAAGATACGTAAGAGAAGAGTGGCGACCTTGCCAGGATTCGTTTCATACAGTTTCACTCAGTTTCAATACCGTTTCACTACTTAAAAATCAAATATTAATCATGCCTCAACTAATTAATGACGAAGATGCTCGAGTTTTCATAGAATCAGAACCCACAGCCCCTGATATTGACTGTCTGTCAAAATCCGAACTGAAAGTGCTTGCCTCACATCTCCAATTAACTGTCTCAAACATGTCTAAAGTAGAGGTGGCTCAGACCATAAAAACCCACCTGTTCCCTGTAGAAGGCGGGGAGGGTGACGGAGCAGTTGGTGGGATCCCTAGTAAACCTAGCCAACTTGATATACAATTGCCACCTGGTTTGACCGGTGATCAAATATTCGAACTAGAACAAGCCAAACTAAAAATAGAACTAGCCAGAATAAATGCCGAACAAGCCAGAGCAAATATCGAAGAAGCCAGAATAAAGACCGAACATTATCAATATCAATATCAAACGGCTCAACTAAATGTCAATACGAATGCTCCTGTAATTGCTCCACCTCTGGGATTGACTATGACTAGTGTCATTCCACCTTCCACTGAGGATAATGTGCAGGATTTCTTTGTTTTGTTAGAGGAAGTTGCTGGAGGTATGAAGTGGACAAGAGATCAATGGCCTTTTATGTTACAAACTGTTTTGACAGGGCAGGCTCGAGCCACGTATTTGTCAGAAGTAGCAGAAGTTAGGCAGGATTATGACAATCTCAAAGAAGCTATCCTAAAAACCTATCAATTGCAGCCTGAGGCTTACAGGCAATCTTTCCGTAAAAACCAGAAGAAAGTAGAAGAAACCCATAAGGTATTTGCCAGGACCATGACTAAAACTTTCAATCATTGGGTCAAGAGTAAGAAAGTCACAAGCTACAACGATCTGAAGGAGTTGGTCCTGTTAGAAAATTTCCTCTGGAAAATTGATTCTTCTGTATCCTATCATTTAAAGGGGAAAAGGGTAGATTGTCTTGCCGACGCCGCTGACATGGCTGACACATACGTGCTCAACAACAAATTTCGTGGAAAGAAGCCCTACGATAATTCTAGTTCTAATTTTAAGTATCCCAATCACAAATCTGACAGACCCAGTCACAAGCCTATAACGTCTTCCCCAGCTAGCCAAAATAGAATTGTTCCCCCAACTAAAAATGCGACTCAGGGCAATGGTAACAGAGGTGGGCCCCAAACTAATAGTAATGCTCAAAGAGGGAACGTTCCCGTATCCCCTAAAGTATGTACTTTTTGTGGCAAGAGAGGCCACCTAGCTTATCAGTGCTGGGCCAAGGAGAGAACCGAGAGATCGGGGCAGACAGTTGCCGCCGTATCTCAAACTCCATATGTGCCTGTAATGCAGGACTCCCGACAGAAGGAGTACCTAGCACCAAAAGTTCCTTTAATGCAGGACTCCCGACAGAAGGAGTACCTAGCAGCTAACGTAAATCATCTAGACAGGGTTGTAGTAGCATGTGTGGTGCAACCCACTAGGGTTAAGCCAATAATAATTTCACCATCAGTGCAGGACAGTTACCGTCCCTTTATTTCATCTGGCAACGTGAGATTAAATGGTTGTATGCATGAGGTAAAAATTCTGAGAGACACAGGTTCTACTAGCACCCTCATGGTGAATCCTTACACTGAGTGCCCACCTGGCGAACCAGTTGTAATGAGAGGTGCTGGAAGCCAGTTTTATGCATACTTGGTAAAAGGCGAAATTGAATGTGAGTTACTACAGGGTGAGGCCACCATAGCTTTGTGTAGGTCCCAAGATATCCCTGTGCCTGGGGTAACACTCCTTTTGGGGAATGATGTAGCAGGTGAGAAGGTCCGACCAGACCCCATTTTGTCACTTTCCCCTGTTCACGAGCCACTAACCGGTGAGCTCGAAAAGGAGATGCCAACAGTTTTCCCTGTGTGTGCTGTCACACGTTCAATGTCTCAAGTAGCAGTTCCCTCCGACAGAAATGTACCGAATGTAAGAGTTGATGAAAGGGATGATGAGAGTGTGAATGACGCTCCAACTGTGCCTGATGATGTGACTGAGGTGGATTTATCTGACACCTTTATGGCTCATCTTGACCCTAACGATGACCATGAAACCCCTCCAAATTGTCCTAGTGGCCTGGTAGAGCTACAGAGAGATGATAGTGAATGCAAGGAGTTAGCTGCCAGGTCCGTGAGTGAAGAGGAATGTGAGAAGGAGGTTGGTGAATGTTTCTACCTCAAAGGAGGAGTATTGTGGCGAAGATGGAGACCGCCACACAGACCAATCGATGACGGGGCTTGGGACATCCATCAAGTAGTAGTCCCCAAACCTTGTCGTACAGATATCATGGAAATGGCACATTGTATACCATTGGCAGGACACCTAGGTGTGAGAAAAACTCTAGACAGAATCAGAGCCCACTTTTACTGGCCAGGAATGCGTGCAGATGTAGTGGAGTTTTGTAGAGTGTGTCACACTTGCCAGATGACAGGAAAACCCAATCAGAAGGTGCCTGTACATCCTCTGGTGCCCCTGCCCGTTTTCGAGAATCCTTTTACTCGGGTGGTAGTGGACATTGTAGGCCCATTGCCTAAGACTTCCCAAGGTAACATTTATTTATTAACTATCATGGACATGGCAACTCGCTACCCAGAGGCTATACCCTTAAGGACTACCTCTGCTCCAACTGTCATCAAGGAACTGCTTAAATTCTTCACCAGAATGGGTTTCCCCCATGAGGTGCAAAGTGATCAAGGAACTAATTTTACCTCTAACATTTTCCAGCAGTCCCTGAAGGAGTTGGGTATCGAGCATGTTAAGTCTAGCACCTACCACCCAGAGAGTCAAGGGGTTCTCGAACGATATCATCAGACATTAAAGGGAATGTTACGTAAGTATTGTACAGAGACCGGAGTTGAGTGGGATAAGGGGGTACCTTTTCTTTTATTTGCTACTCGTGAGGTTCCAACTGAATCCCTGGGTTTTTCCCCTAATGAGCTAGTTTTCGGTCACCAGGTAAGAGGTCCTTTGCAACTATTGCAGGATAGCCTAGTTGGCCAGGAGGGGAACCAAAACCTCCTCAAGTATGTTTCAGATTTCAAAACCCGGCTGAGATCCTCATGTGAGTTTGCCGCTCAAAACTTGACAGTGGCTAAAAGCTCCATGAAGAAATGGTATGACAGAAAAGCCCGTGAGAGGGAGTTTAAGCCCGGTGATGAGGTTTTGGTCCTGCTCCCCCTTTTTGGCCAACCTTTATCTGCCAAGTTCAGGGGCCCATATAAGATCATTCGGAGGGTGAGCATTACCGATTATCTAGTAACTACCCCAGACAGGAGAAAGCCCACGCAAGTATTCCATATAAATATGTTGAAGCCCTACCATAGGTCCCCCGATTCCTCTCCTCCAGATTCTCCCACTGTGGCAGTGAATGTCAGGACCTGTGAACAGCCTGGTGCGGACGAAGTCTTCAGTTCTCTTACTGACCCGCAACAGACTGTTCCAGAGCCTGAAGGTATTCATGCAGACTTTGACTTGTCATGTAGCCTATCCAACTTTCAGTATAATTCAGTGGCTTTGAGGGAATTACCATCTAAACTATGTCATCTTCCCTCTGATCAAGCGAACCAACTAATCTCTGTTTTATCTCAGTCTCCCAGTGTGTTCCGTGATACTCCAGGGCTCACTTCTTTGGCCGTGCACGACATCGACGTAGGGGATGCAACTCCCATTAAACTATCCCCCTACCGTGTCTCGCCACAACGCAGGAGTATACTGCAGGTCGAGCTTGACTTTATGTTATCTAATGAACTGATCACTAGGGCCTTAAGCCAGTGGAGTAGTCCAGTCATACTTGTGCCAAAGCCAGACGGGAGCCATAGGTTATGTATGGACTATAGGCAAGTCAATGCTGTCACAAAGAACGATACCTACCCACTGCCACGGATCGACGACTGCATTGACCAGATTGGTACAGCCACCTATATCAGCAAGATTGACTTGATGAAGGGATATTGGCAAGTAGCTCTCACCCCTAGAGCGAGGGAAATATCATGCTTTGTAGTCAACAATCAAGCCTTCTGCTGTAACGTAATGCCCTACGGCTTGAAAAACGCCCCAGCTACATTCCAGCGCCTCATGAATTTGGTGACTGAAGGGGTACCTGGGTGCGTTGTCTACATCGATGATATTCTTATCTTTTCACAGTCATGGGAGGAGCATCTTTACCAACTTAGATTGCTATTCTTAAATCTTGCTGATGCCAATCTGGTGGTTAATCTTAAGAAATGCACCTTTGTAAAGAGTACGGTCCAGTATCTAGGATATACGGTAGGTCAGGGGCGGGTTGCACCTCCTCAAGCAAAGGTAGAGTCTATTCTAGAATTCCCAACTCCTAGCACTAAGAAACATATCCAAAGGTACCTAGGCATGATTGGCTATTATAGGCGTTTCATTATAAATTTTTCAAAGTTGACAGCTCCCCTGACAGATCTTCTCCGTAAGGATGTGAAGTTTGTGTGGTCCTCTGAATGTGAAGAGGCCTTTATTGCTACCAATATATATTATCTAATTATCCTGTACTCCGAGCTCCTGATTTTAACAGATCTTTTTCCCTGGCAGTGGATGCGAGCAATACCGGGGTTGGTGCAGTGTTGCTCCAGGAAGACGACTGTGAGGTATTGCATCCTGTGTGCTATTTCAGTAAAAAATTTAATTCTGCCCAACGTAACTATTCAGTCATTGAGAAGGAGCTGTTAGCATTAATTTTATCCCTTCAATACTTTGCTGTCTATGTGCAATCTGCCTCTGGTGCCATCACTGTATATACTGACCATCACCCCTTAACATTTTTGCATAGGTTCCAAAATAAAAACCAACGACTGACCAGGTGGAGTTTGTTGCTGCAGGAATACTCCCTGGATGTCAAACATATTAAGGGGGTCCAGAACGTGCTAGCCGATTGCCTATCACGTATCTGTTAAAGATTACATTTACCAGGTTGGCCTCATGCAGCAGTAAGTTTAATTTAATGAGAGGATTTTGGCAATTAGCTCTCCCTTGTAGCGAGGTAAATATCATGCTTTTGTAGTGCGCTTTCAAGCCTTCAGCTGTGAGATAGTGCCTTGCAGTTCGAATAAACGCTCCAGCTACGTTCTGATGTGGTACCTGGAGACTTTGCCTACTTTGGGTGATATCCTTATTATATCCTCATTATAATCTTGCTGTTGCCAATCTGGGGGTGAATCTATTTATGTATTATGTTTAATATTATGTACTATACTCCTTAAACTCTTTTCTAGGCGGGAGGTCTGACATACGGAGCCCTGTATGTTAATTTAAGAGTTAGAATTAGAGTTGAAGGAGCCAAACTACCCAAACGGTGAAGCAGACTAGCGAGCGAACGAGCGAGTGGGTAAACCAGCTCGCCCGCATACCTGCAAACAAGCCTTCACACCTGCGTGCATCATAGGGGACCCTGCAAACTACCTCGATGACCGATGCTATGACGTATGATCGACGCCAGGAGCTGTGAGTGGACCAGGCACCTGTTATGCGACTCGAGGAGCTATGATTGGAGCAGGCACCACCCCCCCGCCTCCTGATTCGTTCCTACACCATCATTGTTTGGTATATAAGACCCGAGTTGTGGGCATTCAAATCAGTCTCATTTTGAGTTGGGGAAGGTGAACTTGCAGCTGGAGGAAGACGGGGTGAAGTATTATAATGGGATTGTGACTGTCAGTCAGATTATATAAATGTGTGTTAAGTGTGTTCGGTGTAAACACTTACGTTATGTTGGTTAGTGAGATATGTGATTGGGAATTAACGTGAACGCTACTATTATGTGTTTAACTATTTGATTGCGAATTAACGTTAACGCTACTATTATGTGTTTAACTATTTGATTGCGAATTGACGTTAACGCTACTATTATGTGCTTAACTATTTGATTGGGAATTAACGTTAACGCTACTATTATGTGCTTATCTATTTTAGTTGACTAACTTGTGGACTAAAGCAACTCTTTAAGTAATTGGGTTATGATGAAAGTAATACTATTGTTTTATATTAATACTTACGAGTTCTTTCATTTTCTTTGAATTAAGCTTACATTGCGTAACGGTGCTTAGTACGGTGATGCTATTGTCTCGTATTAGTAATATCGCCTTAGACTAACATGGCTGTGTTAATATTACTTCTAGTGATTTCCTAAGCTGAAGAAAATTCTTTTGCTTCAAAATATTATATTTTGCTTTTCATATTATTTGAGTGAGACCTGAATCGAATCTATGAAGCGATCCTGTAACTTTATTTACTCATAATCAAACCTCAATGTTACGTGGTTAAGAAATACATTTAACTAATTATTAAATATATATCTAACTTTTTATGTGACTTTGATATTACTCCTGATGATAATAATAATATAATCCTATTAACGTAAGACAAGAACCAAGAATAGGCCTAATTACATTAAATATAAATAAAAGGACATAGAAGAAAACTATCTATTCATTTAAAAAAGGGTAAGAGACAGAAATATTCTTACTTTAATATTTATCTTTCAAGACTTTTTATAGAATTAATAGTCCTTCTTTAGATATAACTTCTTCGGTTCATAACCATAGCCTACTAAGCTTCGGTTAAATAATAATTCTTTATAAATACTACATGACTTTAATTAGTTTCAGTATTTTTCATAATAAAGAGTATCAGTCAATAAAGGATACTAAGTCCTAAGATCAAAAAGGAAAGGAAGCAACAACAGGAATTAATTTTATTAGCTTTTACTTTTGTTTTGCCTTCAGCTGACTGATACCTTAATATATATCTCTGTGCTATCTAGATTCATCAAGTTAACCACTTGAGGATCAAGATACGTAAGAATATATATACCAAAAAATGGCTATATACCTCTGTACAAACTTGACTAAAATTAACGCAAACCATTAAAACCTACAATACAATAAATTATGTAGAGTGTTAAGTTAAGCTCTGAGCGTGGAACATTATTATAATTATGTCCTGGCTGAAAATCAAAGCCTGGGTCCATTGTTATAGGGCGTCATATATCACACCTCAGAACACTGTGTTGTGTGTTAGTAGTGTGTGTGTGTGTGTGTGTATGTGTGTGTTTGTAGTGTGTGCGTGGGTGTGGGTGTGTGTGTGTTAGTAGTGTGGGTGAGTGTGTGTGTGTGTTAGTAGTGTGTGTGTGTGTGCATAAGCGGATTAGTGGGACTGTGTATGTGTTAGTAGTAGTAGTGTGTGTGTATTTGGGAATGCGTGTCTATGTGTTAGTGTGTATGTATAGGATTGCGTGTGGGTGTTAATGTGTGTGTTTGTGTGCTAATAGCGTATGTGTGTGTATGTATGCGTGCGTGTGTGTGTGCACGCGTAAGCGGATGAGTGGGACTGTGTCTGTGTTAGTAGTAGTAGTAGTAGTGTGTGTGTGTTTGGGAGCGCGTGTCTATGTGTTAGTGGGTATGGGACTGTGTCTAGGTGTTAATGTATGTATGTGTGTGTGTTTGCTTAAGTAAGTGGGTAGGTGGGTAGGAACATGTTGAGTTTATGAGTAATCTTGTATATTCCTTTTGCTTGTTCAGATCTCCATGTTTATATTCATTCAGTACACACCACTATACTCAATGCAACTGTACATGGTTCTAGAACAACCACACCACCAGGTAACCCGCCTCTATAGGTAGAAATCCATGAGATAATACAAAGGCAATCAAGCAACAAAAGGTCTAGTGACCCCTCCAGGCTGCTTGTCCTCCAAAACACTGAGGATCAAGTGTCTAAACAGTGGTTTAGAGAGGGTAAGGGAAAATTGGAAAGGGAACTACTGCCCAAGACATAATGTTCGTGGCAGGATTAGGAAGTTAGTAGGGGACAGATGGGTTAGTAACATAACAGTTATAAGTGATCTTTCGTATATCTGGGTAAAAGTGACTAACGTCTTAGTAATATATATACGCAATAGTCCTTGATGAATTTGAGGGGGGAAAAAAATAAAGTTATTCATTTAAAAACGCAGTCAGTCGCGGGTTTGATTCAAGATATTTGTCTAGGCGAAGTTTAAAAGAATCAATGGTACTGCGGTCTATAACGTCTCTCTCTCTCTTTCTTTCTTTCTCGAGAGAGAGAGAGAGAGAGAGAGAGAGAGTAGGGGTGAAGTAAGATAGAAAGATAAATAGACGGACGAACAGACATAGACGATAGTTGTGGTGATGAAGTTCATAGTAATGGTGATGATGGAATTATTAGTGATGATGGTGACAGTAGAATCAATTATGGTAATATTTGTGACAGCAGTAATGATGATGGTTATAGTAGTAGTGATGATATTAACAGTAGTAATGATGATTGTAAGATGGTGGTGATCATATTAGTAATGATGGTTGTTAGTTGTAGTAGCAATGATGATAGTAGTGATTAAGATGCTAGTGACAATTGACAGTGATGATGGTGAGAGTAGTAGTGATAATTATAATTGTAGTAGTGATGATGATCATAGTAATGGTGATGATGACAGTACTCGTGATGATTGTGGCAGTTTTATTGATGATGGCAGTTGTAGTGATTATGTTGATTGTGATTTATGATGGTATTAGTAGTGATGATGGTAACCCATCTCATTGTTGGGTATGCCGTTTTGATTTTGGGCAAAACGGCACGTCTACTTTATTATTATTATTTATTATTATTACACTGATACACACACACACACTGACACACACACACACACACACACTGACACATCAACAAATATTTCCTGAGGGCCCTGATCATTACACACACACACACAGACACACACAAACAAATTTTCCCTGTGGGCCCTGATCATGACACACACACCAACACATTCCCTGAGGGCCCTGATCATTTCACACACACACACACGCACGCAAATCTTCCTTGAGGGCCCTGATCATCACACACACACACACACTGAAGCCTCAAGGTCATACATTGGTCAACAGCCACACACAGAAGCAGGGAAATAGGACGTTCGATTAAAGGGGAGGTAGTTGTTTTAGTACAGTAGACCCCCATCGCCCTCATTATGTTTTAGTACAGTAGACCCCCATCGCCCCCATTATGTTTTAGTACAGTAGACCCCTTCGCCCTCATTATGTTTTAGTACAGTAGACCCCCATCGCCCTCATTATGTTTTAGTACAGTAGACCCCCATCGCCCTCATTATGTTTTAGTACAGTAGACCCCCATCGCCCTCATTATGTTTTAGTACAGTAGACCCCCATCGCCCTCATTATGTTTTAGTACAGTAGACCCCCATCGCCCTCATTATGTTTTAGTACAGTAGACCCCCATCGCCCTCATTATGTTTTAGTACAGTAGACCCCCATCGCCCTCATTATGTTTTAGTACAGTAGACCCCCTTCGCCCTCATTATGTTTTAGTACAGTAGACCCCCTTCGCCCTCATTATGTTTTAGTACACTAGAACCCCATCGGCCTCATTATGTTTTTGTACAGTAGACCCCCATCGCCCTCATTATGTTTTAGTACAGTAGACCCACATCGCCCTCATTTTTAGTACAGTAGACCCCCTTCGCCCTCATTATGTTTTAGTACAGTAGACCCCCTTCGCCCTCATTATGTTTTAGATCTTAAGACATTCATTCCATTAGCTTGGCGATTTTTAGACATTTTGCCCAATTTCTTTGTCAATATTAAGATCTTTCGTTCCATTTAGCTGTCGATTTTTTTCCTGGAGAGCGATAGCGAGCCTGTAATTTTAGGAGGAACCAGCTTCGGCCGGGATATTTTTCTACGTTTTTTTTTTTTTTTTTTTTTTTTTTTTAGCTTATTGGAGGTCGAGCGAAGAAACTATAAAAAATATATATATATATTAATATATCTACCACAAACATAACCACTACCCCTTTAGAGGAGCATTGCGGTTACTGGATCAGCCATATAACAATATCGTGTGGCGGATATATTGAGGTCAGTCAATTGGCTAAATAATTAATATAGTTTACCCTTCCAGAAGTCTATGTATATCTGCACACACAATTTCCGCTCAGGGTAAAATTCTAGCAATGGCTCCAAATCGATTTTGGCGTGGATATTGTTTTAAATTCCCAAGTTTTCCATCATGTTTCATGTTTCGTGATATTTAGAATTGGTGCAATTTAGTCTTTATTAGCCTAACATAACAAGCTAGCCTAACCTAGTATAAGTGTATAACGAAAATGCCCCAGTTTATAACTCATGTTTGTTTTCACAAACTCACCAATTAATTAACAAATATACCTAACTAGTGAAATCGATGAAAGTAATGAATACATGTGGTACTCCAAGGACTCGAACCTAGGATACTCACACCGATATTCCACACACTCAAGATATACAGTACACTGTATATCTTGCCACACACTAAGCATTAGGCTATCAAGACAGTTAAAAGTTTATGAACAAGCCTACGATATATTATGCATTCTCGAATACTGCATATTAATCTAAGCAAGTACGTACACCCAACTGCTCTATGATTAACCTAATGTTATGAAGAATGGAAGGGGTAATTAATGGGGCACTTAACTACAAGGCAGCACACTGTAAGTTAAGAATAACGTCAGGGATGGAGCCCCTTTCCAAAGAATTCCAGTCCCTTGTGGGCGGAAGACAGAGAAGGAAGAGTGAGGGAGGAAGTGTGTACCGTGATAATACAGTAGAAGGAAGGAAGACTTATGGTACAGTGAGGGAGGAAGTGTGTACCGTGATAATACAGTAGAAGGAAGGAAGACTTATGGTACAGTGAGGGAGGAAGTGTGTACTGTGATAATACAGTAGAAAGAAGGAAGACTTATGGTACAGTGAGGGAGGAAGTGTGTACCGTGATAATACAGTAGAAGGAAGGAAGACTTATGGTACAGTGAGGGAGGAAGTGTGTACCGTGATAATACAGTAGAAGGAAGGAAGACATGGTACAGTGAGGGAGGAAGTGTGTACCGTGATAATACAGTAGAAGGAAGGAAGACTTATGGTACAGTGAGGGAGGAAGTGTGTACCGTGATAATACAGTAGAAGGAAGGAAGACATGGTACAGTGAGGGAGGAAGTGTGTACCGTGATAATACAGTAGAAGGAAGGAAGACTTATGGTACAGTGAGGGAGGAAGTGTGTACCGTGATAATACAGTAGAAGGAAGGAAGACTTATGGTACAGTGAGGGAGGAAGTGTGTACCGTGATAATACAGTAGAAGGAAGGAAGACTTGTGGTACAGTGAGGGAGGAAGTGTGTACCGTGATAATACAGTAGAAGGAAGGAAGACATGGTACAGTGAGGGAGGAAGTGTGTACTGTGATAATACAGTAGAAAGAAGGAAGACTTATGGTACAGTGAGGGAGGAAGTGTGTACCGTGATAATACAGTAGAAGGAAGGAAGACTTATGGTACAGTGAGGGAGGAAGTGTGTACCGTGATAATACAGTAGAAGGAAGGAAGACTTATGGTACAGTGAGGGAGGAAGTGTGTACCGTGATAATACAGTAGAGGGAAGGAAGACATGGTACAGTGAGGGAGGAAGTGTGTACCGTGATAATACAGTAGAAGGAAGGAAGACTTATGGTACAGTGAGGGAGGAAGTGTGTACCGTGATAATACAGTAGAAGGAAGGAAGACTTATGGTACAGTGAGGGAGGAAGTGTGTACCGTGATAATACAGTAGAAGGAAGGAAGACTTATGGTACAGTGAGGGAGGAAGTGTGTACCGTGATAATACAGTAGAAGGAAGGAAGACTTGTGGTACAGTGAGGGAGGAAGTGTGTACCGTGATAATACAGTAGAAGGAAGGAAGACTTGTGGTACAGTGAGGGAGGAAGTGTGTACCGTGATAATACAGTAGGAAGAACAGGGTTTCCTTAAGGGGAGATAGACCGTTTTTCTGGACCCCAGTTCTCCCTCGTGTTAAGCCCCAGTTGTAATATATTAGAGTATAAGACGTTCGGCCCATTAGTTTGGCGATTTTAAGATCTTTCGCTCCATTTCGTTGTCAATTTTAAGACCTTCCGTGACATTTAGGTGTCGTTCTTTCTTGATGAGCGATAGCGAGCCAGACATTTTAAGAGGAACCGGCCTTCGGCCAAGACATTTTTCTACCAAAACATTTACAAATTTATCTTGGAGGGGGGTTTATGGAGTGTTTTATCTAAGCTAGATGGAGGTCTAGCGAGGAAATTAAGAAATAAAGGAATATATCACCTTAATAAGGTGGTACAAATCGATCCCCGAAGGAATAGTGGCACTATCTGGAGATATACCTCCAGTTGGCAATTAAGAGGAGATGAGCTTTTTCTTTGGTCTATGTATTTATCTATCGATGTATTTTTGAGTTTCCTTGCTAGACCTCCAACAAGCTTTGCAAAATACCCCCTTTTTTTTTTTTTCTATGTGAGTGAGGGAGGCAAAAGACAGAACTGCCTATAGCGATTGCCTCCCCCATAGTTGAAAGAGTGACAGAGCCAAAATCAAGGGACGTTCGAGCCAAAATGCTTGGACACAAGGAGTTTGAAGCAATTTAAGTCATAGGAAGAGGGAAAGACTGATTCTGGGAGAGAGTTCCAGAGCTCAGCTGTTGAATAGAAGAAAGTCTGAGAATAGCATTTCACTCTTGGGTTGGAGAGTTGCGCAGAGCAGGGGCGGGACCGTGTTGCAAGACGGGCACCACGTTCCCCACGTAAAGGAGGTGGCACACACTGGGAAAGCTCTGAGGAACACTGACTATTATAGTAGCGACAGAATAGCGAGAGAGATGCAACACCACGGCGGAGAGAGAGAGATTGCAGAGAATTGGTGAGTGGACGGGAGCTAATGATACGAAAGGCCCTCCTTTCAACCTTGTCTAGGAGAGCGGTGTGAGAGGAACCTCCCCACACATGCGAACAACACCCAATACAAGGACGCAGCATGCCCCTGCACAGAGCAAGAAGCTGTGCAGGGGCAAAGAACCCCCCCAAGGCGGCCGAGCCCCCCTTTCAAGATAAATTTGTATATTTTTTAATAGAAAAATGTCCTGGCCGAAGGCTGGTTACTTCTAAGATTACCGGCTTGGTATCGCTCGTCAGGAAAAATATCGACACCTAAATGACACAAAAATTCCTAATATTGACAAAGAAATTGGGTGAAACGTCTTAAAATCGCCTAACTAATGAGACGACGTCATTAACTCTGAAAACTAAAGGCACTAAACGTGAGGAAGAAGAGGGCCCAGTAAAACGACGGCAAGATTAGGAGTAGTAGGCGTACCATTATTGACAGGACAAATACAGTAACGGGCGCACCATTTCGAATTTTCACTAGTATTTCCCATTATTATTCTTAGTTAAAAGTGGCTTTTAACTTCACATTATGTTCTTTGCCTCAACAAAATTAAAATATTTACCCCAATACGTGGGGAGGGCATGAAATATATCAGGGAAAGAGCGGGGTTGAAAAACTATGGATAGAAAAACCCATGGTGCCAAGGGTGGTGGTCGTGTGTATCTGAACACAGTCACAGTCGAGAAAGCGTCTGTGATTGGCTGGAAGGAATGACTATCGTGACGTCACACCCACTCTGAGTAGCGGGCGTATCTTAATAACCCTGATCACCTATCGAGTTTGATATTGTTGAGGCCAAAGGTATTGTGAAAGCAAAACCCACTTGTAACAAAGAAAATTATTGGGTAATGCTAGTGAAAACTCAAAATAGTGCATCCATTACCATATGTGTGATGTCAATAGTGGTGCGACCGTTAACCTATTGGAACTTTACTACCGCTACTACGAATCTTGTTTCTGAGACCTAGTATATTAACCTAACCAAACAACCCAACCTAACCTACAGTAACCTAGACCTAGTACGTGGGATATAAAACTAGCCCTTCCATGCCAGCTACTGCAGGTTCCTAGTACCTAGTACGTGGGTTTGTGCATTTTCGAGACCCATAAAACCCGATTTTTGAAAACCCGAGCCAATCTTTGACGAAAGTTGGCTCGGATTTCACGGGGTGGAGTGGGTAATAGCCTATGTTATAAAAATAGTCAACTTTGAGGAGACATTAGCCTAACCTATCAACCTTATCTAACCTATCCTAGTATTATGGGCGGGGGCTACCGCCCCCACTCCCCCGCTGGTTGGGTAAAACTGGTACAGGTAGAAATATAGTTGGAGTGAAGTGAGTAATAGCCTATATTATAAAAATCGAGTCAACTTTGTGAAGACATTAGCCTAAACTAAAAACCTTACCTAACTTATCCGGTAGCATTCAAGACAGCTAGAGCAGCCTTATTTACCAAATGTTCTTTATATTTGTATTAAGGAATATAGTGTTTTATTGTTGTTATTCATGGTTTGAGTGGAGGATTTGCATTATCTTACCCATTATTCATTAATCTGAAGAAACAGCGTCAAATAGCGCCATTTATTGGGTGAATCGCGTTTTTACAGAAGTTAAGGTAAATTGGATACACGATGGGTTGAGGGGGGGGGGGGGACGCTGCCCCCCCTCACCCCCCTTTGACTTATTGTCATCCTCATATATGTTGATCTGTAAAGGGGTAAGATCAGGTTACCTGTATTTGGTTTTTGTGAGTAACGCTCGTGCCATTTATTGGGTGAGTCTCGCCTGCCGCATTGTTCAAAATAAGAAGAAGAAGGAGGTAAAGACGAAGGATTCATTGGACAGAATGCTTTGTTAATGGTCGGGACTGATTTGGTGTTATTTTTCGGTGTAATCTGTTTTTTGTGTTTTCAAGTTGTCGATAACTAAATTCCTCCATGCGGACTATAATTCCTCCATGCGGACTATAATTCCTCCATGCGGACTATAATTCCTCCATGCGGACTATAATTCCTCCATGCGGACTATTCCTCCATGCACTATTCCTCCATGCGGACTATAATTCCTCCATGCGGACTATAATTCCTCCATGCGGACTATAATTCCTCCATGCGGACTATAATTCCTCCATGCGGACTATAATTCCTCCATGCGGACTATAATTCCTCCATGCGGACTATAATTCCTCCATGCGGACTATAATTCCTTCATGCGGACTATAATTCCTCCATGCGGACTATAATTCCTCCATGCGGACTATAATTCCTCCATGCGGACTATAATTCCTCCATGCGGACTATAATTCCTCCATGCGGACTATAATTCCTCCATGCGGACTATAATTCCTCCATGCGGACTATAATTCCTCCATGCGGACTATAATTCCTCCATGCGGACTATAATTCCTCCATGCGGACTATAATTCCTCCATGCGGACTATAATTCCTCCATGCGGACTATAATTCCTCCATGCGGACTATAATTCCTTCATGCGGACTATAATTCCTCCATGCGGACTATAATTCCTCCATGCGGACTATAATTCCTCCATGCGGACTATAATTCCTCCATGCGGACTATAATTCCTCCATGCGGACTATAATTCCTCCATGCGGACTATAATTCCTCCATGCGGACTATAATTCCTCCATGCCGACTATAATTCCTCCATGCGGACTATAATTCCTCCATGCGGACTATAATTCCTCCATGCGGACTATAATTCCTCCATGCGGACTATAATTCCTCCATGCCGACTATAATTCCTCCATGCGGACTATAATTCCTCCATGCCGACTATAATTCCTCCATGCGGACTATAATTCCTCCATGCGGACTATAATTCCTCCATGCGGACTATAATTCCTCCATGCGGACTATAATTCCTCCATGCGGACTATAATTCCTCCATGCGGACTATAATTCCTCCATGCGGACTATAATTCCTCCATGCGGACTATAATTCCTCCATGCGGACTATAATTCCTCCATGCGGACTATAATTCCTCCATGCGGACTATAATTCCTCCATGCGGACTATAATTCCTCCATGCGGACTATAATTCCTCCATGCGGACTATAATTCCTTCATGCGGACTATAATTCCTCCATGTGGACTATAATTCCTCCATGCGGACTATAATTCCTCCATGCGGACTATAATTCCTCCATGCGGACTATAATTCCTCCATGCGGACTATAATTCCTCCATGCGGACTATAATTCCTCCATGCGGACTATAATTCCTCCATGCGGACTATAATTCCTCCATGCGGACTATAATTCCTCCATGCGGACTATAATTCCTCCATGCGGACTATAATTCCTCCATGCGGACTATAATTCCTCCATGCGGACTATAATTCCTCCATGCGGACTATAATTCCTCCATGCGGACTATAATTCCTCCATGCCGACTATAATGACAAATATGGCGAGTCTATAGGTCCCTATTGTCCCTAATAAATTGTTTCTAATAATGCGGTGCAATACGTCTTTAATGATATCATATTCTGCCACATTCTTAATTGTATATCAAGGTGTAGAGGATTTTTCTAGCTATAAGATAGTGGGTTTAAATATGGAATTACAATACTCATAATGGAAATAATGCATACGCCCACTACTCCTAATCACACCAAAACGACCCATCTCCCCTTAAACGACTAACCTACCATTTCAACATCGCAAATATATAGTACTTGAAAATAGCATACGACCATGTGCCATGCTGTAACCCACTCATGTGCTCATCAACAGACGATATCTCCAGAATACGTACGGTACTATATACACTGAATGTAAATATTGTTAAACCATAGAGCTCTATGCAAAATTATACATGGATATCAATGCCATACTGTAATACTTACAAAAACAACATATAGATCCACAATATATACTAATGAAAAATGGCAGTATAACTCCATGTTAATGTCACGATTTGTTTTGACATATTTGAAGACAAATATGGAATCTATATGCTCTAAACATCATATTAAAATTACTTTCAACCCTCAGCAAAACCTGTTAAAAACCGGTAACATGTCTATCAATAATGTCTGCCTACCGTAAAACGGTTGTCAATACTTTTGACGCCGCCATTTTTTCGTCTACCGTTAGCAGTTTCACCCAACCAGCAGGGGTGTGGGGGCGGCAGCCCCCACCCATTATACTAGGATAGGTTAGGTAAGGTTGTTTGGTTAGGTTAATGTCTCCTCAAAGTTGACTCTAGTTTTATAACATAGGCTATTACCTACTCCACCCTGTAAAATCCGAGCCAACTTTCTTCAAAAGTTGGCTCCAGTTTTTAAAAAATTGGTTTTATGGGTCACGAAAGTGAACAAATGAGAGTCAGCTTTTTTTTACTTCCAAAAACCCTGCCAAAAACAAAAACAAATTTGCGTAATTGGGTACCATACCTTATTGAGAAGATGTGCAGGGAGTAGGTGGTGGGGAGGTGCATCGGCGTCTACGGCGCGAAGGTCGGCCACTTCTAGCTCTGGCAGAGCGACCGGCATGCGTTTGTGATGAGGTAGATGTACCAAGCAATGGATCGGATTGCGCAGAGTCAGGATGGGACCGTTTTGGTGAAGGAGAGCTTGGGGCACTGGGATGAGGGTGTGATGGGTCAACATCCGAAGGCGTGGGGGCTTGAAAATCCTCAGAGTCGTCAATGTATGAATCAGGAGATTCAAGGTCAGAGTCAGTAGGCTGAGGCTGAAGGGGAGACATGTCTGATTGCGAAGGGTATAGCTTAGCAGCCTCAACCAGAAAATAGTGGAGAGCTTGGCGACGGCTGTAGGATTTCAGGAATAAATATCTGGCCAGGTACTTCTTTTAGGAGTGGGGACGAATGCCAGGCTTCTTGACGTATTCCTTGACATCCCTCCACGGCCGCTCGACAGTCTGTGTATGGATGTCCTCATTCTCTGGATTGTTGAAGTTCAGGTTGTGGTTGACAGTGCCGTGTTCATATCCATATTCACTGATGAAGTTGTAGACCTTCCAGCAATCAGAGTATATTATGGAACCGGGCAAAATGTACTGATTAATTATAGGTAACAGCACGTCTCGACTGCATGGGAGAGGGTCGAAGTTGTCGTCGATTAGCGGCACCATGAAGCGTTTGCCAGACACACGCACAATCCCCCCAAACAACCAATACTGTTTTTTTCCCAGTTCTCGTCCCACGTGAATTTGGCTTTGACAATGAAAGTTTCATCGATTTCGACGACAATGTTTAGGCCACCAACAGGTTTCTGTTCAACAAACCAGGTACTTGTCACCTCTGAACAGAACGATCTGCAGTCAACGCTTGTCTTGATAGTAATATCAAGATTTAGAACAGGCTCCCAATGTTGAAAGTTTTTATTGAGCCACTAATTAATATAACCTATTATCTGCCAAGGTTTCAAATGTGCATTATCAAGGAAGGTCCCTTTTCTATGGGCAGTTGTAAAGCCACAATTCCGGCGTGTCGTCGTCTTCTTTAAAAACCAATATT
The DNA here is from genome assembly GCA_032716605.1 of Paralithodes platypus. NCBI lineage: Eukaryota > Metazoa > Arthropoda > Malacostraca > Decapoda > Lithodidae > Paralithodes > Paralithodes platypus. The sequence goes on from CM064482.1 coordinate 20,322,958, forward strand.
CCTGACATCGCCACTCATTCCTATCCTCATAAAAATAATACTCATGGCCACATCGTCGACAAGTGACAGCAGTAGGTAAGCAACCGTGTTCAGTTAATAATTTTAGAGCTGCAGTATTGTTCTGTGTAGTATCAATTATTATTGAATGAGGCAGAAGAGCATAGCCTTTACATGCACCTGCCATGACTACACTGACATCCGGCTTCAAAGTAATTGGGGGTGTGTGTGAGATGGTTGATTGTGATTGGATCACTGCAATGACGAAAGTGTTCATATTACAGGTGAGTGATTGGATCATGCTTATATACGTAACGTAACCTATGACCTATGATGACGTGTTCAGACAAAACATCAATAAGAAGCCAGAAGTATCTCATGACATTATGCACAAGGGGTGGGAAATGAGAACCATTATTTCTAATCTGGATTGGCAGGTGGCGTATTCGACTGGCAGGTTGATAGAAAGAGCTCTCGAGTTAAAAAAAAAATGGCGGGCACGAAGGGTGCGCTGTCTATAGGAGATTTTCGACAACCTTGTTACCAAAAAAGACATTTCAGTACCCTAACTTTTGGGGGGTTTTGCCGAGGGTTAAAACATATTTTCATGTGATCTTTAAAGCAGGAGTCTCTGCTGGGCTACGGTGGTGAGTGGACGTCTGTGGGAGTCGTCTGCCGCTTCGGTGGTTCGGCGGCCTCTCCCCCCGGCTTCATCTCCTTGCTACATTTTACACTGCTCTGCCTTCATCATCTTCTGGTCATCTGCCTCTTCCGACTTCACTCTGTGCTTCCTTGCATCCTCGCTGTTTGGTGGTGTTCATCGATCCCTGGACCTGTGACGCGTGGCACTGCACGATTGAGGGACGCTGCAGCCACGTGGTCGGTTCTGGGTTCGGGGTTCCCTTGTGAGGCCCCCCTCCGTCGGTGCCAGCTGGGTTCAGGGTCCCGTGTGAGGGCCCCCTCCGTCGGTGCCGGGACCATCTTCAGTTCTGGGGTTGATGTTGGCCACTCCGTCCTCGATTCTTCATTTCTCCACGTGGCTGCCGGGTGTCGTCGTTCATTACTTATTCATCCCTTCCATTCTTGTGTCCTGGGAGACTTGTTGCCCTTCTGCAGCCCCTCCTGGGCCCCTGCTGTTTGACCCTCCTTACCGGGAGGCCGCTGTGGACCCATCTTCCCCGTGACCACTTCCACTAGGGTAGGGCAACATAAGCTGAATAGCTTTACTGCCCTTCAACGCTAAAAAAGAAGAAGATCTTTAAAGCATATATATACATTACATATTTGTCTTCAGATATATCAAAAACATTTGTGATATTAAAATAAAAGTCTACTGATTGCTCTTATTTGCCCACTTTCCCTTCTCCTCTCCCACCTCCTTTCCCACCATCCACCTCCTTCTCTCTCCCCTGCCTCCGCACCCACCATCCCTCCCTACTCTTCCACCCTTTCCCCTCCCACCATCCTTCCCCCTATTCCCTCCCTCCTTATCCACCATCCCTCCACCTCTTCCCTTCCTCCCTCCTCTCCCACCATCCCTCTCCATCTTCCCTCCCTACTCTCCCACCATCCCTCTCCATCTTCCCTCCCTACTCTCCCACCATCCCTCCTCCTCCTCTCCCAACATCCTTCCTATACCCTCACCATCCCTCATCCCCCCCCCCCCATCCTTCTCCTACCACGCTCAGTAGCAACAACACCACACCCTGGAACCGGGTTGCAGATATTGGCATGATAAATACACCAATAAAGATGGTAATAAGAGGACAAATAGGTGATAATTAAAGGGGGGGGGGGGAGAAGGAGGAGATATTGACACATGTGGATGAGTATGGAGGAAAAAAAAGAGAAAACAAAAATTGTTTTAAGTGCTACTGGGGCCTTTTCAAAGTTTTTTTTTTAGGCCTTACCTCTTAAGAGGGTCCTCGCCCTTGCACACCAAAACCTATTAAGAGTGTTCCTGCCGTTCCCGGGTTAACCATATTTGGTCCGAGGAAGGTCTTTTCGCCCTCCCCTTGTTTGCTCAATTAGATTTGAGATGATGTGTTACCCCTTTAGTTTTGCGATAATAAGACAATGCACACTATTCAGGTGTCGGTGTTTTTTGGGGCAAGCGATAGCAAGCCTGTAAATTTAGAGACATCAGCCTTCGGCCGGCCGGGACATTTTTTTTATAAGAAAATTTACACATTTATCATGAAGGGGATCTGGATGGACATCTTTTAGTGTGAAGGAAGTCTGGGAAGGCGTTTTTGTTAGCCTAGGGGACAAACTATAAGACATTGCTCAGTAAGATATAAATTAAAAATAAACAATTGATAATAACCCACAAAGGGGCGGACCAGGCAGTGTTATTACAACACCCAAAGGGTTTCACAACGTGAAGTATACCCATATGTTAATATTCAATATGAATGCAACACGCATCCATTACTAAAAGTTATATGTGGACACAGTTTCACATATACAGTATAACCTTCCAGTGTGTTTGCATACTCAGGGTGTCAAATGAAATCAGAGTTCATTATTCTTAGTTATTATTATTGTATATATACATATAAAATTATGGTTTATAGTTCGCATTATAAAAACATAAGAACATAAGAAAATGGGAGTCTGCAGAAAGCCGATTGGCCTAAGCAAGGCAGATCCCTGTCCCACACAACCCCAATTACAAAGCCCAATTATAGGCTCAACACTCTAATACCCTGAGGATCATCTTACCAAAATGGTTAGAGATTAACGCAGGATTACGGGGGTCTGCAGAGCGCTGATTGGTCCAACCCGGCTGATCCCCCCCTTCACACCCAACCCTTCTCGTCCATATGCTTATCCAATTTTATCTTAAAGCTCCCTACCGTTTTTGATCCCACTATAGCACTTGGTAGTCCATTCCACCCATCTACAACTCTGTTACCAAACCAATATTTGCCTATATCTTTTCTGAAACAAAATTTATCTAATTTGAAACCATTGGTACGAGTTTTTTCCACTATCACTGAGCTTTAGTACATAATTTTGTCATGTCCCCTTTGTTAATCCCACTTACCCACTTGAACACCTCTATCATATCCCCTCTAACTCTGTGTCTCTCTAACGAATGTAAACCTAATTTTTTCAACCTTTCTTCATACGGAAGATTTCTAATATTATGGATAATTTTTGTCATTCTACGCTGTACTCTCTCCAATGAATCTATGTCCATTCTGTAATAAGGACACCAAAATTGGACAGCATAATCCATATGGGGTCTCACTAATGACAAGTAAAGTTTTAAGATTACATCAGCAGTTCTGTTACTCACACTCCTAGAGATGAACTCGAGAATCCTGTTTGCCTTATTACGAACGCTTATACACTGTTTTCTAGGCTTCAAATCATTGCTAACAAACACACCTAGATCTTTCTCGCAGTCTGAGTTTTCTAATTCTAAATTAGCTAGTTTATATTTAACATTTGTTTGCATCTTCCCTATCTTTAATACCTTGCATTTGTCAATGTTAAACTTCATCTGCCAATTTACTGACCATTCATGTAAGTTATCTAGATCCCTTTGGAGGCACTCTATATCGCTATCTGAATCAATTGATCTCCCAATTTTAGTATCTTCTGCGAATTTACTTATCCTACTAGTTATACCTAAATCTAGGTCATTTATAATATAAGGAACAACAGGGGACCTAATACCGATCCCTGGGGGACACCACTTTTGACTGCTCCCCACTCTGACTTGGAACCATTTATGCTGACTCTCTGTTTCCTACCAATTAGCCATGACCTAATCCATCCCAACAACGACCCTCCTATTCCATGTGCCTCAACCTTTCTCATCAATCTTTCATGAGGGACTGTGTCGAAAGCTTTACTGAAATCTAAATATATAATATCATATGACTTGTCACTATCTACTGCTTCATATACCTCTGAGAAAAAGCTAAGCAAATTAGTAAGGCAAGAACGCCCCTGAGTGAATCCATGCTGAGAAGAATTTATTAAGTTAAATTTTTCTAAGTGGCTTCTAATTTTCCTAGCAATAATAGACTCTAGCAATTTTCCTATGATTGATGTGAGACTAACGGGACGGTAATTGGATGCTATTGATTTATCACCTTTTTTGAAGATCGGAACTACATTTGCAAGCTTCCAAGCTTCTGGAACTAAATCTGTTTCTAATGATTTGATAAATAAAAATGCTAATGGGCTACTTAACGCATCTCTGCATTCTCTTAATACTCTAGCATATACCTCGTCTGGACCAGGCGATTTTTGAGGTTTCAGTCTGTCAATTTCCTTACGCACATCATTTCTACTTATACTAACTGTACTTAACATATTTTCTATACTATCACTATATACCATATTGACTTCTGGAATCTGTGCCAAATTTTCATTAGTGAAAACGGAAAGAAACTGACTATTTAATGTACTGCACATTTCTAAATCATTTTCTGTTATTTCTCCTATTGAAGTTTTTAGGGAGCCTATTTCATCTCTAACTTTAGATTTATACAGTTGGTAAAAAGCTTTAGGGTTATTTTTTGAGTCACTGGCTATCCTTATTTCATAATTTCTTTTTGCTTTCCTGATTTCCTTTTTGACCTGTCTTGATAGAGTCTGATAGTATATATGTAGATGATTTTCGCCTTTCTTTATTTTTCTATATATTCCTTTCTTTTTTCCTATAAGATCTATTAGCTTATTAGTCATCCATTTTGGTTGGTTCTGCGTCTATCTAAATCTTCTTTTAGGGATATATTTATTTTGAGCATTGTGGAGTGAAGCAATAAACTGGTTATATGTAGGTGGCAAGTTTAACTCTGGCATATCCTGACTTAATTGCTTAACAATAGGGTCCACCCTTAAGTCTCTTCTTAGCCCACCATAATCGGCTTTTCTGAAATCTGGGAAGAGTGTCGTATACAATGTCCATTGTATATTAAAATAAATAGATTTATGATCGCTATTTCCTAGGTGGTCACCAATCTCTACATCAGTTATCATATGTTCATTGTTACTGAAAACTAAATCAAGAATATTAATACCTCTAGTCGGCGTATCTATGAATTGAAATAAAAAAATATCTTGTACTACCTCAATAAACTCTACTGAATCGGAGTCGCCTATTTGGTGCTGCCAATCAATGTTCGGAAAATTAAAATCCCCCATAATGCACACATTGCTAAACCTTGATGCTATTTTAATTTCCTCCCATAACGATGTTCCACCATTTCTACTCATATTAGGCGGTCTATATATAACTCCAATAACTATGGTCTCACTACCTTCGTTAACCTCTACCCAAACACTTTCATTATCATTATTTAGTCTAATACCTGATTTAATACAGCTTTTCAATGTACTCCTGACACACACTGCTATACCCCCACCCCTCCTACTTGTTCGGTCATATTTAAACAAACTATATCCTGGAATATCAAATTATCATAGAAAATGCCTAGATTCTGTATTAATCCACGTTTCAGTTAGCGCTATTATGTATATATTTTCTGTGCTAACGAGTGCTCTAAGTTCGTTCATTTTATTACATAGCCTCCTACAATTTGTATAATATACCTTCAACCTATTACTTTTATTTGCAACTAATTTTCTATTATGTCTCTGGAAGTGATAGAATGTCCAAAACAATGCTAGTTGTGATCATTTTCTTGTATTCCTTCTTATACTCATTCAAGTCTTCAAACAAAATTGCTTATGTTTTACACCTTGAGCCGTCCTTGTTTCACATAAGTACACTTTTGAACAATATTCATGGTGCTTTCTGAAGCCTCAAATTGATATTTAAACCCAGTATATGGCAAAGAGGTAATGAGAAGATCTAATTTCGCTTGGGATAGCCTCGAAATTTTAAGGTCACGACATATGTCCCTGATTGCACAGCATATCTGAGGAAAATCTGAGTCACCATAGTGACTTGGTGATCAAGACACTATCCTTGATTTTCATTTTTTAACTTGGCGGTGTTTTGAGACCATTAGCAGCCGATTGTTCGGTAATTAATGGGAAAATTTGAAACTGCTATGTTTCTATAATATTTATGCTAAGCTTACATAATTGATAACATATTTGGAAAATAAAAATCGCTGCAATAGCTTATTAACCCTTAAAAAGCGGCTCACCACATAAGTCGTATTTAATAAAGCTGGACTATGTGGCGGCGCTCGACATAGGTCGAGTGGCAATTTCAGCACGTAATGTTGCTGAGAGAGAGAGATAAGTGGTGGCAGGAGACTAGCGAGCGTATGACTGCTCCAGACCACCGCGGCGAACCTACTGACATGAATCTCAGCTCCCTCCTCCCTCTCTCACTCGCTACATACTGAATTATATGGGGAAAGTACCGAATTACATGCTTTTTGCACTCGCGTTGCACGGTTATTGCAAGAAAACTAGCCATCATAAAAGGATCGTTATGGTGTCATTCGAAAGCTCTGTTTATGCCCTTTCAGGGATAGGTACTTGTTTTACGTTCTGGGTCTTATTTAGGCATGAAAATGATCACGTAAACAGCCCTATTTTGGCTAAAAACACCCCGCTGGGCGGTACATATAAATAAACCGCATAGGCCGCTCTTAAGGTGTTAATTAAGATTAGGGCAGGCCATTTTCTCGCCAGCTTAAAAAAACTAAACAAAAACGAAACAAAACAAAAAACATTACTATTGCTTGTTGTTGTTGTTGTTGTTGTTCCCCAAGCTGCCTGGCCGAACAGCCCCAAGGCCCCGAGTAAGGCCAAGGCCATAAACGAGCGCCCCCACAGAACCCTCCCTGCCGACCACAATAAACCCTGGGTGACCGAAGCCACTTCATGGCGGGGAGCTGAGAGGGTGCGTAAACGCCCGGGAAACCAAAGCCCCACCCAGGGCCCTGTGCCCCTCAGCAATTATGAAGAGAAAGTTGAGGGGCAAAGGAATAATGTGACGCTTTAGCTTCCAATCTTGGTAGATTGGGAGGTCAATCTACGGAAGAGACGCCGTCACTTGAGATCTAGAAAATGTATAAGTAAAAGGAACAGTCAGAGTAAGCTATGGGTATGGCAGAGATCACTCAGGTCTCACTCAGCCCATCGCCAACTCCGCTTGTAACTCCGCGTAGCTCCCACCTCCCTCCCTCCCTCTCACCTACATAACACCACTACCACCACCTAATCCAACAAGGGACTGGGGTTCTCGAAAAGGGGCTCCAGTCCTAAACATTTATTTGACTTGCAGTGTGCTGGCTTAATAATCCAATAGGGTTGATAGCCTCTTAAGTCCTATTTTAACTAATTAACTAACCTAATCCAGCCACTCAGTCACAGCCAGAATGCCTCCGTGAGCTAAAATTGCAACTTGTAGCTTAATTAACTATTACTAGGCTGGGAAGGAACTCTATTAACTATTAATAGGCTGGGAAGGAACTCTATTAACTATTACTAGGCTGGGAAGGAACTCTATTAACTATTACTAGGCTGGGAAGGAACTTGTAGCTTAATTAACTATTACTAGGCTGGGAAGGAACTTGTAGATTAATTAACTATTACTAGGCTGGGAAGGAACTTGTAGCTTAATTAACTATTACTAGGCTGGGAAGGAACTTGTAGCTTAATTAACTATTACTAGGCTGGGAAGGAACTCTATTAACTATTACTAGGCTGGGAAGGAACTCTATTAACTATTACTAGGCTGGGAAGGAACTCTATTAACTATACTAGGCTGGGAAGGAACTCTATTAACTATTACTAGGCTGGGAAGGAACTCTATTAACTATTACTAGGCTGGGAAGGAACTCTATTAACTATTACTAGGCTGAGAAGGTGCTCTATAAACTATTACTAGGCTGGAAAGCTACTCTATTAACTATTACTAGGCTGGGAAGGAACTCTATTAACTATTACTAGGCTGGGAAGGAACTCTATTAACTATTACTAGGCTGGGAAGGAACTTGTAGCTTAATTAACTATTACTAGGCTGGGAAGGAACTTGTAGATTAATTAACTATTACTAGGCTGGGAAGGAACTTGTAGCTTAATTAACTATTACTAGGCTGGGAAGGAACTTGTAGCTTAATTAACTATTACTAGGCTGGGAAGGAACTCTATTAACTATTACTAGGCTGGGAAGGAACTCTATTAACTATTACTAGGCTGGGAAGGAACTCTATTAACTATTACTAGGCTGGGAAGGAACTCTATTAACTATTACTAGGCTGGGAAGGAACTCTATTAACTATTACTAGGCTGGGAAGAAACTCTATTAACTATTACTAGGCTGGGAAGGAACTCTATTAACTATTACTAGGCTGGGAAGGAACTCTATTAACTATTACTAGGCTGGGAAGGAACTCTATTAACTATTACTAGGCTGGGAAGGAACTCTATTAACTATTACTAGGCTGGGAAGGAACTCTATTAACTATTACTAGGCTGGGAAGGAACTCTATTAACTATTACTAGGCTGGGAAGGAACTCTATTAACTATTACTAGGCTGGGAAGGAACTCTATTAACTATTACTAGGCTGGGAAGGAACTCTATTAACTATTACTAGGCTGGGAAGGAACTCTATTAACTATTACTAGGCTGGGAAGGAACTCTATTAACTATTACTAGGCTCGCAAGGAACTTGTAGCTTAATTAACTATTACTAGGCTGGGAAGGAACTTGTAGCTTAATTAACTATTACTAGGCTGGGAAGGAACTCTATTAACTATTACTAGGCTGGGAAGGAACTCTATTAACTATTACCTGGCTGGGAAGGAACTCTATTAACTATTACTAGGCTGGGAAGGAACTCTATTAACTATTACTAGGCTGGGAAGGAACTCTATTAACTATTACTAGGCTGGGAAGGAACTCTATTAACTATTACTAGGCTGGGAAGGAACTCTATTAACTATTACTAGGCTGGGAAGGAACTCTATCAACTATTACTAGGCTGGGAAGGAACTCTATTAACTATTACTAGGCTGGGAAGGAACTCTATTAACTATTACTAGGCTGGGAAGGAACTCTATTAACTATTACTAGGCTGGGAAGGAACTCTATTAACTATTACTAGGCTGGGAAGGAACTCTATTAACTATTACTAGGCTGGGAAGGAACTCTATTAACTATTACTAGGCTGGGAAGGAACTCTATTAACTATTACTAGGCTGGGAAGGAACTCTATTAACTATTACTAGGCTGGGAAGGAACTCTATTAACTATTACTAGGCTGGGAAGGAACTCTATTAACTATTACTAGGCTGGGAAGGAACTCTATTAACTATTACTAGGCTGGGAAGGAACTCTATTAACTATTACTAGGCTGGGAAGGAACTCTATTAACTATTACTAGGCTGGGAAGGAACTCTATTAACTATTACTAGGCTGGGAAGGAACTCTATTAACTATTACTAGGCTGGGAAGGAACTCTATTAACTATTACTAGGCTGGGAAGGAACTCTATTAACTATTACTAGGCTGGGAAGGAACTCTATTAACTATTACTAGGCTGGGAAGGAACTCTATTAACTATTACTAGGCTGGGAAGGAACTCTATTAACTATTACTAGGCTGGGAAGGAACTCTATTAACTATTACTAGGCTGGGAAGGAACTCTATTAACTATTACTAGGCTGGGAAGGAACTCTATTAACTATTACTAGGCTGGGAAGGAACTCTATTAACTATTACTAGGCTGGGAAGGAACTCTATTAACTATTACTAGGCTGGGAAGGAACTCTATTAACTATTACTAGGCTGGGAAGGAACTCTATTAACTATTACTAGGCTGGGAAGGAACTCTATTAACTATTACTAGGCTGGGAAGGAACTCTATTAACTATTACTAGGCTGGGAAGGAACTCTATTAACTATTACTAGGCTGGGAAGGAACTCTATTAACTATTACTAGGCTGGGAAGGAACTCTATTAACTATTACTAGGCTGGGAAGGAACTCTATTAACTATTACTAGGCTGGGAAGGAACTCTATTAACTATTACTAGGCTGGGAAGGAACTCTATTAACTATTACTAGGCTGGGAAGGAACTCTATTAACTATTACTAGGCTGGGAAGGAACTCTATTAACTATTACTAGGCTGGCAAGGAACTTGTAGCTTAATTAACTATTACTAGGCTGGGAAGGAACTTGTAGATTAATTAACTATTACTAGGCTGGGAAGGAACTTGTAGCTTAACTATTACTAGGCTGGGAAGGAACTTGTAGCTTAATTAACTATTACTAGGCTGGGAAGGAACTCTATTAACTATTACTAGGCTGGGAAGGAACTCTATTAACTATTACTAGGCTGGGAAGGAACTCTATTAACTATTACTAGGCTGGGAAGGAACTCTATTAACTATTACTAGGCTGGGAAGGAACTCTATTAACTATTACTAGGCTGGGAAGGAACTCTATTAACTATTACTAGGCTGGGAAGGAACTCTATTAACTATTACTAGGCTGGGAAGGAACTCTATTAACTATTACTAGGCTGGGAAGGAACTCTATTAACTATTACTAGGCTGGGAAGGAACTCTATTAACTATTACTAGGCTGGGAAGGAACTCTATTAACTATTACTAGGCTGGGAAGGAACTCTATTAACTATTACTAGGCTGGGAAGGAACTCTATTAACTATTACTAGGCTGGGAAGGAACTCTATTAACTATTACTAGGCTGGGAAGGAACTCTATTAACTATTACTAGGCTGGGAAGGAACTCTATTAACTATTACTAGGCTGGGAAGGAACTCTATTAACTATTACTAGGCTGGGAAGGAACTCTATTAACTATTACTAGGCTGGGAAGGAACTCTCGGGGGTTTTCTTGGAAAATTGAGAGCGAACTTCAAAGGTAATGAGGGGGGGGGGGGGTTGCGAGAGTGACTTTGGTGTGTGTGTGTGTGTGTGATGGTGGCGTGTATGTGCGTGAAAGTGACTTTGGTGTGTGTGTGTGTGTGAGGCTGACTTTGGTGATTGTGTGTAGTATGTGTGTGCGTGGGAGAGTGACTTTGGCGTGTGTATATGTGTGTGTGAGAGGGATTTTGGTGTGTGTGTGGTATGTGTGTGTGTGAGAGTGATTTTGGTGTGTGTGTGTGGTATGTGTGTGTGTGAGACTGACTTTGGTGTTTGTGTGTGGTATGTGTGTGCGTGGGAGAGTGACTTTGGCGTGTGTGTGGTGTGTATATGTGTGTGTGTGAGAGTGATTTTGGTGTGTGTGTGGTATGTGTGTGTGAGAGAGTGACTTTGGTGTGTGTATGTGGATGAGTGACTTTGGTGTGGATGTGTGTGGGAGGGTGATTATGATATGTGTGATACATGTGTGTGTATCCGTGACCGGGTGTAATCACGGTGCAGCAGAGGTCCTGAGATGTCAATATCTCTGGAATTACTGACGTTACAGTGTAGTGACCTATGCCAATTAAGCATTAAGGATTCACGCCGTTTGTGATTGTATCTGGAAGAAAACTAAGCGAATGGGTGATGAAATATCAACGAAAATACTATACTCTACCCAGCCTTCTCGCCCAAAGTCAGTGCCACCTGTTGTTCAACCTTACAAACCACCAACACCAACACTTCTACAACTACCTCTATCTTCCCCCATCGCCTTTCTCCATATTGGTGACATGAATCTATCGTGTGTGGAAGTTAAATGAAGGTAATTTAAGAAGTAAAACCCTAAATATAAAGTATAAAAGTGAATTACCCGGCTGTAAACAACCTTCCCCCCCTTCACTCCCCCTCCCCCATCTAACCCTTCTTCCCCCCTCCCCCCCTTCTCCCTACCTAGAAACATGTCTCCTAGAACAAGCCTACCCCCTCCGGGAAATTCATGCTCAAAATGTACCAGGCCTTGCATAATTGAGTGTTTAAAGTGTGAACACTGTAATTGTTTTATCCATGTTGCTTGTTCTGAACTTCCATCATACCACCTAGTAAATTACTAGAATCCACTACAATTGTGAGAGTTGTGTACAATTAAAGTTTAAGGATAAATATGATGAACAGTATGCATGGGTATAATCATTCATCGAACGTGATGTTGCCAGTACAGTGACTGACCTCACACAAGATGAGGATAAAACGTTACACGATTCTGAATCTAAAAAAAAAGAGATGCAAACCAGTGTTAAAGAAACAAATACCTCCATACCACAATTGAAAAAAAATGGATAAGATCTGTTTCTATTACAGACAAAATAGTTGTAAATTCGGCCGAGCAGGTCGTGATTGCAAATATAATCACCCTAAGATTTGTCCAGCCTACCAAGCTCATGGCCCCAACCCTGCACATGGATGTATAAAGAGCCGTCAGTGTGAGAACTTTCACCCTATGATCTGTAAAGGATCCGAGTGTTTTAACCAAAGATGTAGGAAACTTCACCTTAAAGGCACTCGTCGTCGACCTCTGAACTTCAGACTACCACTAACGACTGCTTACCAGGTACCACCTATTAATGTTTACAATCCAGGACCCACAACTTTACCACCACCTGGTCCAGTGGTTGAGCCAAGACCATCTGCTGGACCAGGACCCACAGTTTATGCTGGGCCAGGACCAACTCCCATCCCACCTACTTCTACAGTAACTACACCTACTGCTACTCCACCAGTTATTCCTGAGCCTATACATCCATTTATTGCAGCTCCCTCTGTACAGAACCAATCAAGACCAAGTGATGGAATAGAACATTTTCTGATAAAACAAGTGCAAATGCTTCAAATGCAAATTAATCATATCCTCAAGATAAAAGCATCGCAACAAGACCAAAGCATCAATTGGCATCCATCCTGTGTGCCAATAGGCCATCCTCAAAGAGTCCTCTCACCAGATCATATGTTTCAATTTTAAACAAAATAATTTCATGCAACATTGAGGGCTAATCTCACGCAAGTTCAAAGCAAAGCTTGAAATAATTTCTGAATTAGCATCTGAAGAGGAAGCCCTTATTGTTCGACTTACCGAATCCCATCTCTCTGAAAATATTAAGGACGCTGAGGTTAAGATAAACAACTATACATCGTTCAGAACTGATAGAGCAAATAGAAGAAAGAAAGGAGGAATTATCACCTATCTGAAAGACACAATCACCCCAAATACCAAAGTGATACTTTCATGCGCAAACTCAGTTTCCGAGCTACAAACGCTCAACATTGAACACATAAATCTGGTGTTTATTGTCATCTATCGCCCTCCTGACTGTACCCAGAACAATTTTATCCCAATCCTGACACTGATTAAAGACAAAATAAATGAGATGTCAGCTCCATTAAGGGGAGGTTACACATGCACGAGTTGCCTGAATCGGTGACAAAAGTTGCTCCTAGGAGCAACTTTTGCGCCCCAGGCAACTTTTTCGGGACCCATTTGTCACCCGAATAGGGCAACTTTTGCGTCCCGAACGTATGGGACGCATCGTCTGTTGCGGCAACTATAAATATGGGTTGCATGCAATAGTAGTAATGTGATAACTATATATATGATGTGCAAGCATTAAAAGACTCCATGCTCAATCCTTAAATATATATTTCATTACAGTATACTATTCAATATATATTGCATTACAGTATACTATTCAATATATATTTCATTACAGTATACTATTCAATATATATTGCATTACAGTATACTATTCAATATATATTGCATTACAGTATACTATTCAATATATATTGCATTACAGTATACTATTCAATATATATTTCATTACAGTATACTATTCAATATATTGGGATGAGATAGAACGGTTTAATCAAGAAGTAGGCTACAGTACGAATGCACAACTTCAAGTTTCTACAAATACAATATCTTTGGGCAAGAATGGGAAGAATCTTTCCTAAAGTGATTAAATGTATCATATATCGGCTATTATAATTAAATTACAACGGTAAAAGATATTTCTTGTATAACTAAATATGAGTAGTAGCTTCGTTACTTCAATGGTTAGCCTAATACTTCCTTCAATATTACAAATTATGAATTCTGTATGCTTTTTAATTTTTTATAAAATACCGTAGCCTATATAAGCATTATAGGTTCGTTAATGTGACGTGGTATGTAGTACTCTTTAAATAACTTAGTAGCCTAAATATACAGTGTACGGTATAGTATTTGGCGTGAATTAGTAGGCTATGTCGTGGAAATACATTTCTTCTGTATGCTTATTAACATATATTACATATATAATTATATTAAACTATATAAGTTTTAATATTTATAAAAATAATGTGATGGGTGATATCCGAGTTTTAAGAGCTATAAATACCACATGGAACCCATAAATTCGTACATATAATACAGTAAACACAAGCAAGGGAAGAAATACTGTCACTGCCTATTTTGAATGTGTAGTAAGTTAATCATGGCCTGTGATTGGCTAAGCGGCATGGGCCCAACTCAGTCAGCTTACTCTCTCGCTTACTTCCTGCATTTACCATTTCTTTATCTTGCTTGTGTTTACTTTATGATATATACGTTATTATTGTGTTTCCTGTGATATTTAATAGCTCTTTTGATTCGAATAGCATTGTAATTTATTAAGTAATCATTAAAATTACTGAAACATATCTAGTTTAATGGGTAAATAAGTAACAATATAGATACTAAATAAATGATCAGGGTACTAATAAGATAGCCAATCATGAGCGCGCTGCTGCTTCAACTAACTTCCACTTTTACCACCAGACGTGGATTTATGCCGCTTGTTTTAGGTAATAGCAAGCAATATAGTCACACTTACCTTGGTTTATATACTATATAATAGCTCAGCAGTATCATAGGGGTTGTTATGTATTTATAGCATGATGGAAAGCTAAAACGGCCGAATTAAGACCAATTAATTTCGAAGTGGGAACGAAAGAGTGTATGTGAGATAGTGCCATTAAAAGCTGTGCTCCGAGCAACTGTGTTCCTACATGTGTAACCACCCTTATATTAGGTGTCGTAGGAATCGCCGGTAGTGGTGACAAAAGTTGCCCAAGTGGCAACAATTCGGGCATGTGTAACCGCCCCTTTACCAAATATCATCCTATCGGGTGATTTCAGCTTACCAATAATTGACTGGGAAACTGAAGTGGTACAATGAGGATCTACAGATGCACATTTACAAGCAGCTGCCCTACTTGACCTAGCAGAGAACTACTGCATTAACCAGTATATCCGAGTCCCTAAACGTGGCAAAAATACCCTAGACCTATTCTTTACTAATAACGAAGAGCTTGTCCATGAGTACACTGTAGACCCAACTACTAGATCAGACCACAACATAATTGTAATGACTACCAACATAAAATCTTTAGAACACAAAAAAGCAATGATACCACCCCAAATAAACCCAAGTTTAAATGAACTCAATGTTTTCAGTAAAAATACATGCTGGGAGAATATTGATAGAAAATCGGGGGAAATATGTTGGGAGAAAAAGACAGATACAAACCCCAATATCCAATATGACTTACTGCTGAAACATTGCTTAGCGATTTGTGAAAAATACACCCCTATTAAAAAGCAACCCTCAACCACTCAGAAAATTCCCTGTGATCGAAGGATAATAATGAAAAAACTAAGAAGACTACAAGTAAAAATTGCCCATTCTACCAACGACCACAACCGTACTTTAATGCAGCAGAAAATCTTGACGCTAGAAGAGGAGTTGAAAACCTCTATTGGAAAAGAAATGAAGCTGAGAGAAGAACAGGCAGTATCTGCAATCAAAGCAAACCCTAAATAATTCTCCAAATATGCAAGTAACCGATCAACAATCAAGGCCGCTGTTGGCCCTCTAACAAGTTAGCACGGTAAAATAATTGAAGACCCAACAGAAGTTTTAGAAGTTCTTTGTAAACAGTATGAGAGTGTATTCAGTACTTCTTTTAAAGATAAGATCATAACAGAACCCAACAGCTTTTTCTCCAACAAGATCATGGACCCATCAATAGAAGATATAGCTTTTACTGAGAATGATATACTAGAAGCAGTTAAAGAAATGTCAACCAATGCTGCAGCTGGCCCTGATGGTTTCCCGGCCATATTACTGAAGAAATGTGCAGAAAAGTTGGGTGTACCTCTAAAAATCCTATATAGACTTTCACTGGATTCCGGGATTGTGCCTGGATTACTGAAGAGAGCTAAGGTAACTCCCGTATTCAAAGGCGGGTCAAGAGGCAAAGCAGAAAACTACCGACCTATTGACCCACATCTCATATAATTAAAACTTTTGATAAAATTATTGTCAAAAATATTACAAACTACCTTGAACAAAACAATAAAATTAATGATAGCCAACACGGATTTCGACAAGGTAGAACATAGAGATGAGCTGCTTTTTTTTTTTTTTTTTTTTTTTTTCTATGCCTGAGGAGTATGTGTAGAGTTACTCGTTGAGACAGATTGAGGAATGAAGAGATACGTAGGAGAGTGGGGAAGCAGGAACATTTGTCAGCCAGAATGGACAGAAGGGTGCTGAGCTGGTATGGTCATGTTGAACGAATGGGAGATGAAAGGCTTACAAAGAGAATATGTGAGTCAGATACAAGGGGAGATAGAAGGGCAGGAAGACCCCTATTGAGATGGAGAGACTGTGTAAGACAACCTTTGGATGATAGAGGAATGACTATAGATCAGGCAAAGGAAGTGGTAATAAACAGGAATGAATGGAAAATGCTTGTAAATAGTTGAGTGAACACTTGGTCATTTGGGGGAAGGGGTCGGGCGCAAGTTGGACTAGATAATAGTCCATCAAGCGCCTGGCCCGGGGAGACGATTTATATGAAGGGTGCGCCTGGAAGTGTGGTAGGCGGGCTTGTGGCTTCGGCTCCGCTGCATGTCTGCCTGCCGAGATCGGAACCTCTCCGGGTGGTCGGGGGCCGGGGGAGTGCTGGAGCGACCTTGGTGACCCTGGTCTCTGGGTTTTCTCCTGGGTGACCTGGATGTGTGTAAATTTGTGTTTTATCTGTGTTTGTTCGTTGTTTTATGTTGTGTTTTGTGTTTTCCCTGTTCTTGCTCTGTCTTGAGTTGGCCACCCCCACGAAAAAAACAAAAATAAATAATACAATAGAATAAAAAACAAAAACAAAAAACACATAGGAAAAGCAGGGATTGGGCCTGAGCATATACTGTAGATGGATCGATCATGCTTGTCCCAGCTCCTTGCCCATCATGATATTTTTTTTTTTGGTACACTAGAGAATGGCAGCAACATCGATGTAATCTACTTGGATGTAAGGTCTTCGACAAGGTGGACCACGGAATCCTATTACATAAAGTCCGCAATCTAGGAATAGGTCGCCTTGGAGTATGTATCCATAACTTCCTGAAGGAGAGAAAGCAATGTGTTGCTGTGGGTGGTGTCATTTCCCATGACTCCAATGTCTACAGTGGTGTCCCTTAAGGTTCTGTACTGGCATCACTGCTGTTCCTCATACACATATCCGACATTGACCAAGGTACACTCTACTCAAAAGTCTCATCTTTTGCCGATGATACCAGAGTAATGAAAGAAATTAAATCAATGGAAGATATGGACAAATTAAAATCTGACCTTGCCAGGCTATATACATGGGCCGAAACAAATAATATGTCTTTTAATAATAACAAATTTGAACTGGTTAGATATGGTTCAAACAAAATAGAAGAATTTCACTATTCGGCACATGATGGCTCAAGAATAAAGTGCAACAACAATGTGTTTAACCTAGGGGTAACAATTAGTGATGATGCCACCTTCACTACCCATATCCTAACAGTAATACAAAATACACAAGCCCAGATTGGCTGGATATTGCGTACTTTCAGAACTCGTAAAAGAGAACCTAT
This sequence comes from Paralithodes platypus, assembly GCA_032716605.1. Lineage (NCBI taxonomy): Eukaryota > Metazoa > Arthropoda > Malacostraca > Decapoda > Lithodidae > Paralithodes > Paralithodes platypus. Next base: position 20,340,755 of record CM064482.1, read on the forward strand.
ATTAACCCTGTATAAGATCTTGGTAATACCACTCTTGGAATACTGTTGCCAGTTATGGAATCCCTGGAAGTCACGAGAGAAACAAGCATTGGAAGGCATCCAGCGCTCCTTCACTAGTAAAATAGTGTCTGTGAAGGAGGAAGACTACCGGCAAAGACTTAAGTCTCTAAACCTGTACTCTCTGGAACAACGCCGAGGAAGATACTTGATAATTTATACCTGGAAAATTCTTAATAACTTAGCCCCAAACCTGCTGGGAGAGGAAGAAAAGGAGTTGATAGAGATCAAAGAAAACCAAAAGAATGGGCTGTATGTGTATTATCAGGTCAATTTACTCAAGAGCCCTAACAAGAGTTAAGACACTGAAAGAAAATGCCTTCGCTACATAGGGTCCGAAGCTCTACAATTCATTGCAAAAAAAAAGTAAGACACCAAAACTACCCAACCGTTGACAAATTCAAGGAGGACTTGGATGATTTCCTGTCATCACTTCCAGACCAACCCATCCTACCCCACTACTACCTCCGTGCTGCCAGCAACAGCATTATTGACCAGCTGGCACAGAGGAGGGTAAATGGAATGTACAGTGGTGGTGCCGCAACGGCGTGGACCACAGGGCGTTAACTGACATCCCTCAACTACAACCACAGGAACCACACAGGTGTGAGAGTGACTGTGGTGTGTGTGTGGTATGTGTGTGTGAGAGAGTGACTTTGGTGTGTGTATGTCGATTAGTGACTTAGGTGTGGATGTGTGTGGGAGGGTGATTATGGTGTGTATATGTGTGTGTGTAGGAGTGTGACTTTGGTATGTGTGTGTGTGAGAGTGACTTTGGTGTGTGTATGTGGATGAGTTACCTTGGTGTGGATGTGTGTGGGATGGTGATTATGGTGTGTGTGTGAGAGTGTGCCATTGGTTTGTGGCGGGAGGGGTGTGGATATGCGTGGGAGTGTGGCTTTGGTGTTTGTGGGAGGCTGAATTTGTTGTGTAGAGGTGGTCTATGGATATGTGTATGTGAGAGAGTGACTTTGGTGCTTGTGAGTGGTATGTGGGAGGGTGAAAATGGTGTATGTGTGTGGGAGGGTGATATTGATTGTGTGTGTGTGGTGTGTGTGTATTGAGAGGTTGCTAGGGTATGTATGTGGGCGGGTTGTCTGTGGTGCGTGGGTGGTGAGTGGATGTGTGTTGGTGTTTATTGGTAAGGTGTTCAGGTGTGAATATGTAAGTATGTGTGTGTGTGTGGAATGTGGGTGGAGGTTGTGTGGTGTGTATGTGTAGTGCATGTGCGTGTGTGTTACTGATATATACAAGAGTAAGTAAATTGTTTGTGAGGGACTAACAGTTTTGTTAATTAGGGTTCAAGTCAAACACTGGTACAGGCTCTTATGGGTCAGATTTTCACCTAAGTTTATTTTTATTTTTTTCAGACCGCCTTCTTCCTCATACTTAGCCTCATTGGTTTTGATATTTTTAGACATCCCCCCCCCCCCATTAATTTGGCGATTTTAAGTCCTTTCGTCCCATTTGTCAATTATACAACCTTTCGCTCCATTTAGGTGTCGATTTGTTCCTGGCGAGCATAAGCGAGGCTGTAATTTAAGAAGAACCATTCTTCTACCGAAAAATGTACACATTTATCTCGAAGGGGGGTCTTTGGGGTATTGTTTTAAGCTTGATCAAGGTCTAGATAGCAAACTAAAAATCTTCCCTTAAATGCTTCACTGGTTTACTGGATTAAATAAATATAAGATCGTTCAAGTTAGGTCTCTTGCCCCAGCACAGGTCGTAGGATGTGGCGCCCATAACACTTCTTAACCCTTTCAGTACCGATGACATCCTTTTCATTATATTCCGGCAACTATTAAACGGTTATATTCAGCTTAAGAAAGATGTCTACCCTCAATTAATCGATCAATAAATTTAGCTACCAATTATGCTTCCTAAGCTTCATGAAATAGTCTAAATGTATCTGAAATAAATACAAAAAGACGTCGCCGGTACTGTAAGGGTTAAGGGGACAGTGGTTATTTTGTTTAGTCTAATTATTTATGTATATATACTCATTTATTGTTTTAGTTTCCTCCCTAGACCTCCATCAAAGTGTAAAAAACATCCCTTAGAACACCCTTCAATATAAATATGTACATTTCTCGGTAGACAAATTTCCTGGCCGAAGGCCGGTTTCTCTTAAAATTACAGGCTCGCTGTCGCTCGAGAGGAAAATAAATCTACACCAAAATGGCACGAAAGGTCTAAATATTGACAAAGAAATGGGGTGTAAAGTCATAAAATCGCCAAACTAATGAGTCGAAAGTCTTAAAGTCTAAAAAACAATGGGATTAAACACGAGGGAGAAGGGGGCCAGAAAAAGCCGCCCATCTCCCCTCAAGCCTCTCGGTTGTGGAGACAGAAGACCATTCTGAAACAGGTGAGGAAGGTGGTGAAGGCTGGCTTAGAGAGTTAGCTACGAGCTGCCGTATAATTTCGTAGATTAAGGGAGAAAGGTATACTTTTCGGTCGGTTATTTCATATATATATATATATATATATATATATAATTTTTTTTAGTTTCCTTCCTAGACCTCCATCAAACTTTAAAAAAAAAAAAAAAAAAAAAAAAAAAAAAAAAAAAAATCCATTAGATCCACCTATTGGAAAAATGTGTAAATTTTTCGCTAGAAAAATGTCCCGGCCGAAGGCCGGCTCTTCCATAATGACAGGCTCATTATCGTTCACCACCAGGAACAAAAATTGACACCTAAGTAGAACGAAATATCATAATATTGACAAATAAATGTGGAGAAAGGTCTTAAAATCGACAAACTATTGGACCAAACATCTTGATATCTAAAAAATAATGGATTTAAACATGAGGGAGAAGGGGGTCTAGAAAAACGACCCATCTCCCCTTAAAGGCATATTATTTGTTATGTAGGTTAGTCCATGTCGTGTGTACATATGTGTATGTGTATCCCGCTTGAGTGTGTAACTTGTGAGCTTGTGTTCGGGTTTCTGTGCGTCTGTGAGTGCTTGCATGTTGCCTTGGTGCAGCTTCTGGTGCATGCAAGGACGTATATTGCTCTCTCTCTCTCTCTCTCTCTTGTTTGCATTGAATATTACCATGGTATTGGAATTCAATGGGCAACCTCACACAGAACATGTCGGCACATTATTGTTATTCGTTTGGTTACTGGGCCTTAGCGGACACTCTAAATATCTTGCTGGGGCCTAATAATAGATACAAACAAGTTTAAAGACCACTTCATCCACAAAGACCGTGGTTTTAGTCTCTTTCCTGTAGTACAGTACAATAAAGACTTGCCACCACACAGTCCCATTACGTCATCACAGTGGCCGATGGTGGTATAGTGCTTACAGTGTCTTGGCAAGACTTAACAAAGTCCCCCTGAAGCACTTGCACCTGGCGAAATCACACCACACCAGTGCTACAATAAGGCAGTAATAAAAAATCACCGTAACTATTTTCTAGACCTCAATTGGCGGCGTTTCTTCCGTGGATTGGCCTCTCTACTGCCAACCTAGAGGTTGGCAGGCTGGGGGCCAAAGCATCAAATATTTCCTTTGCCCCTCAACTTTCCCTTCATAATTGTTGAGGGGCACAGGGCCTTGGGTGGGGCTTCGGTGTCCCAGGCGTTTCCGCACCCTACTTATCTCCTCGCCCGGGAGCAGCTTCGGTCACCTGGGCTTTTTTAGTGGTAAAGCAAGGAGGGTTCTCTGGGGGTACTCGGTTATGGCCTTGGCCTTGCTCGGGACCTTGGGGCTGTTCGGTAAGACAGCCTGTGGAACAACAACAACCGTAACTGCTACAGACGCTGACTGCACCACCGAAGTGGCGGGCGGTGGGGTTGCTGCTTCGATACGCCAAAGAGAGAAAGGCCGACTTGTGCCAGTGGGCTATGAGAGTAAGACACTAGGGAACCATGGGGCACACCATAATGGCCCCACTGCCTTCACCACTCTCAGAAAAAGAAGAGAAATAAGAATGATGAAAAGTGTAAAATCAGAACTGGCTATGGGAAGTAGAGGACATCAACCCCCACTCTGATAGATCCAGCCCACCACCAATAATGCCAAATGTAATCCTTATTATAAAGAAAGTCTTAACCCCGACCCTTTTGTCAAAACCTCAAATTGTTAGCGTCGACACATCCTTTGTGCTAATAAAGAATAATAAAGGTACAAATATAATATTTGTCATTACTATACAGACCTCCAGCTCAATCAGTACAATTTGACCGAGAAATTTATGAGCAAATTGCAGATGTAAGTAACTCGCAAGATACCATAATTTTTGGCTACTTCAATTTACCCGTAAGAAAGTGGGGAGATAGTATTACTTCACACTCTGGACAAGACATGTATGCAACCTTGCAAGATAGTTCGCTATATCAATTTGTTAGATCTCCAACCCGTGGAAATAACCTTGTACTTTCAACAAAAGAAGAATTGATAGAGAATTTGAATGTCGGTGATGAACTCAGTAACAGCGACCATCGTACGATAACTTTCAGTTTAAAGTTGACTAGTAACGAACCTAATAGCAGCATCGAGAAAGTCCCTAATTTCAAGAAAGCAAACTTTCGTAAACTTAGAGCAATGTTTAAAGAAACTGACTGGAGCTTTCTAATTAACAATAAGGACATACATACATCTTGGGAATTATTCGCAAACACTTACCTAAAAGCAATGAAAGACTGCATACCATCAAGAATATCGCGTACAGGCCATAATGATAATTCCAAATGGTGGAATAAAGAGAATTCAGACTGTTTGCTTGCGAAAAAGTTTACTAATGATAGATTAAAATCCTCACAAAAAGACGAAGACCGGGTGAAATTTGTAGAACTATGACGCAAAGCCGAAAAGTTAATTAAGCAAAGTAAAAAGACCCTGGAGTTAGATGTTGCAAATCAAAGTAAAACAAACCCAAAGAATTCTATAGTTATATCAGAAAGAAGAAAGTAGTTACTTCAACTGTTGGACCGTTCGTCGATGACAATGGAGAATACACCAAAGACGAAGTACAAATGAGTAAATAAATCAAATAATAATAATAATAAATAAAAAATAATAATAATGACAGAGGCCCCTCGAAGTCAAAGGGCCTACGAACCAAATCACAGAATTTGAGTTTTCGCTGGTTCCCAATAGGTGGCAGCACGCTCTATCATGCTGTGAAGACCGAATTGGGAATTTCGCCCTTATTTGCACGTTGCATAGGGTTGAGCGTCTGGTGTTTTGACTCGATAAATGTACGGATGAAGTAGGGCAAAGCGGAGGTATATGGGCCTAGCCGCCGCGCGCGGCTGACCAATGGGAGGGGGGCTATGTTCCTGCGTGTTTGCGTCGCGGCTCCCGGCCAATCAGAGCCGCCGTCTCGCACCTCCCCACATCAGTCATATGGCGGGAGTTTTTAACTGGTCACGCTCGCTCGCTCTACCTGTTTTTACCCATATTTCACGATGTTTGAGGCTGAATAATGAGTGATACTAGTGATTCAGATGTGGGGGAAGGTTCACCGTTGATGCTTAATAGAAAACGGCACCCTGAAACCTGGAAAAGTGTAGTTAAGAAGAGTAAATGAGATCGTGGTGGCGAGTATGTTTCTCGTAAGGGCACTGTTGTAGGGGCTCGTGTTTTGGGGCCCCCGTGTAGTTGTGCTATGAAGTGCTATGATAAGGTGGGGAGGGATCATGTGCAAACAGTTTTCGATGCTTACTGGGGACTGGGCAGCCACGATGCCCAATCTAATTATATTCTGTGCCGAGTTAGTGATTGTGAGAGTAAGAGAGTCCGGGTGAAAGGGAGGGAGAGCCGTCGCAGTGTTACTCGTTCATACAGTGTCATGAGCAATAATATTAAACAAGATGTGTGTATGGTCGCCTTTGAGAACATGCATGGCATTACACATAAAAGAGTGCGTAATGTGATGACCAAGGCTGCTTCCTCTCCTAGTGGGACACTGACACCAGACCAGCGGGGCCGCAAAGAACCACCAAACAAAACCAGTGACATTCTCCTTACTGTGGTGCGAGATTTTTGTAACGAGCTGCCCACACTTCAGTCGCACTACTCTAGAATGAAGAACCCCGAACAACTCTACCTGCTCCCTGGATCAACCTGGCACGGACTTTACAAGGCTTTTCAAGATTATTTAGTGACGAAGGACCACCCCAAGGATGCAATGATTGAGTCCAGGTTTAAGGCAAAGGTCCAGGAATACAAAATAATTATCCAAGCCCCTCGTAGCTACACATGTTCAACTTGTGACACCCTTAAAATTAAAATACAAGCCCTCGACCCAGAGAAAGACCAAGATGCCATCGCAACTCTTACTGTACAGCGCCATACACACCAAGCCAACGCAGCTGCTGGGAGGAATTTTATCAATGTCTACATAAAGGATAAGAGTCAGGGGATTATAGCGATTGCAGTCGACCTACAACAGACACTACCTATCCCAAAGTTGACTGTCAGTGCCCAGTATTACCGCTGTAAACTCTGGACATACAATCTTGGAATACACAACCTGAAAACCAAACATCCATATTTTTATGTTTGGAACGAGAGTGAAGCCAAACGCGGGTCAGTTGAGGTTGCTAGCTGTCTCAACCACTTCCTCAAGAATCACATACCTGCCCAGGGATTGTACAAGCTAATCGTCTTTTCCCTTAACTGTGCTGGCCAGAATAAAAACATTAATCTTGTACTATTCTATCTTCGCCTCATTCACTCCAAGCGTTTCTCGGGGATACACCACTACTACCTAGAGAGTGGCCACTCCTTCTTGCCCTGCGACCATGACTTTGGTGTGCTGGAAAAGCACCAGCGGCCCCATGAGGTGTACACCACGGAGGACTACTGCAAGTACATGAGGTCCTGTCGCAAGGCCGATCCTGCTACCTTTGTCCGTATGTCTGCTGATTACTTTATGGACTACGAGGTCCTTCAGCAGCACGTCTCGAAGGCCGGGCAGACGGCATTGGGGTTCAAGGTGGTCAAGCGACTGATTGCCTCCAACGAACACCCCCACTGCATCAAGGTGTCAGGTGGGTATGCTGATGGCTTCTATGAGGCCCGGGAATGGAAGCTTCAGAAAGGCCGCTCCAACAAGTATAACCCGGACACCTTTGACCTTAGTAAGGTCGCCCTGCCCAAGAGGTACCCCAATGGAGTGGTGCTGAACAAAAAAAAGCTGAATCACATTAAGTACCTCTCCACGTTTGTACCTCAGGCCTATCAGGACTTCTACACCAAACTCTTCGCTGCCCAGGATGCATTGGGTGGTGGTGGTCACGACAGTGGGGATGAGGAATCCGATGTCGACGACCCCGCCGATGACATCCCTCTCCCACCTCTCACATTGACAAGCGGATTGGGCAGCAGTTTAGAGGTAAATAATATTCAACTTTATAATGATTTTATTACCATTGTTCACACATCAAACACGAAGGAACTACTGTAAGTCTTTTCTTATAATTTATGAAATTAAATTATTATAAAATTTAATTATGGGAATTATGCTTTCTAATTTGGACTAATTCTTAGTTACATCATGGTTATTCAAAAATATGAGTATGAAATAAATCGGCCCATAATTACGGATACACAAAAAAACACCCATTACGTGTTTGTTTGTGTTTTTTAGGAATTACAGATTTTCACACAAACACTGATACGATTTCATCCATTTATTTACACTCTATCTTTTGATTATGCTATAATATAATTTGTGTGCATTTTTTATGTTTTAATAAAACACCACCAAACAGGTAGATGGAAAAACACGCATAAAACACGCAATTTTAAGAATTTTGCTTAAATGTTTCGGCTGTCTGCTAGTTATTGCAAAATGTTGTAATGTTCCAAGTATGAATGTAATCGAATAACATTTACGGGTACTTACAAAAATACCACTATGTGTTTGTTGGTGTTTTACCTAATAATTACGGATTTCCACAAAAACACTGCTATGATTGTTCTTAACAATGTGTACACTCATTGTTTTGATCATACTACAATAATAATTTGTATGCATTTTGTATGTTTTGATAAAACACCATAAAACATGTCGAACGAAAAACACGCATAACACACGCAATTTTTGGAATATTGCTTTCAAATTTGAACTGCTTCTTAGTGTTATCAAGTACTCTGAAATTATCATGTTTGAATTTAAATTGAACAATAAACGCACATACACAAAAACACACCCCTTGGTGTTTTATGGTGTTATAATATTATTTTCAGATTTTCATAAAAAAAAAACATCACTTTTATTTGTCAGGTCGAGAGCTTTCCACTGATGTATAATATTGTCATAGGAGTATAATTTTGGAGTGCAGTACCTTTCTTAGACTTTAACCCCTTATTACTCGAAACTGTGATTTGGTTCGTAGGCCCCTTGACTTCGAAAGGCCTCTGAAGAAGAAAGTAGTTACTTCAACTGTTGGACCGTTAGTCGATGACAATGGAGAATACACCAAAGACGAAGTACAAATGAGTAATGTCCTCAATACCTTCTTTGCATCAGGGTTTAATACAGAAGACCTCACTGATATCCCTACAGAATCGCTGGTTCAGATAGATAATTCTTATGTTCTAAGCAATATCACCATTACAGAGAGAGAAGTATTGAAATGTTTAGATAAACTCAAGGTAAATAAATCACCCGGACCTGATTCAATCTTACCTAGAGTTCTCAAGGAAGCTAAGGATGAGCTCTCCGAACCACTGACATTGCTATTCAATAAATCCTTGCAGTCTGGAACTATGTCTGATCAGTGGAAGCTAGCCAACGTAACACCGATATTAAAAGAAGGTAGCAAATCCCTACCCCGTAACTATCGTGCAATTAGCTTAACCTCAGTTGTATGTAAAATGCTAGAAACACTCATAAGAGAGAGACTCGTAAATCACTTAGAGGAAAATAACATACTAATGCCCCTTTCCCACTGGTGAGACAAGTCACATTTTCGTCGCCGAAACCAATAAATTGGCACATTCGTGACATGTCTCAACACCTCTCATGAAAAATCGTTTGACTCTCAAGGCTTCTCAGGCCTCGCAAGGGCCCTCGCGGGTCATCGCATAATGTTCGCACAGTTCAAAATTTTGGACAAGGACTCACGATGATTGGTTACCCTCGCAAGCATCGTCGAGCATCGCCGAAGGGTTTATGCGATCATCTGCGACATCGGCGAGACATCGCGGAGTTTGTCGCACAAAGAAAATCGTTGAAATGTTCCAAAACGTCGCACGACGGATCGCCGATGCTCTCGGATGTTCCGAGAACATCGACGATCATAGGCGATTTCCTCGTCGATTAGTGCGCATGAATACTTGCCGAGAGTATACCCGCCAGGGGTATGCTCCGCACGAGGCATGCGAAGGGCCTTGCGACGTCACGAAATGCTCAAGACACACCTGCCGAGGCCAAAGAGCAACTTCGGAGAGGTGGGTAAAAAAAATTATTAGGCCTATAGTGAGATATATTTCACCTACGGTGAAATTTCACATATTGTTATATTTGTTGTTGTTGTTGATGAAATCTTATAGAATAACCTTTCCTCTTGCCGTTCATGAAAACAAAAAAATATAAAAAGCACTTATCATTGGTGAAAACAGACAGAGTTAATATTTTGCTGCGGAATGGATTCTATAAGAGCGAAAAACTATCATTATAGATTTATTTCTATAAAATCCAATAATGATAGTATAATCTAAACACCGCCATCATGTTCAGCGGACATAATTATATATATATATTTGTTTTGAGAGTAAGCTAAATTTGTACATTTTTCGATAGAAAAATTTCTCCGGCGAAGCCGGATTTCTCCATACAATGCTGGCTCCCTATCGCTCGCCAGGAAGAAATCGACACCTGGATGGGGATTAACGTCATAAAACAGTAGGCTGAACGAGGCCGAACGGATACAAGGCAAAGAGAGAGGGAGAGAAATAGAAAACAAATAAAAAAACGAGGAGAGGGAGAGAAAGAGAAAACAACAAACAGCAGGTGGGCTCAATATTTGCGTTACGGCTTAACAACTGAGCCCACCTCGCTTTTTTTAGTTTACTCTTTTCCTCTCTCTCTCTCTCCTCGTTTTTTTTTTTTTTTTCTATTTCTCTCCCTCTCTCTTTGCCTTGTATCCGTTCGGCCCCGTTCGGCCTACTGTTTTAAGACATTTACCCCCATCCAGGTTTCAACATTTTCCTGGTGAGCGGTAGCGAGCCAACATATATATTTTTTGTTTTGAGAGCAAGCTAAATTTGTACATTATTTGATAGAAAAATGTCTCCGGCGAAGCATTGCCAACCTCCGAATTAAGGGGAGATGGGTCATTTTTCTGGTCCCCTTTCTTCCTCATGGTTAACCCCATTAGTTTTCATATTTTATGACGTTCGGCCCATTTGTTTGGCGTGATATGCTAATTCCACTCTGCAATTAGCACATTCACGTTACATTCGCTCAGCTGCGGACACCTCGACGACCTCACCGACGTATGTGCGATGCCAACGCCGATGTTCGATGATGAATCGCAACAATTTGTGCCTTAAAAAAATACTCTTATAACCTCGCCGAAGTAAACGCCGAACCATCGCTTGGATCGCCGAAGACGTCGCAGAACATACGGCGAGTATTCTTTCATCCTCGCATGATCTCGCAAGAGATTTTTGAAAATGTGACATGCCTCGCAGAGGTACATCGGCGAAACATCGCTCACTTCCCCGATAACATCGCCGATGTCGGCGATTGCGTCGGCGACATCGGCAACATCTTCGCCCAGTATAATTTGTCATCTGTTTGTAACGGTCGAAATCGTGAAGGTCGAACGTATTCTTGCGAATTTGACAAAACGAAGGCATCGGCGACCAAAATCGTGACTTGTCTCACTAGTGGGAAAGGGGCATTAACGATATTCAACACGGCTTTCGAAACAAACATTCCTGCTTATCAAACCTCTTAGACTTCTTCCACGATATCCTCAACCTATATGATGAGAGAGTAAAGCTGTAGATATTATATACCTTGATTTTCAAAAAGCCTTTGACAAAGTTCCCCACACACGTTTATTGCTAAAATTAAAAGCGCATGGAATACAAGACGGTGTTTTGAAATGGATAGAAAATTGGGTCGCGACAGAAAGCAAAGAGTAGTCATAAACGGTAAGGTATCTAAATGGACCAATGTAAGTAGCGGGATACCCCAGGGATCGGTACTAGGACCAATTCTCTTTCTAACTTATATCAACGACATAGATGAGGGTCTCACTTGTACAATCTCAAAGTTTGCCGATGAAAACAAAATTGCAGATAGCGTACTCTCAAAAGAACGAGTTGACAATATGCAACACCATCTTGATAAGTTGTCATGTTAGGCCCAAATTTGGCAAATGAGTTTCAATGCTGATACATGTAAAGTACTACCTAAAGAACAAACCATACAAGGAGCGTCTTAGAGAATTATATCTATTTCCTTTAACCCAGTGCAGATTAAGAGGTGAATTAATTTGTGTTCAAAACATCAAAGGCATCGACAATATGAACTGCAGTAAGTTCTTCACTATTGACCAGTCTGAATTACACGTGGGGAAACGGTTGCAAAATTATTGGTAAATCTTTTAACTCACACGAATCTAAGAATTTCTTCTTCAATCGAGTTGTCAACTTGTGGAATGGGCTTCCCCGAGATGTTATAGACTGCAGCACCAATGAAACTTCGCCTAGACAAATATCTTTCATCAAACCCGCGACTGACTGTGTTTGTAAATGGATAACTTTATTTTATTCCCTCCTCAGATTCATCAAAGGATTATTGCGTTTATATATTGCTAAGACGTGACTCTCTTTTTCCCAGTTATACGAAAGATCCTTATAACTGTGTTAGGTTACTAACCCTTCTGTCCCCTACTAACTTCCTAGTCCTGCCACGGACATTAGTTCCAGGGCAGTGGTTTCCTTTCAAATTTTCCCTTACCCACTCTAAAACACTGTTTGGACACTTGATCCGCAGTGTTTTGGAGGACAAGCAGCCTAGAGGGGTCACTAGACCTGTTGTTGCTTGATTTCCTTTGTACCTGTTAATGTTTGATGACGTCATTGACCAACTATAATCTTTGCAAGAGGTGAACAGAAACCTGTGCCACATTATGAGCCACTTATCAGATGACTGGAACACAAGTATCGCATATGAGGGGTCGCCCATCGGTAAGACGTCCTAACACCTTATTGGCGGGCTAGGCGGTCTAGGGGACCGTAGTGCCCAGCTTTTTTTTTTTACCCTAAATAGGGTTGTTTACGTGATCATTTTCATGCCTAAATAAGACCCAGAGTGTAAAACAAGTATCTATCCCTGAAAGGGCATAAACAGAGCTTTCCAATGACACCCGAACTATCCTTGTACGACCACTGGTTCTCTTGCAACAATCGAGCAACACGAGTGCAAAAACCCTATAATTAGGTCATTTCCTTACATAATTCCCTGTGTAGAGAGTGAGAGAGGGTGGAGGAGGGTGGGATTCATGTCAGTAGGTCCGCTGCGGTGGTCTGGAGCAGTCATACGCTTGCTACGCTCCTCCCACCACTCATCTCTCTCTCTCAGCAACATTACGTGGTGAAAATGGCACACGACATAAGTTGTGAACCGCCACTTAGTCCATATTTATTTCACACGTCATAAGTTGCGCGCCGCCAAAGAAGGGTTAATGTTCACTGTACTTGTGTATTAGTACGTTTGTTTGTTTTTTACTAAATTTGTTTTAATAAACTTACTGCTATCGCTCGCCAGGAAAAAAATTGACACCTGGATTGGGATAAACGTCATAAAACAGTAGGCTGAATGGGGCCGAATTGATACAACCAAGAGAGAGAAGGAGTGAGAGAGAAAGCAAAAACGAGGTGAGCCTCTTTAAGATATCTACTCTTGAACTTCTAAGCATCCTTTGCAGTGCTGATGATGTATAAAGTAAGTTGAACAAAATGAAGTTACCTTTAGAAATAGGTGTGCCAATTCGTTTACTTTCTGTACACAACATTCATTCCCGCAGTATATGTTCGGAAGTAACTAACCTACATACTATAACATAACTTACCAACTCTATAACCCAAAAGTAAACCAATTTTCCCAGTCTTTCTTCCACTCAACAAATACATAAAACTCGCTTCCTCAATCTATCTTGAGCTTGGCTCTGTCATTCATTGTAGGTTTTTGTATATGTTTTTTGTATTATGTCGTTTTAGTATATATATATATATATATACATATATGTTTCTAGTCTCTCAGTGGGGATCAAACCATCGACCATCAGGATGATAGCCGACGCTTTAATGAATTACACCACGGCAGACCGTGGTGTAATTGATTAAAACGTCGGCTATCATCCTGATGGTCGATGGTTCGATCCCCACTGAGAGACTAGACACATTTAGTGGCTCACGTGTATTTGTGATATATTCTCAATATATACATATATATATATATACCATATATATATATATATATATATATATATATATATATATATATATATATACTGTTTAATTATTATAATAATTTTGTTTTTGGTGGGGCGAACAATAGTTTGCCTCCCCCCCCCATTTGAAACAAATTCAAACAAAACAACTTACTATACTAAATATTCCATCAGATGTGGTTAGTTAGATCATCTGATAACCGTTTAGATATGCTGTACAATTGGCCTTTGTGTGCAATCCGTGATTTGAGGAATGTGAGAACATTTGCATGATTGAATTGTATGTTCAGTAAACTGTATTATGTACGGTCAAAATTAAAATCAACGGTTCGACAAAAAATAACTTGTTTCCCAGTCTTTCTTCTACTCAACAAGTAAGCTCTGCAGCTCTCTCCCTCAATCTGTCTCATCATATGACTTAAACTACTTCAAACTCCGTGTGTCTAGATATTTTGACTCTAATGTACCTTGAAATCGGACCTTTTGTCACTCTTTTAACTTAGGGTGAAACACTTGTTACAGGGACAATCTAAAGTAAATTGTTAGAAACAGGTAAATGCAGGCAATACAAATTTTTTTGCATTTGCTTAACCCTTCCTGCCCGGTTGTCATTTTAAAATGACACCGCGGCAGATGGGCAGGAGCCCGGGTGTCATTTTAAAATCCGTAAGTTTGAAAGCCTATTAAGCGTGGTTTGAAAGCCGTGCGTCGAACCGTATGTAAACAAGGCGGTCGGAGCGACGCACACCTTCCAAAACAAGAAGGAGAAGTACAACTTTTGTTGTTTTTGTTTTGGAGAACAAGAACAAGTCTTTGTTATTGTCTGATATTGCTAACATCGCATCGAATCTCTCTCCACGGAAATCGTCATCACAACTGAACCAGTTGATCTAGAGAGCTCTACTCAACGCCAGTTTACAGATAAGAAAGAGTACTACGTTTTGAGATGTATGCAAATTCTCTAGCAGTTAAAATAATAAAGATAGGGCTAGCCTATTACAACTTTTTTCGGCCATATCCCCCAGGCTCTCAATGCTGTCATTTAGAAAGGCTGCCTGGGCAGGAAGGGTTAACTGATTTGACCCTATTTATTCATCTAGATACTGTACCTCTTAATCTGTATCTCCGTCACTCCATATATATATGTATGTATATATATATATATATATATATGATATGAGCGTGACGCCCTGCTACAGAAATGGGATGAAGAAGAAACCACCCCTAACCACATCAAAACAAAAATCAACCAAAAACTCCAACAACTCAACGAACAACACAGACGACAAACAGAGAACACTAACATCCAAAAACTCTCCCGTCTATATGGTGGAAACATAAAACTTCCCAAGCCAACAAAAGGATATATTAACCTCACCAACACCACCATAATGCCGGACCAAGAAGACCTACTGAACAAAGGCTTAAATTGCCACTACATTTCCAAGCCGGGACCCCACCGAAAACGCCTTGAAATTGAAGTCCTACTGGATGACATCCTACGATCCCAGAAAGACGGCAAGATCACCACCACCCCAGCCCTACAACCCACCCTACTAGCAGAAGCCGCCAAAACCAGGGGATCCCACCAAAGCAAGCTCCTCAACAAACACCACTTCAAAGCCGCTAAACAACTTAAAGAGAACCCCAACATCATCATCCGACGAGCTGATAAGGCCTCCTGCCTTGTGATACACGGAAAAGAAGAATACCTACGGAAAATGGACGACATCCTTAGTGATAAAAACAAATTCAAAAGGATCACTCGCAATCCTACTGACGAAATAAAAAGGAAAGCCAACACCACCATCACTGCTATCAACGCCAAAGCCGATGGCGTACACCTGAAGAAACTCATCGGCGAATTCACCCCAGGTTATGCTTACGGTACTATAAAAACCCACAAACCTGGGAACGCCCTCCGCCCCATCATATCACAGATCCCTACTGCTATCTACCAGACCACCAAGGCCCTGAACAAACTCCTCACCCCTTTTGTTCCTCGGCAATACAACCTCAACTCTGCTTATGACTTCCTAGCAATTCTACGAGATGCCCCCCCTGCTAACGACCACATCATCGCCTCCCTCGACGTAGAGAGTTTGTTTACCAACGTGCCCGTTGACAAGACAATAGATTTTATCCTACGTCGAGTTTACCACTGCCCTAATACGCCCCCCCTGGACATCCCGGAGAAGGCCCTGAAGACGCTCTTGGAACTATGTACCAAGGAGTCCCCTTTCCTCTGCCCCCGCGGGAATATGTACCAGCAAATCGACGGTGTAGCGATGTGAAGCCCCCTGGGGGTCCTGTTCGCCAATTTCTTCATGGGAACTATCGAAGAGGAACTCCTGGCTGCCCACCGGCCCACTGTCTACTGCAGGTACATCGATGATATCTTCGTGCGGGTGAAGGACCTGGACGAACTCAGGGACCTCCAGCAGCGCTTCATGGCCGCCTCCGGACTCAACTTCACATACGAAGAAACCACCGATGGTCATCTACCCTTCCTCGACCTCCTTGTCTCCCTCCACGACCACGGCTTCAAAACTACAGAGTACACCAAACCTACTAACAATGGCCAATGTCTTAATGGGGAAAGTGAATGCCCTAAACGATACCATCAGTCCACCATCGCCGCCTATGTCAGGAGAGCCCTCACCCATTGCACCACCTGGAATGACACACACAATGAATTGGAAAGGCTCACCCAGGTCCTAGTCAACAATGGGTATTCCAACACTGACGTCACCAATGCCATCAACCACCACCTAGAAAAATGGTACAAACAAGACCCCCCTAGCACCAACCCGGCCAATGACATTACATTTTTCTACAGAAACTACATATCTTCCGACCACACAACAGACGAATCCATTATGAAAGAAATAATTCACAAAAACGTCCTCCCCACCAACCCTGACAATAAAATAAAACTCATTATTTACTACAAATCTCCTAAGACCTCCAACCTTGTCCTCCGTAACTGCCCCATTTCCACCAACCAACCGAAAGACGATCATGTGATATACCAGCATATTTGCACCTCTGGGGACTGGGGACCCCTATCCTATGTTGGAATGACACAGACTCGCCTTTCCCGTCGACTAACCCTCCACCTTCAATCTGGCGCTATAAAAGATCACTATCAAGCCCCCCACCATCTTGCCCTAACTCGCGCCGACCTAGACAAACAAACTACCATACTCGACAAAGAATCAGACCCCAGAAGACTAGCTATTTTAGAAGCTCTATATATCCAAACGCTCAACCCCAGCATCAACAACCAAACACAAGACCTTCAAATTCTTCCTTCAGGCAAGCGCTACAGGCATACTGCCCTCGTTCCTCTCGCCCTGTGCCCCCCTCCCTTACCTTTCCACGCTCAGCACACAACTGACAACACCAACCAATCACAGCCAACAACCAACCACCGATAAGATTTAGTGCCCGTCTCGCGAATAGACTGCCTTCCACCAATGAACAGCCACCCCACACCCAGTAGCTCCGCCCACCTACCTATTCTTGATCCTCGAATTTTGTATAAATATGTTGCTTTGTCCTTATTCTAATCATTACCTGCCCATTCCCTGAAGATGCAAGATGTTTACTTGTGAAACGTTGGATCCACCATGAATTTTGCTAACCTGTTGTACCTCATCTCTGAACCCCAGAGGAAAATTGTTAGAACTATTGAAAGCTGTAACAATAAAATACTGAATGCTGAAACTGCTGTTGCCTTTAACCTCGTCTGTTTAAAAGAGAATCTATTACCTGGCTATACTAACATATATATATATATATATATATATATATATATTTTCTTTAATACATACGAGGTTGAAAGAAATGGCAATTTCTGCGTTGGAAATTTTATTATTCAAAGTTTCCAGGTCTCTGATGAGTTTTCGCTGGGTGGCAGGAAGTAGATGAAGGAGATGAGCAAAATTCATGGTGGTACAGGGTTACATAAATGTAAATGATGATACAGGATATACGACGCGTTTCACTGGACAATCAGCATTTTCAAGTAGGGATGGAATGATATAAAAGGTAAACAGGAAGGGTATATATAGAGGGTAGAGGATCAGAGGAGGCGAAAAACAAGGGGCAAGAGTCTACTATTGGTGGAGGGGTATTCAGGGAAAGAGAAAGGGGGGAACCGCTTCACGCATGCGCACTGGATGCGGGATGGTGGTCGGTTGCTGGGGTCGAAGCTGATTGGCTGCGTGTCGAGGGGCGTGGCCTAAGTTGTGTGGCGCCGGCGGAAGACGAAGCTGAAGGAGGTAGTGCGGGGGGCTGCGTCAAGGGCACCGGGGGGCGAGGGGGGGGTGTTAGGTCCTGTAGGAAAGTGCCTTTTGGCAGAAGGAAGGATCTGAAGGTCCAGAGTTTGGTTGTTGATGTTGGGATGTAAGGCTTGGATATATAAAGCTTCGAGTATAGGTAATCTCCTTGGGTCACTTTCTTTATCGAGTATGGTTGTGTGTTTCTCTAACTCGTTGCGTGTGAGGTGAGGGTGGTTAGGGGTAAGAGTTAGCCGACGTGAAAGACGAGTCTGCGTCATACCAATATAGGAATGAGGTCCACAGTCCTCATAATTACAGGTATGTTGGTAAATGACGTGATCGTCGGTCATCGGGCTCTTTATCTTGGTGGAGGCTGGTTTGTTGCGGAGAACAAGGTTGGAGGTCTTGGGGGATTTGTAATAAATTATTAATTTGATTTTGTTTTCCGGGTTGGTTGGGTGGACATGCTTGGAGATTATTTCTTTTAAGACGTCCTCGTCATTTTTGTGTTCAGAGGACATGTAATTGCGGTAGAAGATCTTAATTTCATTGGGGGGGGGGGGGGTCAATGTTGGGAGGGCTTTGGGTGTACCATTTTACAAGATGGTGGTTGATGGTGCTGGAGATGTCGGAGTTGGAGTATCCGTTATTTACTAAAACTTGGGATAGTCTTTCTAGTTCCTGGTGGGTGTCGGCCCAGGTAGAGCAGTGCGTGAAGGCTCTCCTAACATAGGCGGAGATGGAGGATAGAAGATAAAGGCAGGGGCATTCACTATCGCCGTTGAGGCATTGTCCTGTGTTAGTTGGTTTAATGTAGAAGGTGGTTTTGAACCCATGGTCGTTCAGAGCTACGAGGATGTCGAGGAAGGGGAGTTGTCCATTGTTAGATTTTTCAAAGGTGAAGTTAAGTCCGGAGGAGGTCATGACGCGACGCTGGAGTTCCTGTAGTTCGTGGGGGTCCTTGATTTGCACGAAGATGTCATCCACGTATCTACAGT
Organism: Paralithodes platypus; assembly: GCA_032716605.1. Lineage (NCBI taxonomy): Eukaryota > Metazoa > Arthropoda > Malacostraca > Decapoda > Lithodidae > Paralithodes > Paralithodes platypus. The sequence goes on from CM064482.1 coordinate 20,359,535, forward strand.
AGACGGCGGGTCGTTGGGCAGCTAGGAGCTCTTTCTCGATGGTACCCATGAAAAAGTTCGCAAAAAGAACTCCTAGAGGGCTGCCCATCGGCACACCGTCTATCTGCTTGTACATGTTGCCCCGGGGGCAAAGGAAGGGGGCCTCCTTGGTACATAGCTCCAGTAGTGTTTTCAGGGCCTTCTCCGGGATGTCCAGTGTTGGTGTATCAGGCCAATGATAAATTCGACGTAGAATCATGTCAATGGTCCTATCCACTGGCACGTTGGTGAACAGGCTTTCTATGTCGAGAGAGGCGATTGTGTGGTTGTTGTTACGGGGGGCGTCTCGTAAAATTTCCAAGAAATCGTGGGCTGAGTTAAGGATGAATTGGCTGGGCACATAGGGGGTGAGGAGGTTGTTCAGGGCCTTGGCGATCTGTGTAGGTGGCAGTGGGGATCTGGGAGATGATGGGGCGGAGGGGGTTCCCAGGTTTGTGTGTTTTGATGGTTCCGTATGCATAACCAGGGGTGTATTCTCCGACGAGTTTTTTAAGGTGGATCCCTTCTTGTTTGGCGTTGATGGCGGTGATGGTGGTGTTGGCAGTGCGTTTAATTTCGTCGGTTGGGTTGCGGGTGATCTTTTTAAATTTGGTGTTGTCACTTAAGATGACGTCCATTTTTCTGAGATATTCCTCCTTGTCATGGATCACGAGGCAGGAACCTTTTTCCGCACGACGGATGATGATGTTGGGGTTGTCTCTTAATTGTTTGGCAGCTTGGAAGTGTTGTTTGTTGAGTATTTTGCTATGGTGAGTTCCTCTGGTTTTGGCGGCTTCAGCGAGGAGAGTAGGTTGTAGGGCGGGAGTAGTGGTGACCTTGCCATCCTTCTTGAGTCGTAGGATGTCGTCCAGGAGGATTTCCGTTTCTATGCGTTTCCGGTGGGGTCCAGGTTTGGAGCTGTAGTGGCAGTTGAGGCCTTTGTTGAGGAGGTCTTCTTGGTCCAGGGTCAGAATGGTGTTAGTAAGGTTTATATATCCTTTAGTAGGTTTGGGAAGTTTTAAATTTCCGCCATAAAGACGGGCA